>RCWM02000715.1:0-462667 GCA_003667255.2 Euschistus heros
AGTAGGTCCATTCGATTTGAATGTTGTAAACTGACTTTAAAATTCCCAGAGGAAATAAAATAAAGTCCTGAGTTGAGATAAAAAAAACAACGATATAGGAGCTATACGGCCTCCCAATTGCCGATAACCGAAAGTTTGGGTATATCTTTCGGAATTCAATCGTAATAGTTACGATTAATGATAAAAAATGAAAAATGTTCTGGCGAGACACACAATTAACAAAAAAAACATCGTCCGTTTTACATGACGCTCACTGGTCAACAACAGGCCAACTACTCAGGCTTAATACTACATCTAATACATGATTATGATTATGACAACAAACCGCTGTTATAAACATTTAATATAAGATATAAAAATATTTTGTTATTAACCTTTTTTTAAATAAAGTATTTTTCTAAAAATATGAAATTGAGAGAGAAAGTTCTAGACTAATTAAATTTAAACAAATTTTCAGCAATTGTTTTTAAATATAACATGAACGGCTGAAACAACACCATTCCTGAAGTTTTATGATATGGTATTGGAGTGTCTGGGAGAGAGAAAAAGATCGAGATGAATTGGATGGCTTGGTGGAGCCCCAAAGCTCAACTCCGTATATCCATATAGGTCTAATCACAGTCAAGTAAATGAGCCTCTTGCGATTTATTGGAAGCTTTGATCTTTTGTCTAGGCATTTTAAAATTAAAGATAAAAAGAAAATTACCATGTTTATGTGTATTTTAGTGCTTTTTAGTTGATATTAACGCCCTGCTGTTACGTAACAACGGCAAGGAAGATAGTTCATCCTACAAGTTACCAACTAGTTTACAACCGGAGTGGAATGGGGAATTATCAATAAATCATATTATAATTGGTTGTTTTAATATTTACAAATTTATAGAAAGAAAATTATAAATTTTAAACATAAAAAATAAATTGAATTTATGACCTAATCAGTATTCAGTATTTTAAAGTTTAAAACTGAATAAGGCAACTTGGTGAGGTTCCTTAACAGGATAGTGGCTTGGTAGAACTACCCCCTCGGGGGCACTGAATCGATTCTCTTGGTGATAAAGATAAATAAATAAGACAGATTTGTCACTCTTTTTTTTTTTGCTCACAGATTCTTTTAGAAAAACTCAAATTTACTATATATTGTTGTTTGAGGAATAATGCGAAGTAAGTTAAAATTCACAGTTTTTAGGATCAATACAAGTAGTATAATTACTGCTCTATACAGGGTGAGTTCCTAGTGTAAAAAATATATATTGGATGAAATAGATCAGAATTAAAAAAAATGCCGCAGACCTTACCTTTCTATGCCAATCCATTGCAGATATATTTCAGTCAATGAGTGCTGAAATGGGGTGTAGAGTCCATGAAATATGCGGTTATTTTTTGACTTCATAGCTTCGTTAGGAGTTGTCAGAAGGTAAACATACTAAAGGGGGGGTGAGCTAACGGTGGCGGGGAGGGGAGAAGGTCCCAATTTTCGATTATATCTCGATAAAGGTGGACTCTAAAAAAATATGCTACAAATCAAAATGAAATCTAATTTCCTGTTAAATTAACTATATAGTTATAACTGTAACCTAAAGGTCATCACTCCTTACACAAATTCCTAATCTCACTATTTACTTTCACACCGATAGCTAAGACCAATCATTAATATAATCATTAATATAATCTTACTAAAGGTCATCACTCCTTAAACACAATTCCTTATCTCACTGTTTACTTTCACACCGATAGCTAAGACCAATCATTAATATAATCATTTCTTACACAATTCCTTCACCCTTCGCTTCCTTATTCACTCCGATAACAACCCCTATATATGACCTCGTCTTTTAGGACGGAAATTAGAAGTAAGATAGAAGTAAGCTAGGATTGTAGTGGTCAGTTCGACACGTCTTATAGCTATTAGTCAGTCATTGTTAGGCACAAGTGTCATATTTATTGTAATTTGAAATAAACCTTTTTTTAAAAGTCTAAGTTGGAGTAAGCTTATTTAACTGGCGCCCGAACTTAGGGATTTGAGAGCTTATTTTTGAAGAATTAGTAACTTTGCGGAGCTTAGGCTGAGTGTAATACCAGTACCGTAGCAGCATAACCACGTCTCCACGTCAAGAGGAAGATTTGCCACTGAGTCTTGAACAAGATCAAGCATTCTCCACGACTACGAGGATCTTCTTTCCAGTAAGCAGAAATTTCAATTTCTACAATCTCAACCCAACATCTCTTTTGTTAAGAAGCCAACATCAACTGAAGACATCTTAGGGTAATTATTTTTATATAAATTGTAACATTTGTATGTCATTACTAGACGGACTTAACGCTTTAAGACTAACCGACCAGACAAACGAAAACACAATGGCGTTAGAAATTAAAGAAAGTGAATTTAAAATGATTCCAGATTATGATGGAAATCCAATAGGTCTAGTGAATTTTATTCGTAATACTAAGTTTTTTAACAGAATTATACTGTAAAGAAAATAATCCACATAACATATTAATCATACAAAGATTATTTTAAATTTATTATGTAAATTAAAAGGGAAAGTAGCCGCAGCTGTACATGATAAAGAATTTAATAGCGTAGAAGGAATTTTAATTTTTCTAAAAAATAAATATCAAGATTCTCGAACTCGAGAACAATTAATTGCGGAATTATTAAATGTCAGGCCACATAGTAACGAAAATCCTCATAATTATTTAGAAAGATTAATAGAACGACGTTGTGACTTATATACTCGAGTTTACACCGACGATACGATCTTAGATAAACAAGCAGAAATGAAAAGATATGATAGACAAATATCCCATCACGCGGTGCATAATCTCCACCCTTCTTTAACAGATTTCATTTATCATATAACATGGAATACATTAGAAGATATTGAAGATATCCTTAAAAACAGTGCCGCACACATTGTTCAAAGGTTGTACGGTAAACATCAGTATAATCCACAACAAAAAAATTTTCAAAATCCAAATTATAAAGGGAAACATTTTGATCCCAATTTTCAAAAGAAAAAAGACTGGGAACATCAAAACCCCACTATGAAAAACCAAGGTACGAACAAAAACCGTATCAACAACCGTATCAATCGTATTATAATCAAAACCCAAACTATAAGCAGTATCAAAAACCAATATACAACAAACCATGGGACCCGCAATCTCAACATCAATTTTTTAACAAACCTCCATCGGGAAACTGGAGAAACCAACAAAATCCAAATCGAGAACAAGTTTCATTACCGCCAACTGAAAAAGATTCCAATACAGTATCCATGAGAACTGTGTCCAATAGAGTTCATTATACAGAAAATGAAAAAGACGAGCAGATTCGAATCCTAACGGAAAGACTGAACGCTATAGAAGCTCGACAGGATAATTTTTTTTTAGCTCAGGTCCATGCAACAACGACCCGCCGGACCAATAGAAGTTCACGAATTGAATAATACGAACAATGATCTACCGGAATTGAAAAGATGACAAAGGAAACAAATGGCTGATCGATACCGGAGCAACAAAAAATTATATTAATCCGAAAGCATTACCAAAAGACGCCAAAATAATAAATGAACACTTTGCGATAAAAACACCTACAGGTCGCGCAGAAGGTACAAAAAGTGCACTAATAAATCTGCTTCCACTGATAGGAATAAATCAAGAAACAAAATTTCTTATTTTTCCCTTTAGTGATCGATTCGACATACTACTGGGCTATGAGACAATGAAAGATTTACAAATAAGTATCGATTTAAACAAAAAAGAATTAAAGGTCAAGGAAAAACGATATAAATTAGAAAACGAAATATTTTATATCGAGGATAAAAACGAAATAAAAAAGCTAATAAGACTTGACCACATCGACGAAAGTTTAAAAGAAAAATTAATTAATATAATAAGTGGAAAACGGAGATTTGAGGAGGAAATTTAACAATGCTGTCGAACAATGTACTGAATTCAGAATTTGAAAGAAAAACTTGAAAATGACATTTCACATTTAATGAACAGTTCAACTGATTCTTCACAACAATTAATGAGTTTAAATTCTGATCTTGTCGAAAAACAGAATGAGCTTAGTAGGTTAAAATTGCCTTCTGCTGAGGAGATTAGGCTGCATGAAAATAGAGTACAAGAATTGGAAATGATGTTAGATTCAGTCAAAAGGGAAGGAGAGAAAGCTATTTTGAAATAAAAGGACGTGTAGAAAATTCTGTGAAAAATTTTAAGTGTATGGAAGAAGCTTATAATTTAAAATGCAAAGAACTTGAAGAACTTCTTAAAAATGAAGAAACAGTCCGAAATGAGTGTTATAATTTAAAGAAAACAATTGATCAGTTGGAAGTTGATCTTGATAGCTATTCAACTCAAAATAACAGCTTGAAGAAAAGTTTGGATGAAAAGGAAGATAAAATTACGTTGGCTGAAAATGAATTAGCAAACAAATATTTCAAATTGAAGATTTACAGAAAAGGGTTCTTAGTGTTGAAAACGATGCTATGAACTTATTACAGGAAAAAGAAAACCTGGAAGTAAAGAATAATACATTAGTTTCCAAAATTTCAGAATTAGAGCGTTATATAACCAGTTTTGAAGAGATAAATAAAGAATTGACTAGAGAAAATGAAACTTTACAAAATAAGAGTTCTGAGGCAACATTATCGCTGAATACTGAGATGGACAAAATTAAAAAAATGTTACAAGATAAAGCGAAGTTATTTGAGGAAAAGGAGGCCTACTTGTTAAATCAAGATAAAACTATAAAAAAAAAACCGAAGAAGCTGAGAAAAAGATTAAAGAAATCATGGAACTTAGTGCAGAACTACAAGCCCTACAAAAAGAACATCTGGAAAGTAAGCAGCGTGAAAGTGAGCAGAATGAAAAAATACGACTATTGGAATCTGAAGTTCTTGAATTAAATTCAAATGTTAAATGTTTAACTAAAGAAAAAAGAGTTATCTTTGAATGAGGTTAAAAAACTGGAATCAGAAATAGAAAATTTAAAGGAATTATTGAATGGTCAGTTACATTTCCGAGAAGAATTAGAGTGTAAGAAAAAAGAATTAGAGTTGATTGTTTCTGAGAAAGCTGAACTAGAAAAACAAGCTTTGATGAAAGAAAAACATCTTCAAGATGAACTATCAAAAATAAAAGATTCATTTGATAAAGTTAGTAATGAATATAAAGAAAAGTGCTCATCGAGTTCTAAAAATACAAATGAGCTCCAAGAACAATGTTCAGTGCTCAAGAAAACAATAGAAACCATTAATAAGTCACATGAAGAAAAGGAAAAAATTATAATTAGTAAAATTAAAGAAATGGAAGAGTTAAATTCAAATTTAGTGAAAGAAACAACCAATTTAAAAGCTTCAGAAAGTAGTCTGAAAGTAACTGTTGAAAAATTAAATAACGAAGTCACAAAAGTTAATGAATTGAACCAAAAGACCTTAGAAGAAATAGAGGCCATAAAAAGTGACCATACCAATCAGTTAAAAAATTTTAGAAGCTCAACTAAATGTTGCTTTAGGCGAGAAAGCGGTTCATGAAGGGAAATCAAAACAACTGACGACTGAATTAAAAAGTTTAAAGTCTGCTGAAAAAGTTATTTCAGGGGATGAATCAATGACTACATTATTAGAAGAAAAAGAATTGGCAGATACCCAAATAAATTTCTTAAATTCAATAATTGTTGATTTACAGAAAAAAAATTATCTTTTAAAGGACATTATCTTTATTCTATACTAAAAGATTTAACCAATAATGTTAATCATCAATTAGAACTATTACAATATAAGCATAGGACAAAAAGAGGATTAATTAACGGTTTAGGAAATATAATTAGTTGGCTAACTGGCAATATGGATGCCAATGATAAAGCACACTACGATAAAATAATAGGAACGATAGAAGAAAATAATTATAGAATTGAACATAATATAGAAACCTCAGTTAATATCGACAAAACAATTAATATCTGATTATAAAAATAAAATTAAAACACTAAATAAAAATTTCGAGCTTATCACCAATAATACGATGACATTAAAAACAAATGAAGACGCTTATAATTTATACATACATATTTCTCAATTACTAAACCAAGTAAAAGAAATAACTCTATCACTAGAATTTTGCAAATTAGGTATAATTCATTCCAGTATTATGACTAACGTTTTGAAAAAAATCTTCCTAACAAAGTCCATTTAGTATCTAACAATACAGAAATTTTATGGGCAAATAGTAAAATATTTTGTTCAACACACAAGAAGGTAATTCATACTTTTATAAGACTACCAACTCACGAGAACAAATACCAAGGATACGTAGTTCATACAGTACCTAAATATATTAATGGCACATTTTACGAAATCGAGCTTGACAGCGATTTATACATTCAAAACCAAAACAACATTTTTACAGCAGACTGTATATACGAGGAGGAATATTATTGTAAAAATCTTATTAAAGTTAATAACAGTTGTATTTTATTCAATAATTCAAAATGGCAATGTAAAAACTTGTAAACTTAAGCATAGATTAGATAAAAATATAAGATATCTGGATGTTACAAAACAATATTTAACTTATAATATAAGTAAGATAACCAATTGTAATAATATTAGCCAATTTTTACCTAAAGTAAGCCTGATAAATATAGGCATAAATGATTGTTACCCCACATTAACACAAATTTATTATCACAATTATCACTACATATTACAACCATTTTATGATGTATCAATATCAGAAACATTAACCTTAAATACCACAAATGTAACTATACCAACACTCAACATTCTTAGATTTAGCGAAAATATCGCAGTGTATTATAATTATATTTAATTATTATCGCTATTATACTGTTAATCATTATTATAACCGTATATGTATACTATTATAGATATAAGAAAACACAAACAGTATTGACACCCAGTGCTCCATTCACTGAGGACTCTTGTAAAATTATTCTATCTAAAGTGTATGAATCAACATTTTAGCAAAAATTGTTACCAGGAGATAACAAATCTTAAAGAAGGGAAGAGTTATAACTGTAACCTAAAGGTCATCACTCCTTACACAAATTCCTAATCTCACTATTTACTTTCACACCGATAGCTAAGACCAATCATTAATATAATCATTAATATAATCTTTACTAAAGGTCATCACTCCTTAAATACAATTCCTTATCTCACTGTTTACTTTCACACCGATAGCTAAGACCAATCATTAATATAATCATTTCTTACACAATTCCTTCACCCTTCGCTTCCTTATTCACTCCGATAACAACCCCTATATATGACCTCGTCTTTTAGGACGGAAATTAGAAGTAAGATAGAAGTAAGCTAGGATTGTAGTGGTCAGTTCGACACGTCTTATAGCTATTAGTCAGTCATTGTTAGGCACAAGTGTCATATTTATTGTAATTTGAAATAAACCTTTTTTTAAAAGTCTAAGTTGGAGTAAGCTTATTTAACTATATAAATATTCGTCGAAGTTCCAACGGTTTTCGAGATATACGTTATCAGAAATCGATAATTTTATAAATTAAAAAAATATTTACCTCACGTTTTGTTAAACATTTGGTTCCAATAACAAAAGCGTATTTATGAAATAAAAGTAAATTTAATGATCTACAATTTTGATTCTGACGTTTTTTTTTTTAGAAACGATTTTGGAAGGTACTAAAAGCATAAGTTTGACAAATACTGAGGTAACATTGGTTGTTTTCCGAAAATCAACGATATTAAATAACAAATATCTCATAAACGGTTAGAATTGACAAATCCATATAGAATTAATTTTTTAGGACATTGGATTACCTTTTATGTTTATTTGTAACATATTTTTCTATAGCCAACTGTTTACGATATATAATTCAACAACCAAAAAAATTGAACTTCTATCCTCCCCCCACTGCTAGCTCACCCCCCCCCCCCCCTAGGGATGGGTTTTTTATTATGTTTACTTTTTAACTATAATCAACGCAGCTATAAAGTCTAAGCTATCGTATATTCCATGCACTCTACAATGTGTTTATTTACTGGACTAATATACGATAATTCAAAGATTTTTTTTGAGGAAACCACGTTTTTTGCCATAAAAGCTGTCTTCATTTCAGAACCACCGAGAGTTTTTTTTAATTCTTATTTTTAGAATATTAAATCACTCCAATCTCATATCCTAACCCTTCAAGAATAGTGTCAAAAGTGGAGAATCAAAATAAATCCAAAAAAATCTCACCAAATATCCTTTACCCTTAAAGGTAAAGGTTGTAAACCTACGATTTCCTGTTCTACAGTATCCTTTAATGATATTCCACTAATCCCTGTTGAACAGATCCGCTACCTAGGACTCCACTTGGACAAACGTCTTACTTGGAATCCACATACAACACTAAAACGACAAGAAACTGCCCGTCGTTACAGATTACTTCAACATTTACTAGACAAACGTTCAAAGCTCCCAATTAATTACAAAAGACTCATTTTCATGACAGTGATTAGATCTATTCGGAAATATGGAGTTGTGCTTTAGGGCTCCACTAGAATATTTAATTTTTCTCATGTCCAATCCTTACAATCCAAAATCCTTCGAAAAATCCTCAATGCTCCTTACTTTTTCACCAATAAACTTATCCATAAAGACCTTAACGTTCTATATGTCAGATATCTATCCTTTCAAAGTTAGCTCCTTAACCACTGAAATCCCCTAATTTCTTAACTTGCTTCCCACACTATTCCCGATAATCCTCCGAGGCGTCTGAAAAGATGTCCCAGAGATCTAGTGTAGAATTTTTATTAAAGAGCTACTGATAAGTAGCTAAAGTACAGTTGTAAATTTCAATAAATTTTTATATTAATGATAAAAAATAAGAATATTAAATATTCAATTATTTATCAGGTATTAAGTGTTTCTCTTTAAGTGTGTCACGAAGTCTTTTATACAATAGTTATTCAAAAATTTTAATACATAATGAAAATATTTATGATATGTTCATGACCTCTGAATTATCTCAGTTTAGATCAAGGATCAAAGCAAGGATACATAGTACATGTTTTTTTGAATAGCTATATGTTTATATATTTTAGTAGGACTCAGTATGCACAATTATTTTTTAGTTATAGTTAATATAGGTTTATCATAATTAAAATAGCTCTGTTGCTTTTTACTGGGTCGCCAATTTGACGACAGTTTCCTTATCAGAAGCAGTAGATTACAGATAAGCATATCGATGATCGGTACCGGTCTGCAAGCCAGCCTCCACCAAAACTGGCTTGACCCGCGCTACACCGACCAGTTCGATCCTTACGCTTCACTTCGATTTTACATTTATCGATAGTTCTTTCCTATAACCTCACATGTAAGCAATCACTTCTACAGTTTCAACTTGGGTTCTGTTGTTTAGTGTGTTTACATTGATATTTAGTCTTCTTAAATGCAAATATGTGAAACAGAAGTTAACAACATGAATTTTATAAACGATTAAGTGTTTTATCAATCCATCTTTTCTTATTGTTTGTTTATTTCGTTTAACGTCACTTAATACTGCTATGGCTAATCGGACGATGCTACGGTGGGAGTCCTAAATTTTGCCTATCCAGGTATAATTAGGATAGGGATCTTTAACGAGTACCTGACATCGCACAGGCTCGGGACCCCCATTTTACGTCCCTTCCGAAGGACGGCATAGCTAAGGATTTTTTACTCCCTTTAAAAATCCTAAGGTCATCTGCCGGGCTGCGAGCCCGCGATCTTGGGTTTAGTAGGTTGCTATACTAACCACTACACCACAGGTGACCCCACTATATACATTAGGTAGTTCAAATATAATCAGTAAATTTAATAAAATATTGTAAATTAATGTTGAAATAGAGAAACAAGTTTCATAACGTTGGTTAACAGCTGTTTACATTTTTAGTTATTATTTTATTAATCATAACGTTTAAAAAAGTTAAAAAAGGAGCGCTTAATATAATAAGATAAACTAAGATTGATCAAGATGATCAAAGCTCTGGTGATAATTAATATTAAATGAAGTGGAAACTGATAGTACTTAAACTATTAGGTATTAATAAGCTATCAGAGGTGATGTGGTATAGGGTGGTATACCATGGTCCATATGGTTAGTACTAGTTTGTTAGGCCACAACAATAGTTATCAGGAATTAACATCACTGGTGGTTTAGCATTCTGATTTAACATAATATTAATTCAAAATTGATTTAGTATTTTATATTTTGATATTTTCTTATTTCCACTTCATTATTTTCTTATTTCTCATTTTAATATTAGAATGTAAACAGAAGTTAAAATAATACTTTGAACAGGGATTTAGAGTTTTTTCCGTAAATGAAAGAAAATAACCTTTCCCCGCGAAAAGTAATGACTAAAACACCAAACTAAGTGGGAAGAAGGTTAGAATCGATAAAAGTTATTCTGGGCGCGCGAAGGGGCTGGTGGCTGGCTTCTTGACCGCTACTTTTTTTTTTCTAGGTACTGTTATTGAGAATCGAAAAACTTGGTTTCGACACATCACTGTTGAATAATATTAAATCGCATCTGAGCATATTCAAAGCAGATTGTTAAATACATTTAGATCTCTAATATTAGAATCGTCATTAAAGGAAATCGTATATGAAAAAGAAATCCATTGCAAACAGTGCCCGGCTGAAATTCGATAGGAGGCAGGGTTGAGGTAAGCCGGAGAGAAAAAAAAAAAAAAAAGTGGGGGATTGTACAGCCCCACTGAGGGCTATATAATCCTTTAAAAAACACAAAACTTATCCGCGCCTTCTCTGGCCGTAAACCTTTTTTGTTTGTCGGCCATACCGCCCATATAACCATATAGTCTCTCCTAGATCATCATTCATCCGTTTATCTCTTTTGTTTTTTTTTGCGTTGAATCTAGTTTTGAACAGTCTAAATACAAAAATTGTTCACATATGACCGTGAATGGAAACTTATCTAAAATTCTGTCAATAAAATACTATCAAAAAACATTGGTTTGTTCGTGTATTAATGTATGTTCATAGTTTTAAAATATTAAAAAAAAAAAAAAAAAAAATAATAAAAAATGTGTAGCATCCTTCCGACTTGCAGTCTTGAGCTCTGTTATAACTCCTTTTGATAAAGAACTGAATTTGGTTTGCTGAGTTTTGAAAGTGTTTTATTTTTAAAAATGTTTTCAATCGTGATTTTACTGTATCCTTTATTGCTGACTATAGTGAATATGGTTTTTATTTATATATTATAATTTCTTTTTAATTAGTGATTTGTTTAAATTGCGGTAAATTATGCTTTAATAGGCTGCAAATTTTTCTGTGTTAGTGTTCTGCTGGCATGATTTGTGTGTAACTACATTTCTACGTGTGGGTTTTCTTATATAAACTTCTGAAAACTCCGAAAACCACAATTCATTAAAAAAAAAAACACGCCCCATTACTCGTCCAATCAAAGAGTGCTGAAATATGCGATAATTTCTGACTTCATAGCTTCGTTAGGAATAGTTAGAAGCTAAACATGCTTTAGTATCAGGTCCCATATATAAAAGTTTTGATTAAGTTCCGTAATACACACAAGCCTGAACGCTAAATATGTATGTTTTGACAAAGTATAACGATATTGACATTTCCAGTAGGCTATATATGTATATAGGGTGTGATAGTAAATTTAACTAGGTTTTAGTTTAAAAAAAAATTCAGATTGGACAAATAGTTTAACTATTATAGTGAAATGTCCCTTATGTAGTTCATTTAGCCCAAACCAGATACCTATTCTTCCATGAAAACCTCGATACTTACGCGAACCCATTAGTATCACAACTTGCTCCCCATTTCATTCCCGAAAACCCTTCGGGGCGTCTAAAAAGATTAAACCTTCTGATTAGATTTAAATTAGACTTAAAATTAAAAATTCAAATTAAATTGAGGTTCAAGTATCAATTGTTTACTCCAGGCGACAATCAGTTGTCAACTAACAGCGCTTGGTTTATTTATAGCATTACATTGTTACAAAACTCTCTCTCTCTCTCTCTCTCTCTCTCTCTCTCTCTCTCTCTCTCTCTCTCTCTCCTCTCTCTCTCTCTCTCTCTCTCTCTCTCTCTCTCTCTCTCTCTCTCTCTCTCTCTCTCTCTCTCTCTCTCTCTCTCTCTCTCTCTCTCTCTCTCATCTCTCTCTCTCTCTCTCTCTCTCTCTCTCTCTCTCTCTCTCTCCCTCTCCCTCTCCTCTCTCTCCTCTCTCCCTCTCCCTCCCTCTCCCTCTCCCTCGCCCTCTCCCTCTCCCTCTCCCTCTCCCTCTCCCTCTCCCTCTCCCTCTCCCACTCCTTCACACACACACACACACACACACACACACACACACACTTACACTCTTTCCCTCTCCCACCTCCCTCTCTTCCTATATATATATCCGCAATCAGTTCCCATATACATTTAGCCCTGACAAACATAAAGGAATATTAATTTTGGTTCGGCTAATTTTATGGAAAGTGCATTAGGCCTGATTTGATTTTGGCGGCTATTCGAGAATTAGGGAGAGGCAAACCCCTCATTAGCGGAGCGCGGCCACCTCCGGACAGAGCAGGCCTGAATAATTACCTAATCTCTATCACATTAGCAATTAACAAACCAGCCCTTTTGTGACCAATGATTAATTTGACCTCTCTGTAACTTTGTTGAATGATAAATAATGTTTTGTCTGGTCTGTCCGGGGTCAATTTGTGAATACGTTGTACGGATTATTTAAAACAGAGCGAATTTTTTTTGGACCCAATCTCTTTCGAAACGTTGTTTCGTTATTTCAGAATCACAGAGGTTTTTTTTTTTTTTTTTTTTTAAATTAATTTTAATATTTTTTTCGAGCATTAAATAGTTAAATATTTAGCAGGTATTGTTTGTCATTAAGTGTGTCATGAAGTATTTTATACAATAGTTATTCAAATGTTCTAAAACATAATTTAAATGTTATGTAATCAGTATACCAACAAGCTGGTGTTTTGAATTTTTGAATGTTTTTAGGATTGATGATGAATGTTTAACATTTGAAACTGGTATACACATTACACATTCATAATTTATCAATATATTTTTTTATAAAAGTGGGCTGATGGGTCCATATTTTAAAAATATTTCCGTTACGATGTGACTAAACTTACTCTTCGAGTAGTACGAAAACGTAATAAATTCTATAAATAATTATTACTCAATAAATATTTAATATTTAATTACACCTAGTGTCAAAATTTTAGATTGAATTTTACGCCCATTGAAATTTAAAAAAACTTTTCATGTTTCCTTTATTTTTTTGATTGATATTATTTTTTTAATCACAGTTTAAAGTATAAATTATGATATTGAAATGGGGACAATTTTCTCAGACCGTGAGGATCATTTAAATCCTATATCAGTAAATATTGACATTTTAAATGCGTCAAAATGATGCTTTGTTGTTGTTTACTATTTTCTTAATCCTCTAGAGTTGAAATCGTTAAAATACCATTTCGACTTCAGTGCAGTGTTGAGTTTGTTTCAAAATTGCCCTAAAAAGAACGTGAGGTTTGGGAAAAAAATAAGTGTTTCTCCGCAAGAGAGCGCCGTTTGAGTTCTTCACTCCACAAGGTCGGGATGAGTTGCAGGGAAAATATCCCGCCGAATCAAGCGGAGTTTTTCATCGGTCACGAAGTTTACTCGGCACGGGGAGACATATGGAACCCACCGTTCTGCTGGGAGGTCCCCTGCTTTGACATTACGAGAGAAACGGAATATTCTTCGAATCGCATCCAACTCTTGTAAAACGGCAAGAGCTATTGCTGAGGATGCTGGAGTTCAAACAAAACTAAGGAATGTCAAGAGATTAGTAAAAAAGTCCAAAGCATAAGTTATAAAAAAAATTGAAAAGAGGGCCATTTTTGAATACCCGTCACTAATTAGTTCGGGTGGCCTTTGCTCGTTATGTGATGTCATGGACTGAGGAATCGAAGAAAGTCATCTTTAGTGATGGAAAACAATTCAATCTGGATGGGCCAGATGGATTTTAGTATTATTTTCATGACTTAAGAAAAGAAAAAATGTTATCAAGGCGTCAAATGGGAGGAGGAAAAGTTATGGTTTGGTCATCAATTGGTTACAAAAAGGAAGGAAATTAGGTATTTGTTTTATCAAGAATGAACTCAGCTTAATATAAAAATTTTGTTAGAGGAACAAAATTTGACTTTTAATGACATGTCTGAAGGCACACCAGTTTTCCAGCAAGATAGCGCCCCCCATACATTCAGCAAAAATTATTAAAGACTGGTTTACACACAACAAAATTGGCAAATTAGACTGGCCTTCTGTCTTCCCTGACCTGAACATTATCGAAAATGTTTAGGGAATTCTTTCAAGAAGGGAGTCAAGACAGTTAGGTACAATCGAGGATTTGAAATCTGCAAATCTGGCTTCATGGGAACAAATATCTCAACAAACAATTGTACGATTCATTACCAAACAGAATTTTTGAATTAATAAATGGTGGTTGAAAGGCCACGAAGTATTAAAATGAGTTTTATTTAGTTTAACCAGGGAGCGTGTCTAAACATTTTGACATGTACATTTTTTGAAATTAAAAAAAAATGTATATATTTTTGGATTGAGGACCTTGATACAAGGAGCCTGCTTATTAACTTCAGGTGAGTGACTGATTATTTTAATACTGTTTTACGGGTAATTTGAAAAATGTAGGAGGGTAGGGATAACAATTTTTGAAGTGTGTATAACATTTTGACACTGAGTGTATTTGTAAAGTATACAAATTTATGTAATAGTTGCGTAGTTGTCAGTATTGATTGAGAAGGGAGGAGCTATGTGCCTGATGGCAACACGGTTGAGTTGTGGCCTAACAAACTGGTACTAACCATATGGACCATGGTATACCACCCTATGCCACAGCACCTCTGATAGCTTATTAATACCTAATAGTTTAAGTACTATCAGTTTCCACTTCATTTAGTATTAATTATCACCAGAGCTTTGATCATCTTAGTTTATCTTATTATATTAGGCGCTCCTTTTTTAACTTTTTTTTAAACGTTATGATCAATAAAAATAATAACTAAAAAAATGTAAATAGCTATACCCATTAATCTATTTCAACATTAATTTACAATTTTTTATTAAATTTACTGTTTATATTTGAACTACCTAATGTATATAGTGGGGTCACCTGTGGTGTAGTGGTTAGTATAGCAACCTACTAAATCCAAGATCGCGGGTTCGCAGCCCGGCAGATGACCTTAGGATTTTTTAAAGGGCGTAAAAAATCCTTAGCTATGCCGTCCTTCAGAAGGGACGTAAAATGGGGGTCCCGAGCCTGTGCGATGTCAGGTACTCGTTAAAGATTCCTATCCTAATTAAACCTGGATAGGCAAAATTTAGGACTCTCACCATCGTCCGATTAGCCATAGCAGCATAAAAGTGACGTTAAACGAAATAAACTAACTAACAAATGTATATAGTAACAGTTCCTCCAGCAAAATATAAGCTTATAGAGCTGAATAATAAGAATGGAGTAAAAATAGACCAAATATGAAAAATAATGCCGCTGACCGCACATTTCTATTCCAATTTATGAAATATATATAAAAATTCAAAAGAGAAGGAAACCAGTTTACATACTTTCATCAAGCGATTATCATAATGTTTTTATTTACCCAAGTACCTGTTGTACCTGTACATACCTGTGTATGTCAAATTAAAACATCATGTTTTTCTGGTTTCAAAAGTGAATTTTTTCCATGAAATCAATAATCACTCACTAATTTGATTATACCATTTGAAATAGGTTAGCGTTGAAGTATTATAAGAAATTGTAACTTTCTTAAATAAGTTGAAGATCAAGCTATTCTTTAGGTCCCAAGTTTGTAAAATACAAGGTTTTATATGTTCTGGGCTTATAGGAAATATTATGCTAAATTCCAAAATGTCCCTTATGTAGTTCATTTAGCCCAAACCAGATACCTATTCTTCCATGAAAACCTCGATACTTACGCGAACCCATTAGTATCACAACTTGCTCCCCATTTCATTCCCGAAAACCCTTCGGGGCGTCTAAAAAGATTAAACCTTCTGATTAGATTTAAATTAGACTTAAAATTAAAAATTCAAATTAAATTGAGGTTCAAGTATCAATTGTTTACTCCAGACGACAATCAGTTGTCAACTAACAGCGCTTGGTTTATTTATAGCATTACATTGTTACAAAACTCTCTCTCTCTCTCTCTCTCGCTCTCTCTCTCTCTCTCTCTCTATCTCTCTCTCTCTCTCTCTCTTCTCTCTCTCTCTCTCTCTCTCTCTCTCTCTCTCTCTCTCTCTCTCCTCTCTCTCTCTCCCTCTCGCTCTGTCTCTCTCTCTCTCTCTCCTTGTCTCTCTCTCTCTCCCTCCACGCTCTCTCTCTCTCTCTCTCTCTCTCTCTCTCTCTCTCTATCTCGCTCTTCTCCCTCTCCCTCTCCCTCTCCCTCTCCTCTCTCCCTTCTCTCCCTCTCCATTCTTCCACACACATCACACACACACACACACACACACACACACACACACCACACACTTACACTCTTTTCCTCTCCCACCTCCCTCTCTTCCTATATATATATCCGCAATCAGTTCCCATATACATTTAGCCCTGACAACACATAAAGGAATATTAATTTTGGTTCGGCTATTTTATGGAAAGTGGCATTAGGCCTGATTTGATTTTTGGCGGCTATTCGAGAATTAGGGAGAGGCAAACCCCTCATTAGCGGAGCGCGGCCGGCCCACCTCCGGACAGAGCAGGCCTGAATAATTACCTAATCTCTATCACATTAGCAATTAACAAACCAGCCCTTTGTGACCAATGATTAATTGACCTCTCTGTAACTTTGTTGAATGATAAATAATGTTTGTCTGGTCTGTCCGGGGTCAATTTGTGAATACGTTGTACGGATTATTTTAAAACAGAGCGAATTTTTTTTGGACCCAATCTCTTTCGAAACGTTGTTTCGTTATTTCAGAATCACAGAGGTTTTTTTTTTTTTTTAAATTAATTTTAATATTTTTTTCGAGCATTAAATAGTTAAATATTTAGCAGGTATTGTTTGTCATTAAGTGTGTCATGAAGTATTTTATACAATAGTTATTCAAATGTTCTAAAACATAATTTAAATGTTATGTAATCAGTATACCAACAAGCTGGTGTTTTGAATTTTTGAATGTTTTTAGGATTTGATGATGAATGTTTTAACATTTGAAACTGGTATACACATTACACATTCATAATTTATCAATATATATTTTATAAAAGTGGGCTGATGGGTCCATATTTTAAAAATATTTCCGTTACGATGTGACTAAACTTACTCTTCGAGTAGTACGAAAACGTAATAAATTCTATAAATAATTATTACTCAATAAATATTTAATATTTAATTACACTAGTGTCAAAATTTAGATTGAATTTTACGCCCATTGAAATTACAAAAAAAAATTTTCATGTTTCCTTTATTTTGATTGATATTATTTTTTTAATCACAGTTTAAAGTATAAATTATGATATTGAAATGCCGCGGGGACAATTTTCTCAGACCGTGAGGATCATTTAAATCCTATATCAGTAAATATTGACATTTTAAATGCGTCAAAATGATGCTTGTTGTTGTTTACTATTTTCTTAATCCTCTAGAGTTGAAATCGTTAAAATACCATTTCGACTTCAGTGCAGTGTTGAGTTTGTTTCAAAATTGCCCTAAAAAGAACGTGAGGTTTGGGAAAAAAATAAGTGTTTCTCCGCAAGAGAGCGCCGTTTGAGTTCTTCACTCCACAAGGTCGGGATGAGTTGCAGGGAAATATCCCGCCGAATCAAGCGGAGTTTTTCATCGGTCACGAAGTTTACTCGGCACGGGGAGACATATGGAACCCACCGTTCTGCTGGGAGGTCCCCTGCTTTGACATTACGAGAGAAACGGAATATTCTTCGAATCGCATCCAACTCTTGTAAAACGGCAAGAGCTATTGCTGAGGATGCTGGAGTTCAAACAAAACTAAGGAATGTCAAGAGATTAGTAAAAAAGTCCAAAGCATAAGTTATAAAAAAAATTGAAAAGAGGGCCATTTTTGAATACCCGTCACTAATTAGTTCGGGTGGCCTTTGCTCGTTATGTGATGTCATGGACTGAGGAATCGAAGAAAGTCATCTTAGTGATGGAAAACAATTCAATCTGGATGGGCCAGATGGATTTTAGTATTATTTTCATGACTTAAGAAAAGAAAAAATGTTATCAAGGCGTCAAATGGGAGGAGGAAAAGGACAAAAAGTTATGGTTTGGTCATCAATTGGTTACAAAAAGGAAGGAAATTAGGTATTTGTTTTATCAAGAATGAACTCAGCTTAATATAAAAATTTTGTTAGAGGAACAAAATTTGACTTTTAATGACATGTCTGAAGGCACACCAGTTTTCCAGCAAGATAGCGCCCCAATACATTCAGCAAAAATTATTAAAGACTGGTTTACACACAACAAAATTGGCAAATTAGACTGGCCTTCTGTCTTCCCTGACCTGAACATTATCGAAAATGTTTAGGGAATTCTTTCAAGAAGGGAGTCAAGACAGTTAGGTACAATCGAGGATTTGAAATCTGCAAATCTGGCTTCATGGGAACAAATATCTCAACAAACAATTGTACGATTCATTACCAAACAGAATTTTTGAATTAATAAATGGTGGTTGAAAGGCCACGAAGTATTAAAATGAGTTTTTTTTTATTTAGTTTAACCAGGGAGCGTGTCTAACATTTTGACATGTACATTTTTTGAAAATTAAAAAAAAAAAAATGTATATATTTTTGGATTGAGGACCTTGATACAAGGAGCCTGCTTATTAACTTCAGGTGAGTGACTGATTATTTAATACTGTTTTACGGGTAATTTGAAAAATGTAGGAGGGTAGGGATAACAATTTTTGAAGTGTGTATAACATTTTGACACTGAGTGTATTTGTAAAGTATACAAATTTATGTAATAGTTGCGTAGTTGTCAGTATTGATTGAGAAGGGAGGAGCTATGTGCCTGATGGCAACACGGTTGAGTTGTGGCCTAACAAACTGGTACTAACCATATGGACCATGGTATACCACCCCTATGCCACAGCACCTCTGATAGCTTATTAATACCTAATAGTTTAAGTACTATCAGTTTCCACTTCATTTAGTATTAATTATCACCAGAGCTTTGATCATCTTAGTTTATCTTATTATATTAGGCGCTCCTTTTTTAACTTTTTTAAACGTTATGATCAATAAAATAATAACTAAAAATGTAAATAGCTATTACCCATTAATCTATTTCAACATTAATTTACAATTTTTTATTAAATTTACTGTTTATATTTGAACTACCTAATGTATATAGTGGGGTCACCTGTGGTGTAGTGGTTAGTATAGCAACCTACTAAATCCAAGATCGCGGGTTCGCAGCCCGGCAGATGACCTTAGGATTTTTTAAAGGGCGTAAAAAATCCTTAGCTATGCCGTCCTTCAGAAGGGACGTAAAATGGGGGTCCCGAGCCTGTGCGATGTCAGGTACTCGTTAAAGATTCCTATCCTAATTAAACCTGGATAGGCAAAATTTAGGACTCTCACCATCGTCCGATTAGCCATAGCAGCATAAAAGTGACGTTAAACGAAATAAACTAACTAACAAATGTATATAGTAACAGTTCCTCCAGCAAAATATAAGCTTATAGAGCTGAATAATAAGAATGGAGTAAAAATAGACCAAATATAATCAAAAATAATGCCGCGCTGACCGCACATTTCTATTCCAATTTATGAAATATATATAAAAATTCAAAAGAGAAGGAAACCAGTTTTTACATACTTTCATCAAGCGATTATCATAATGTTTTTATTTACCCAAGTACCTGTTGTAACCTGTACATACCTGTGTATGTCAAATTAAAACATCATGTTTTTCTGGTTTCAAAAGTGAATTTTTCCATGAAATCAATAATCACTCACTAATTTGATTATACCATTTGAAATAGGTTAGCGTTGAAGTATTATAAGAAATTGTAACTTTCTTAAATAAGTTGAAGATCAAGCTATTCTTTAGGTCCCAAGTTTGTAAAATACAAGGTTTTATATGTTTCTGGGCTTATAGGAAATATTATGCTAAATTCCAAAATGTCCCTTATGTAGTTCATTTAGCCCAAACCAGATACCTATTCTTCCATGAAACCTCGATACTTACGCGAACCCATTAGTATCACAACTTGCTCCCCATTTCATTCCCGAAAACCCTTCGGGGCGTCTAAAAAAAGATTAAACCTTCTGATTAGATTTAAATTAGACTTAAAATTAAAATTCAAATTAATTGAGGTTCAAGTATCAATTGTTTACTCCAGACGACAATCAGTTGTCAACTAACAGCGCTTGGTTTATTTAGAGCATTAACATTGTTACAAACACTCTCTCTCTCTCTCTCTCTCTCCTCTCTCTCTCTCATCCTCTCATCTCTCTCTCTCTCTCTCTCTCTCTCTCTCTCTCTCTCTCTCTCTCTCTCTCTCTCTCTCTCTCTCTCTCTCTCTCTCCCTCCTCTCTCTCTCTTCTCTCTCTCTCTCTCTCTCTCTCTCTCCGCTCTCTCTCGCTCTCTCTCTCTCTCTCTCTCTCTTCCTCCTCTCCTCTCTCTCTCTCTCTCTCTCTCTCCTCTCTCTCTCTCCCTCGCACTCCCTCCCTCCTCTCCCTCTCTCCTCTCTCCTCTCTCCCTCTCCTCTCCTCTCCTCGCCTCTCCCTCTAATCGCCCTCTCTCTCCCTCTCCCTCTCCCTCTCCCAGCCCTCTCCCTCTCCCTCTCCCTCTCCCTCTCCTCTCCCTCTCCCACTCCTTCACACACACACACACACACACACCACACACACACACACACTTACACTCTTTTCCCTCTCCCACCCCCCCTCCATCTCTTCCTATATATATAAATCCGCAATCAGTTCCCATATACATTTAGCCCTGACAAACATAAAGGAATATTAATTTTGGTTCGGCTAATTTTATGGAAAGTGCATTACTCCGGCTCCGGGCCTGACCTTTTTCCTTTTTGATTTTGGCGGCTATTCGAGAATTAGGGAGAGGCAAAACCCCTCATTAGCGGGAGCGCGGCCACCTCCGGACAGAGCAGAGAGCACGCTCTGAAATAATTACCTAATCTCTATCACATTAGCAATTAACAAACCAGCCCTTTTTGGGTGACCAATGATTAATTGACCCTCTCTGTAACTTGGTTGAATGATAAATAATGTTTGTCTGGTCTGTCCGGGGTCAATTTGTGGTGAATACGTTGTACGATTTAAATAACAAACGAACGTTGTACGGATTATATTAAAACACAGAGCGAATTTTTTTGGACCCAATCTCTTTCGAAACGGTTGTTTCGTTATTTCAGAATCACAGAGTTTTTTTTTTTTTTTTAAAGTAAATTTTATATTTTTTTTCGAGCATTAAATAGTTAAATATTTCGCGGTATTGTTTGTCATTAAGTGTGTCATGAAGCTATTTTAGTACAATAGTTATTCAAATGTTCTAAAACATAATTTAAATGTTATGTAATCAGTATACCAACAAGCTGGTGTTTTGAATTTTGAATGTTTTAGGATTGATGGATGAATGTTAACTCATTTGAAACTGGTATACACAGTTACACATGTCATAATTTTATATATAATATATATTTTTATAAAAGTGGGCGTGATCGGGGCTCCATATTTTAAAAATATTTCCGTTACGATGTGACTAAACTTACTCTTCGAGTAGTACGAGAAAACGTAATAAATTCTATAAAATAATTATTACTCAATAAATATTTAATATTTAATTACACCTAGTGTCAAAATTTTAGATTGAATTTTACGCCCAGTTGAAATTTAAAAAAAACTTTTCATGTTTCCCCCTTTATTTTGATTGATTATTTATTTTTTTAATCACAGTTTTTTAAATTTTTAAAGTTATATAAATTATGATAATTGAAATGGGGACAATTTTCTCAGACCGTGAGATCATTTAAATCCTATATCAGTAAATATTGACATTTTAAATGCGTTCAAAATGATGCTTGTTGTTGTTTACTATTTTCTTAATCCTCTAGAGTTGAAATCGTTTTTAAAATACCATTTCGACTCAGTGCAGTGTTGAGTTTGTTTCAAAATGCCCATAAAAGAACGTGAGGTTTGGGAAAAAAAATAAGTGTTGCGTTCTCCGCAAGAGAGCGCCGTTTGAGTTCTTCACTCCACAAGGTCGGGATGAGTTGCAGGGAAATATCCCGCCGAAATCAAGCGGATCGCGTTTTTCATCGGTCACGAAGTTTACTCGGCACGGGGAGACATATGGAACCCACCGTTCTGCTGGGAGGTCCCCTGCTTTGACATTACGAGAAAGAGAAACGGAATATTCTTCGAATCGGCATCCAACTCTGTAAGTAAAACGGCCAAGAAGCTATTGCTGAGGAGACTGGAGTTCAAACAAAACTAAGGATGTCAAGAGATTAGTAAAAAAGTCCAAAAAAGCATAAGTTATAAAAAAAATTGAAAAGAGGGCCACTTTTTGAATACACCGTCACTAATTAGTTGGTCGGGTGGCCTTTGGCTCGTTAGTGATGTCATGGACTGAGGAATCGAATGAGGAAGAAAGTCATCTTTAGTGATGGAAAACAATTCAATCTGGATGGGCCAGATGGATTTTAGTATTATTTTCATGACTTAAGAAAGAGAAAAAAATGTTATCAAGGCGTCAAATGGGGAGGAGGAAAAGTTATGGTTTGGTCATCAATTGGTTACAAAAAGGAAGGAAATTAGGTATTTGTTTATCAAGAATGAACTCGAAGCTTAATATAAAAATTTTGTTAGAGGAACAAAATTTGACTTTTAATGACATGTCTGAAGGCACACCAGTTTTCCAGCAAGATAGCGCCCCAATACATTCAGCAAAAATTATTAAAGACTGGTTTTACACACAACAAAATTGGCAAATTAGACTGGCCTTCTGTCTTCCCTGACCTGAACATTATCGAAAATGTTTAGGGGAATTCTTTCAAGAAGGGAAGTCAAGACAGTTAGGTACAATCGAGGATTTGAAATCTGCAAATCTGGCTTCATGGGAACACAATATTCTCAACAAACAATTGTACGATTCATTACCAAACAGAATTTTTGAATTAATAAATGGTGGTTGAAAGGCCACGAAGTATTAAAATGAGTTTTATTTAGTTTAACCAGGGGAGCGTGTCTAACATTTTGACATGTACATTTTTTGAAAATTAAAAAAAAATGTATATATTTTGGATTGAGGACCTTGATACAAGGAGCATGCTTATTAACTTCAGGTGAGTGACTGATTATTTTAATACTGTTTTACGGGTAATTTGAAAAATGTAGAGAGGGTACGAGGATAACATTTTGAAGTTTTGAAGTGTGTATAACATTTTGACACTCGAGTACCGTACATTTGTAAAGTATACAAAATTTATGTAATAGTTGCGTAGTTGTCAGTATTGATTGAGAAGGGAGGAGCTCAGCTATGTGCCTGATGGCAACACGGTGAGTTGTGGGCCTAACAAAATGGTTACTAACCATATGGACCAACTTTTGGTATAACCACCCTATGCCACAGCACCTCTGATAGCTTAATAATACCCTAATAGTTTAAGTACTATCAGTTTCCACTTCATTTAGTATTAATTATCACAGAGCTTTGATCAGTACTTTAGTTTATCTTATTATATTAGGCGCTACTTTTTTTAACTTTTTTAAACGTTATGCCATCAATAAAATAAAACTAATTAAGACAATGTAATAGCGATTACATTAGTATCTTATATTATAAACATTAATTTTACAATTTTTTATTAAATTACTGTTAATATTTGAACTACCTAATGCTATTATCATAGTGGGCCTCCAACCTGATGGTTGTAGTCGGTTTAGTGATAGCAACCTACTAAATCCAAAGATCGCGGGTTCGCAGCCCCCGGCAGATGCCTTGGAGGATTTTTAAAGGGCGCGCTCGTAAAAAAACTCCTAGCTATGCCGTCCTTCAGAAGAGGGACGTATTTTTAAAATGGCGGCCGGGTCCCGAGCCTTGGTGCGATTTTTGTTTGCTTTTGTTGTAGGTACTCGTTAAAGATTCCTATATCCTAATTAACCTGGATAGGCAAATCTTTTAGGGGACTCTCACCATCGTCGATTAGCCATGGAGCAGCATAAAAGTGAACGTTAAACGAAATAAACTAACTAACAAATGATATTATAGTAACAGTCTTCCTCCAGCCAAGCAATATAATGCTTTATAGAGCTGACATAATAAGAATGGAGTATAAAAAAATAGACCAAATAGAAAAATAATGCCCGCTTCGACCGCCCACATGATCTATTCAATTTTATGAAAATTATGAAATCAAATATATACGAAAATCCGAAAAGAGAAGGATGGACACAAGACAGTTTAGATAGCAGTGTTCATACTTTCACATCAAGCGCAGTTTATCATAAGTGTTTATTTAACCAAGTACCTGTTGGTACCTGTACATACCTGTTTCATGTCAAATTAAAATCATGTTTTTCTGGTGTTCAAAAGTGAATTTTTCCATAGAAATCAATAATTCACTCACTCAATTGATTATACCATTGAAAATAGGTGTTAGCGTTGTTGAAGTATTATAAGAAATTGTAACTTTCTTCAACTAAGTTGAAGATTCAAGCTATATTCTTTAGGTACCCAAGTTTGTTGAAAAATACAATGGTTTTATATGTTCCGGGATTATAGGAAACTTACTGACTAAATTCCAAAAATGACCTTACTGTGTAGCTTATTTAAGCCCAAACCAGATACCTATTCTGCCATGCAAACCTCGTACTTACGCGAGGACCCATTAGTATCATCACAACTTGCCCCTGCCCCATTTTCATTCACCGTAAAACCACTTCGGGGGCGTCTCAAAAAGCAATTAAACCTTCCTGATTAGATTTAAAATAGACTTAAAATTAAAAATTCAAATTAAATTGCAGGTTCAAGTATCAATTGTTTACTCCAGGCGACAATCAGTTGTCAACTAAACAGCGCTTGGTTTTATTCTTATAGCATTACATTGTTACAAAACTCCGCTCTCGATCAGGCGAAAATAGGGATCTTGAGACGTCAGTCGTTTCAGGACTCGCGATCTATAGAGAGGCTCTCTATCTAGTCCTCTCTCTCTATATATCAGTAGATATCTCTATCTCTCTCTAGATCTAATCTATCCCTCTCAAGGCTACTTCTCTCATCTAGCGGCTCTCTCTCTCTTCGCTCTCTATGCTATATCATCTATCTCTCTCTTCTCTATCCTCTAATCTCTCTCTCTCTCTCTACTTTCTCTCTCTCGGATCTCGCGCCGATTTTTTCCCATAGCACCTGTCTTAACTATCACGATCTCACGCTCTCCTGCTCCCTGCCTCCCTCTACCTCTCTCTCCCTTTTCCATCTCCTCTCTCTCTCTCTCTCTCCCTCTCCCTCTCCCTCTCCCTCTTCCACTCGCACTCCCACACCCACCCCCACACACACGCACACACACACACACACATACTCACACACGCACTTACACTCTTTCCCTCTCCCACCTCCCTCTCTTCCTATATATATATCCGCAATCAGTTCCCATATACATTTAGCCCTGACAAACATAAAGGAATATTAATTTTGGTTCGGCTAATTTTATGGAAAGTGCATTAGGCCTGATTTGATTTTGGCGGCTATTCGAGAATTAGGGAGAGGCAAACCCCTCATTAGCGGAGCGCGGCCACCTCCGGACAGAGCAGGCCTGAATAATTACCTAATCTCTATCACATTAGCAATTAACAAACCAGCCCTTTTGTGACCAATGATTAATTTGACCTCTCTGTAACTTTGTTGAATGATAAATAATGTTTGTCTGGTCTGTCCGGGGTCAATTTGTGATACGGATTATTTAAAGCAGAGCGAATTTTTTTTTGGACCCAATCTCTTTCGAAACGTTGTTTCGTTATTTCAGAATCACATTGGTTTTTTTTTTTTTTTTTTAAATTAATTTTAATATTTTTTTCGAGCATTAAATAGTTAAATATTAGCAGGTATTGTTTGTCATTAAGTGTGTTATGAAGTATTTTATACAATAGTTATTCAAAGGTTCTAAAACATAATTTAAATGTTATGTAATCAGTATACCAACAAGCTGGTGTTTTGAATTTTTGAATGTTTTTAGGATTGATGATGAATGTTTAACATTTGAAACTGGTATACACATTACACATTCATAATTTATCAATATATATTTTTATAAAAGTGGGCTGATGGGTCCATATTTTAAAAATATTTCCGTTACGATGTGACTAAACTTACTCTTCGAGTAGTACGAAAACGTAATAAATTCTATACATAATTATTACTCAATAAATATTAAATATTTAATTACACTCAGTGTCAAAATTTTAGATTGAATTTTACGCCCATTGAAATTAAAAAAAAACTTTTCATGTTTCCTTTATTTTTGATTGGTATTATTTTTTTAATCACAGTTTAAAGTATAAATTATGATATTGAAATGGGAACAATTTTCTCAGACCGTGAGGATCATTTAAATCCTATATCAGTAAATATTGACATTTTAAATGCGTCAAAATATTAGGCACGCTTGTTGTTGTTTACTATTTTCTTAATCCTCTAGAGTTTAAATCGTTAAAATACCATTTCTACTTCAGTGCAGTGTTGAATTTGTTTCAAAATAGCCCTAAAAAGAACGTGAGGTTTGGGAAAAAAATAAGTGTTTCTCCGCAAGAGAAGAGCGCCGTTTGAGTTCTTCACTCCACAAGGTCGGGATGAGTTGCAGGGAAATATCCCGCCGAATCAAGCGGAGTTTTTCATCGGTCTCGAAGTTTACTCGTCACGGGGAGACATATGGCAACCCACCGTTCTGCTGGGAGGTCCCCTGCTTTGACATTACGAGAGAAACGGAATATTCTTCGAATCGCATCCAACTCTTGTAAAACGGCAAGAGCTATTGCTGAGGATGCTGGAGTTCAAACAAAACTAAGGAATGTCAAGAGATTAGTAAAAAAAAGTCAAAGCATTAGTTATAAAAAAAATTGAAAAGAGGGCCATTTTTGAATACCCGTCACTAATTAGTTCGGGTGGCCTTTGCTCGTTACGTGATGTCATGGACTGAGGAATCGAAGAAAGTCATCTTTAGTGATGGAAACAAATTCAATCTGGATGGGCCAGATGGATTTTAGTATTATTTTCATGACTTAAGAAAAAGAAAAAATGTTGTCAAGGCGTCAAATGGGAGGAGGAAAAGTTATGGTTTGGTCATCAATTGGTTACAAAAAGGAAGGAAATTAGGTATTTGTTTTATCAAGAATGAACTCAGCTTAATATAAAAATTTTGTTAGAGGAACAAAATTTGACTTTTAATGACATGTCTGAAGGCATACCAGTTTTCCAGCAAGATAGTGCCCCAATACATTCAGCAAAAATTATTAAAGACTGGTTTACACACAACAAAATTGGCAAATTAGACTGGCCTTCTGTCTTCCCAGACCTGAACATTATCGAAAATGTTTAGGGAATTCTTTCAAGAAGGGAGTCAAGACAGTTAGGTACAATCGAGGATTTGAAATCTGCAAATCTGGCTTCATGGGAAACAAATATCTCAACAAACAATTGTACGATTCATTACCAAACAGAATTTTTGAATTAATAAATGGTGGTTGAAAGGCCACGAAGTATTAAAATGAGTTTTATTTAGTTTAACCAGGGAGCGTGTCTAACATTTTGACATGTACATTTTTTGAAAATTAAAAAAAAATGTATATATTTTTGGATTGAGGACCAAGATACAAGGAGCCTGCTTATTAACTTCAGGTGAGTGACTGATTATTTTAATACTGTTTTACGGGTAATTTGAAAAATGTAGGAGGGTAGGGATAACAATTTTTGAAGTGTGTATAACATTTTGACACTGAGTGTATTTGTAAAGTATACAAATTTATGTAATAGTTGCGTAGTTGTCAGTATTGATTGAGAAGGGAGGAGCTATGTGCCTGATGGCAACACGGTTGAGTTGTGGCCTAACAAACTAGTACTAACCATATGGACCATGGTATACCACCCTATGCCACAGCACCTCTGATAGCTTATTAATACCTAATAGTTTAAGTACTATCAGTTTCCACTTCATTTAGTATTAATTATCACCAGAGCTTTGATCATCTTAGTTTATCTTATTATATTAGGCGCTCCTTTTTTAACTTTTTTAAACGTTATGATCAATAAAATAATAACTAAAAATGTAAATAGCTATTACCCATTAATCTATTTCAACATTAATTTACAATTTTTATTAAATTTACTGTTTATATTTGAACTACCTAATGTATATAGTGGGGTCACCTGTGGTGTAGTGGTTAGTATAGCAACCTACTAAATCCAAGATCGCGGGTTCGCAGCCCGGCAGATGACCTTAGGATTTTTTAAAGGGCGTAAAAAATCCTTAGCTATGCCGTCCTTCAGAAGGGACGTAAAATGGGGGTCCCGAGCCTGTGCGATGTCAGGTACTCGTTAAAGATCCTATCCTAATTAAACCTGGATAGACAAAATTTAGGACTCTCACCATCGTCCGATTAGCCATAGCAGCATAAAAGTGACGTTAAACGAAATAAACTAACTAACAAATGTATATAGTACCAGTTCCTCCAGCAAAATATAAGCTTATAGAGCTGAATAATAAGAATGGAGTAAAAATAGACCAAATATGAAAAATAATGCCGCTGACCGCACATTTCTATTCCAATTTATGAAATATATATAAAAATTCAAAAGAGAAGGAAACCAGTTTTACATACTTTCATCAAGCGATTATCATAATGTTTTATTTACCCAAGTACCTGTTGTACCTGTACATACCTGTGTATGTCAAATTAAAACATCATGTTTTTCTGGTTTCAAAAGTGAATTTTTCCATGAAATCAATAATCACTCACTAATTTGATTATACCATTTGAAATAGGTTAGCGTTGAAGTATTATAATAAATTGTAACTTTCTTAAATAAGTTGAAGATCAGGCTATTCTTTAGGTCCCAAGTTTGTAAAATACAAGGTTTTATATGTTCTGGGCTTATAGGAAATATTATGCTAAATTCCAAAATTTGAAAAATAATTGAGCAAAGTAGAGAAGCGTTTATGGCGAAAAACGTGGTTTTCTAAAAACAATGTTGAATTGTCATATCTGCAACGGATTGGAACAGAAAGCTGTCAGCGACGTTTTCCTTTATTTTTGGTCTAGTTTTATTTTTTTTTTTTTTTCATAATAACAATATCAATGGAGTTCCCTTTTTCTTATTTTTCCTAGATTAAAAAAAAAAAAAAAAAAAAAAAAAAAAAAAAAAAAAAAAAAAAAAAAAAAAAAAAAAAAAAAAAAAAAAAAAAAAAAAAAAAAAAAAAAAAAAAAAAAAAAAAAAAAAAAAAAAAAAAATTAATAAAAAACATTGAATTAGGAAAATCTCCTTTCATAATAAAATTACCCTAAATGTAACAGTCTCGACAAATGATATATTGACTGCGATAACTCATATTATAGAAATAAAAAAATTAAAAAAATGATATTCAATGTAATATTGGATTGGAATGGGAACTGTTCAGTTGAGAGTTGGAAAACAATCCTTCCCCGAGATAAGCCGTAAACTTCCACCCTCAACTTCGGGGGCTATTGCTCGAATTATCCCGGGAATAAAAGATATTTATTCCCTCCAATTTTTCTCAATAAATCTTGGAAAACTTTTGCTAATTAGGAGTTAGGTACTTTCTTTTAAATTAGGTGTGGGGGGGGGGGCTGGGAAGATAAGGGAGATAAGGGCGGTCCCAAGGTATTTTTAATTCGACGTTGGTGGCTGTCCAATTATCGAGTGAAGGGACGATCCTTTTAATGGATAAGAAGTTACAGGATGTCTATTGGAAGCTGAGAAGGCACAGCGTTTACTTACTGTCATAAATTAAATATTGCTCATTTATAGTTAGTGAAAAATCTATTTAATATTTATTAAAGATATTCCATTAACCCCTGAACAGATCCGCTACCTAGGACTCCACTTGGACAAACGTCTTACTTGGAATCCACATACAAGACTAAAACGACAAGAAACTGCTCGTCGTTACAGATTACTTCAACATTTACTAGACAAACGATCAAAGCTCCCAATTAATTACAAAAGACTCATTTATATGACTGTGAGTAGACCTATTTGGACGTACGGAGTTGAGCTTTGGGGCTCCACTAAACCATCCAATACATCTCGTATCCAATCCTTACAATCCAAAAGCGTTTTAGCATTCACTTTTTTGTAAATTTTATTTATTATGGTTAAAAATAATAAAAATATTTAATAGAAGATATTAATAAAGGATTTGAGGTAAGGGATAAAGAGTGGATTCTTCTAGTTTCCAGAAAAAAGATAAAATATATAACATGTTAAACTGATTGATTACACTCATGTGACATTTACACTATTTTTTATTCTTTTATCAAATATGTGCTGTTTTACTCTAGCCAAATAATTTAGAAAAATATGTTTATTATTTGAGACAATTATTATTAATTAAATAATAAATAATGCGATTTTCTTTTTACATTGGTAATTATATTATTTTCCTCGAAAGAGGCATGGAATTTCATTGGCTCCGAGTTTTATCAATCCAATGGTCACTGTTTATCTTGCTCTAATTTTTTTTTTTTTGCCTGACCTATTTCGAATTATAATTGCTATTCTGTTTATTATTGCCTTGTCGTGCTATAGTTTAACTTTCCGCTAATTTTTTCATTATTCTTGAAAAGGGATGAGTAAAATTTATTTTGTATTTCATGCAGTACCATTAACTTTTGTAACTGAGTGTGTGTATGTAAGTGTATTTATATTGGTGTTTGTATTAATATATATTTAAAAAGAATTACCCCCTTGACTGTCAATGCTCATATCGTTGGTTAGATACCCAATTCCATTGTGTATTTTTTCAATTTAGATTTCTTAGCAGGCATCATTTTAAAATGAAATACCGCGTCTAATGTAAACACCCAAATACCAGGGTGTCTACCAGTCGGGAATTTCTGGAACTTCGGGAATATGTCGGGGATTTCGTGTGGTCGGTAAAAAATCGGGGATAAGTCGGGAATTTACAAAAAAATTGCGAAAGTTGGGAAAAAGTCGTCGTATTTTTTTCCTCAATATGTCAATTAAGGAAGCGTCTGATCGGTATAGTCACTCCCCATACTTTTAAAGTAAACTATTTTTTCTACAATTTGAGATCAGGTTGATCTCTACATAGCTATTTGTTCCCAAGGTACAGTTCTTCGAAAATAGGCCTTTTTTTTTTTTAAAGTGATGTTCTTTCAATATGGTCACTTATTTTGTGAAATATCTCCTAAAATACGCATTCCATTTCAGATATTATGAAGTTGTAGGAAATTTAATTAGCTTTCATTTGAGACCAGGCTGGTACCTGTGGGCTCAGCGGTTCTCTCAAATACGGCAGATGACAAAAAATCAGTAGGTTCTGAGAGGAAATACTATTTTCAAATAAACTGTTCTCGCATTTTTTTTATGGTTTATTTATGAATCAGAATTTATTTATTTTTGTAAAACAGGTTTGTCGGTATTCTTTTGGCTATCACTTCAAAACTACTTGTCCGATCCAAAATTTCTTCGTTTCATCTGAATGCTCGTAAAATTTTACATGACACCTCATATATAAAATGTTTTTTAAATCACATGAATTACCCACACCACCACGCCGAGAATCCCACACTATTGTGAAAATCACATTTTTTCAGCACAGTTCTCGTAAATAGTTTCGGTGTTATAGCGAGAAGTATCGTAAAAAAAAGTGGATTTCACAAGAGTATGGGGTCCTCAGCGTCATGGCGTCGAAAAACCCTTAATGCTGCTTACTTTGTGACCAATAAACTTATCCATAAAGACCTTAATGTTCCTTATGTTGCTGATTTAGCCCAGACCAGATACCTATCCTTCCACAGTAAGCTCCATAACCATTTCAATCCACTAGTCTCCCAACTTGCCTCCCACTTCATTACCGATAATCCTCCGAGGTATGTGAAAAGAAGATTGCCTAGAGACCTTTTAGTGTAGATTTTTATTGAAGTGCTACTAGTGAGTAGTTCTTCACAAGTTATTTACATGCCATTGTATTCACTGTCAACACATTTACTTGATGTATATGTTTTTGTACAGTTGTAAATATCAATAAATAAGAGAGAAATAAAATTATTTATTAATTAATAAAAAACAATAAAACTACATATGAAGAATTATAAATCCAATGATCAGAAAAATACAGGCATTTATTTATTGCAGAATCTACTTTATATCCCAGTCAATGAGCGCTGAAATGAGGGACGTAGAGTGCATGGAATATCCGATAATTTTTGACTTCACAGCTTCGTTAGGAATAGTTAGGAGGTAAACATACTAAAAGTCTCCGCCCCTAGGGGATGAGCTAAAGGTGAGGGGAGGTGAGAAGTTCAACTTTTTTGGTTTTTTTTGATAATATATCGAAAACGGTGGACTCTAGAAAAATATGTTAAAAATTAAATTACCTATAAAATTAACTTAATATAAATTTGTCGAAATTCTGACGGCTTTCAAGATATACGCTATCTAAAATTAGTAATTTTCGGGAAAAACAAATGTTACCTCAGTTTTGCTGCTAGTATCTTCCACGATCGTTTCTCAGAAAAAATATCAAAATTGTAGAGTACTAAATTTACTTAAATTTCATATATATGTTATATATACTTGAAGTAAATGTTTAACAAAAAGTGAGGTAAACATTTTTTTTTTTCCTAAAATTAATCGATTTTTAATAACATATATCTCGAAAACCATTGAAATTTCGACAAATATGTATAAAATCAATTTTATAGTAAATTTAATTAGCTTTAATTTCGATTCGGAGCATATTTTCCTAGAGTCCACCATTTTCGAGATATAACATGGGATGACATGAAGAAGGATGACATGGGGCCCACGTGTGAAACAGAAAACGCCAAAGCCTTAACAATTGACGGATACTTTTATATCCACTTCTACATTACGATCGAAATGAAACTGTACAAAAAAATAATATACATCAAGTAAATATGTTGATAGTAAATACAATGACATATAAATAACATGTGAAGAACTTCAATAAAAATTCAACACTAGAAGGTCTCTGGGCCATCTTCTTTTCAGACGCCTCGGAGGATTATTTGGAAACGTGTGGGAAGCAAGTTGAGAAATTAGAGGATTTTAGTGGTTATGGAGCTTACTATAAAAGGTTAGGTATATGGTTTGGGCTAAATTAACAACATATGGAACATTAAGATCTTTATGGATAAGTTTATTGCTGACAAAATATGGAGCGTTGAGGATTTTTCGAAGGATTTTGGATTGTAAGGATTGGATACATGATAAATTGGATGGTTTAGTGGAGCCCCAAAGCTCAAATGCAAAAACTAAATACTTGTACTTATAATATTCTTTATGGACGTAGGCTTCACAAATTTACGGAAAAGCTAAAAAGACATACAATCTGACAGACTGTCTAGTCCTAAACATTAAAGCTTATTACACAATCACCATGGTACGTCTATGACACAACATTACACACAGTCTTACGCATACCCATGGTACAAGATCACATCCAAACTTCATACAGAGGACTCAACGACAAACTACCGACATATCCAAAACTTAATACAAACTATGTTGTCGAGAAAGATGCCAGAGAAATACGAAAAAGGAAAAAAAGGAGATGGTTGAGGGATCTACATGGATAAAATTAATAAAATATCATGCTAGGAGTAAGTACTGGTGGGTGCTGACCTACCTCAAGGTCTGACATGCCATTTGTCTTGCATACCATCACATATGGGATAAGTGATTTTAAAAATTTAAGAAAAAAAAATTAATTTTATAATTGAAAGGTTAAAGTTGTGGAATCCATTTGAGGGAGGGACAGTTGCCTAGAGCTCTGTCAGCCGCATTAAACTGTTTTATTGAGTTATCGGTTCTGTTAGCTCTAGTTATGGAAAAGTTTTCTACTTCTCTAACTCTCAACAACTTTACCACTTTTCGACTTTAAGAATATCAATAAATCTATCCAGGGTGTGTTGATTCATTGTTTTATCAGCGTTCTTATATTTCATGTAAATCTGATTTTATAGAAATATTTTGGGTCTGAGTAAATATTATTGTTTATCAATAGATCTTCCTTAATATCTATTCAAAACTGCCTTCGCAGTTAAATATTTTTTAATGTTTCACAACTCTGGGGCTCAACTAAACCTTCCTAATCTTCTCCTGTCCCATCCTTTCAATCCAAAATGTAAGGAACACAATCATACGTTCATCAATATAATCAAAGGATGTAAGTCATAGTAACCACTTTACTTACTACCCACGAAGAGTCTTGGGTTCAGTACTAAGGTAAGGGTGTACTGTAATTGGGCCGACGGTTGTGAAAGGAGGAGATTAGGCCTAAATCACACTCAACCGCCAGATTTTTCCCTAATTAAGGATACCCTTTTTGTAGAGGCCGGTCGTACCCCCAGGAGGGTCTTCCGACGTCGATGTCGAGCCATGACCGAAATAACAGAAAATAAATTTTCTGCCTTCAGCCGGACTCGAACTCGGGCCCAGGAGCATGGTAGTCAAGTGCCTTACGCTATCGCGCCTCCCCAACTCTTTCATATATAATTGAATTAATTTGATAGTTGTGTATTCAAAATAATAAGTTTCTTAAAACATATTTAATATTTTAATTGTTATCTTCCTTACAATCCAATATCCCTCCAAAAATCATAAATGCTCCTTACTTAGTCATAACTAAACTTATCCATAAAGATTTCCATGTTCCATATGTTACTGATTTAGCCATAAACAGATAACTATCCTTTCATATAAACACCACAACCAACTTAATTCACTAGTCTCCCAACTGGCTTACTGTTCTATTACCGTTAACTCTCCGAGGTGTCTGAAATGAAATTGACCTCGAGACCTTCTAAAATATAACTTTTATTAAAGTGCTTCCAATGGATGGTTGCTTTACAATTTATTGTCATGTTACTGTGTTTATTTTCCCACACATTTACTAGATGTGCATAATCTATACAGTTGTACTCATCAATAAAACTCTTAAAATTTTAATTTGAACAGATTATCCTTACAGACGAAAAACTAATAAAATCTCGAAAGCAAAAATTTAGAATCCTAAGTACGAAAACTAATATACATTTATTTGGACCAAGGATGTCCTTCCGCCATCTTAAAACAGCATCCTTAAGGACGAAAGGATGTCCTTCGGCCTCAAAAAAATCGTAGATCATGGCAGATCTGAAACAGCACCCTTATAGCAATCGTTAAATATTTCAAAGCCGTATCCATGATGACAAAAAACTAATAAAATCCTTAAATCTTGAAAAAATAAAAAATAAATAGAATCCTTAAGGACGAAAACTAATATATATGTCGTCCAAATGAGATCCTTCCGGCTTCTTAAAACAGCATCCTTAAGGACGAAAGGATGTCCTTCGGCCTCAAAAAATTGTCGGATCCTTGCAGATCTGTAAAACAGTATTCTTTAGGAAAACAATGGCGGAATATCCTTTCGCCATCTTTAAATCATAAAATATTCTAATATTTCAAAATAGTATTTTCAAGGACCAACAATGGTGGAATATACCACGGATAACTTAAAAACCAATTATTAAATTATTTCAATCATTTAATTCCAGTCATAATTTGATTTACCAAACATTCAATAGTGTTTATGGCTTTCTGAATTATAGCGGAAACCATACATCACTTCCCAATATATTTGTCAAATTTACATTAATATTAACTAGCTGTAGGATTGATTCCCAGTCTCACGTTAACGCCCGTTTCATGGAACTGAATGTTAATCTGATTAGCGTATAATCTGGATAATGGATGTGTCCTTGTGGAATGTCAGGGCTGATTGGTGGAAATGCAACTGTACCCATTTCCCCTCAGGTTTCAATATTGCCACTAAAGCATAAATAAATTTTAATATCATTATTTAGATATGATGACTTTGAACTTGGATTAATTAAAAAAAAATCGAATTAAAAGCTATTAATAATCAGAATTGTTTAGTATTTCAATTTGATTCCATTAATGATACCTTCATTGCTTTTCCAGTAATGAAAAACAAAACCAAAAAAAAAAAACAAACTAATCTGTTCCTATTGAATTATATTTAAAAAATAGGTTCAATTTTAAAATCAATATGTCTTTTGTTTGGGCGTTTATAGTCTTGATGTGTAATGTTTTTTTGTTTTTTCACAATCAAAATGTGTAACGTTTTTGTCATACTTGAAAATGTAACATTTTAACACGCTGTAGCCTTGTTGGTGTTGTTTGGATCGAAAATTTCCAGATTAGATATTTAATGGAAAATTTTTTTTTCAAATTTTTAGCTAGGACCTAACGTTTAAGAGTTATATTGGTTTGGATGAAAAAAAACCACGTTTGAAACCTCCCCAACGTTGTTTATTTCGAAAAAATTGTTAATATAATTTAATTATTGATTTAAGAAGGAAAAAGTTAAGAATGGTTTTGAAATGTAAGCGGCAGTTGATTTTGATGTAATACAAAACTTCAGCAGACTACCCTATTTCATACACACACACAAACACACACACACACACACACACACACAGACACATACACACACACACACACACACACACACACACACATATATATATATATATATATTCATCTCGTATCCAACCCTTACAATCCAAAATCTTTCGAAAAATCCTCAATGCTCCTTACTTTGTCACCAATAAACTTATCCATAAAGATCTTAATGTTCCATATGTTGCTGATTTAGCCCACACCAGATACCTATCCTTTCATAGTAATCTCCATAACCACTCAAATTCACTTGTTTCTCAACTTGCTTTCCACTCCAATTCTGATAATTCTCCGAGGCATCTGAAACGAAGATGGCCTTGAGACCTTCCTTCTCAAGTTTTGACATGTTTTTTTTGTTCCTTTTGGCTACTACGGACCACGGGCTCGTAGCTACTTTTCGGCGAGGATCTTCTTCTTTCTCGTCCAGAAGTCTTTCATTTTCTGACTATGAGCCAGCTTTCTCTCTTCTGTCCATTTGGTCCTTGTGGTCTTCTTAATGGTAAGGGATACTGGAAAAACTCCCTGTCGGACAGCTTGTGGGAACTGCAGTCGGTCCTTTATTTTATCGAGTGGGATCCCTAGTTGTTCCAGGTTTGACTTCACTGTTGTGATCCACTTGCTCTTGGAAGCCTTGCCTCTACCTGCCACAGTAAATATTCTGTTTGATAATCTGTTAGGACTCATGCGGGCTAAGTGTCTATAAAATGCCAGTCGCCTTTTCCTTATACATGTCAGGATGTTCTGGTATTTATACAACTCATCAATGTGCCGTATTCTGTAGGTGCCATTCTCTTCCCTGACTGGTCCTAGTATCCTTCTCAGGATTTTCCTCTCTTTGATCTCCAGCTTCCTGAGTGGGTCCTTCCTGGCCATTACAAGGCACTCGGAGGCATACAGAACAGCTGGTTTTACTACAGTGTCGTAGTGCCTTATTTTTAGATTATTGGAGAGGCATTTAGATGAGTAAATATCTCGGCAGGAGTGATAAGCCCTTTCAAACTTGGCGCATCTTGAGTCTATGGCTAGGTCCTCGGTCTGGTTCGCAGAGATCCATTCTCCTAGATACTTCACTGCAGGTACTTTCCGAATGTTGTTGTCTTCTAAGGGAATTTTAGAGGGAGATTCCTTGATGTTAGTCATGAATTCTGTCTTGTCATATTATTGTAATCATTAACAACATATTTACTAGATGTATATATTTGTACAGTTGTAAATTTCAATAAATGAGTGAAAAAGAAAAGAAAAAGTTAGTTATTAAGATTGATGAATTATATTACTTCTATTAGATTTTTTTTTTTTTTTTACTTTGAAAGCTAGTTTCGAATGTTAAACATTCATCTTCAATTCGAATGAGACAAAACTAAGAGGGCTTATAGAAGATATATCAGGACCAAGAGCAAACTCCGACTTGTCTTAAATTTTGTTATAACTTCTGATAAAGACTGAGTATATATTGTAGTTTTGTGATAAGGTATAAGTTGTAGTCTGGTTGGCTTCAAAATCACTTGAGGTTACGATGATGGTATAGAAGGATCAATACAATTAGGATCGATGAATTAATTGCCACTTCTATTGCTACTATTTTATTAGAATACTAGTTTCAAATGTTTAACATTCATCTTTAATTCGAAGGAGACAAAACTAATAGGGCTGTAGCAAACTCCGACTTGTCTTTAACATTTTTTTTTTAAATTCTGATAAAGACTGAATATGGATTGTAGTTTTGTTATAAAGTATAAGTTGTATTGAAGGATCAATACAATTAGGAATGATAAATTAATTGCCATTTCTATTGGGGTTATTTTATTAGAATATTAGTTTCGAATGCTAAACATTCATTAGCAGTTCTAAGAACATACAATTTCAAAACATCAGCACTTTGAATGAAGCAGGCTTTGAAAAGTTATGTCCTGATATCTTTGGTCTTAAGTCCTTTACATTGGTTTGTTTCACTGTTTATCATTCGAAACAAATATTTAATTTTAAAAAAATCTATTCCAATAGACGGTAAATAATTCATTAATACTAATTATATCGATCCTTCTAAACCATTATTCGTTACTCAAGTAATTGTAAAAAAATAATATCCCAAAACATATGTTATAGGACGTCATAATGCTTTATTAGAAAAGACAGTCTGGATCCAGATTTCAACGGGAATATACTTTCGTAATTCACCGCAGAAATCGATAGTAGACTTCAATAGATGAAAACATCACATCACTTATTTGGAGTATTGATGTGGAGTTGAGGAAACAGCAAATTTGGAATTTGATTTAGAGGTTGTAGTATTTTATTGTAAAATCGGGCATTCATTCCATCAAGAATACATCGTGATGGAATCAAAGGGATTCTGATGACTTCGCATAACACCTTAACGTCAAGGTAACACACATTCAAAGATATCTCCTAACACTCATGAGTTATTTGGATTGAATTGCGCAAATTAATGTAGCCACAAATATGAAGGAGGAAGTAAGGTACGGTATATAAGTGTCATGCAATTAGAATTGATCAATTATTTGCAAATTATATTCAAATTATTTTATAAAAAAAGCTCGTTTCGAATCCTAAACTTTCATCTTCAGTTCTAAAACATAAAAAATGTTCAATACATGAGCACTATGTAACACGGATTATATATATAATCAGTCTTGAACAGATCCGCTACCAAGGACTTCATCTGGACAAATGTCTTACTTGGAATCCACATACAAGACTAAAACTACAAGAAACTGTCAGTCGTTTTCGACTACTTCAACATTTACTTGACAAACGTTCAAACTTTCCATTTAATTACAAAAGACTCATATACATGACTGTGATTAGACCGATTTGGACATACGGAGTTGAGCTTTGGGGCTCCACTAAGCCATTCAAATCATCTCGTATCCAATCCTTACAATCAAAAATCCTTAGAAAAATCCTAAATGCACCTTACTTCGTCACAAACAAACTTATCCACAAATATCTTAATATACCTTACGTTTCTGATATAGCTCATACCAGATGTCTATTCTTTCATAGCAAACTCCACAACCATTCAAATCCATTAGTAGCACAACTTGCTTCTCACTTCATTCCAGATAACCCTCCGAGGCGCCTGAAAAGAAGATGCCCTCGGGTCCTTCTAATATAGTTCTTAATTATAAGCCATTTCCGATCGCCTGAGAGCTATGGGAAAGATTCAAAAGGTTGGAAAATGGGTTCCACATGAATTGGACGAACGACAGATGGAAAAACGAAAAACTGTGTGCGAAATGCTGCTTTTACGCCACGAAAGAAAGGGTTTTTTGCATCGAGTTGTAACTGGCGATGAAGAATGGATTTATTTTCAGAATCCCAAACGAAAAAAATCATGGGTAACGCCAGGACAACCATCCACATCGAGTGCAAGACCGGATCGTTTTGGGAAGAAGACAATGCTGTGTGTGTGGTGGGATCAGAAGGGAGTAGTCTACTACGAGCTTCTCAAACCCGGCGAAACAGTCAATACCGAGCGCTACCGACAACAAATGATCAATTTGAGTCACGCATTGATCGAAAAAAACGCCCAGAATGGGCTCACAGGCACGCCAAAGTCATTCTCAGCATGATAACGCTCCTGCACATTCAGCCAGATTGACTAAGGAAACGATTTCTTTGGTATAGTGCATATACCTTTATAAGTGCTAGCAATGGGTAGTTGGTTAAAAAACAAGTGATGTGTCATTTTTATCATTATCTTCATATTTACTTGATGTATTATATTTGTATGTACAGTTGTAGATTTCAATAAATAACAAAAAAAAATTAATCAATTTTCTATGTCCATCAATTTAATAAAAAGAAAAATAAATATTTTAAATATGGCAAACTTTATAAAAAATAAATATTACACTTTTGGATAGTATAAAAGGGAATTATCCACAAATTCATACAATTTCTTTAGAATTGTTCATGTTTTCAAATATGGCTTCGTTCATAAAGCTGGTATTGCCCTTGTGAAGTATTCCGAGATGAAGTCTCCCCCCCCCCTCTCATTTCTTTGCCTTATCAAATTTTAAGATGGCGGAAAATTGGAGCTATCCTTTTCCTAGATGGTCGCCTATTTCTCTTTTAAAGTTTCTCCTAGGCAATTTGAAAGTCAGCTGAGTACAACCTCACAGGGTTTATGACATGACATCCATAAAGCTCAATATATTATTCTATATTGTCTGAAGCTTTCCTATTTTTACATAAATGAAATAATGTTTCTAATCGTCAAAACTCTACTCAAGTAGGGGAAGGTGCTGTATCTGTGGACAATTATCACTTATCAATTTTTCTAATTTTCGGTACTTTATTTATCTGAGTGGTTATTGTACCATTAGATGAGAAATGTAAGGGGCTATCGAACCCTGGTATCTTTATTTCGAAAGGTAATTTTATTTTAACAGAAAATAATGTTTTGTAACTTACTTATTAGTGTCCATAGGTACCTTCCACTTATGTACCTGTGGAAACTAGTGGTTGCGCCAATGGACATTCGTTTCTTCATAGTTTTATAGGGATAATTGAAATGATATTTAGAGAAACACATCAACAATAATTGTTTATAAAATGTACTAAACAAAATAGAATATTTTTTTTTCATTTATTGATATTTACAACTGTACAAAATAATATATAAGTATATGTGTTGACAGTGAATACAATGGCATATAAATAACTTGTGAAGAACTACTCACTAGTAGCACTTAAATAAAATCTACACTAAAAGGTCTCTCTAGGCCATCTTCTTTTCAGACGCCTCGTAGGATTATCAGGGATTGAGGAGGAAGTAAGTTGGAAGACTAGTGGATTGAAGTGGTTATGAAGCTTACTATGGAAGGATAGGTATCTGGTTTGGGCTAAATCAGAAACATATGTAACGTTAAGATCTTTATGGATAAGTTTATTGGTCACATAGTAAGGAGCATTGAGGATTTTTCGAAGGATTTTGGATTGTAAAGGTTGGATACGAGATGAATTAGATGGTTTAGTAGAGCCTTAAAGCTCAACTCCGTATGTCCAAATAGGTCTAATCACTGTCATGTAAATGAGTCTTTTGTAATTAATTGGGAGCTTTGAACGTTTGTCTAGTAAATGTTGAAGTAGTCAGTAACGACGGGCAGTTTTTTGTCGTTTTAATCTTGTATGTGGATTCCAAGTAAGACGTTTGTCCAAGTCGAGTTCTAGGTAGCGGATCTGTTCAACAGGGATTAGTGGAATATCAAGATAGAATATTTAAACAAGAAAAGTTGACTTGATATAAATGAACTAGAAGGCCGACTAGAAAGGTGACAACAATAAATTTAGCATATGAAAGTAAATAGAAACTTAACTAATTTTTAAACCTTTTTACAAAAAAAATGGAATCATTAGAGATTGTATCCATGAAAAGATGTAGGAAAATGTAACTGTTTACATAATCTCCCAGTGCCAGTTATAAAAGATGGCGATGCTAATTTTCTTTTGATATCTCTTATTTCAATTTCATAATAAGTAGCGATGTCCGGAAGAATACATTTTGGTGTTCTTTCATTTGAGAAATTTTCTACCATAGCTACCAACATATATTTCTTCATATTCAATTTCTTTACCTTGTCCATAATCATTCAATAATACATCCAAAAAATTACAATCTTCGCTTGATGAATCAGCCAAGATCACATTTGTGAAATCACCATCTTCACTAGTTAAATAGTTTGTTATAAACAGTGAGTGGCGAGTTTTCTACTCTTAAAAAAAAAGGTTTTACGAATCGTAGATATCCAAATTTAGCCATTTTATATCACGCGGAATGCCTACAAACGTTTCCGCAATTTTTCTAATTAAATTAATGAATTAATAAACATAGAGAAAAATCTGTAGTACCCATGGACGCTTTAACCATTTGTCCACAGGTTCAGTATAAATTTATGATATATCCATCGGACAACCCAATGAAATATTACTGCCTAGAAAATTTGTAAGTGTAGGTCTTAAAAAAATTAAAATCACTGGTTGGATTTCAATTTCCCTTCTCCCACTCACTCATTATTAAAAATGTCCACTGATACAACTGAACTTTAGGTACAGCACCTCTCTCTACAATAGAACTTTGACTAGGCAATGACGGCTTTAGCTGATTTATTTGACAAATGTAAAAAAAAAAAAGTTTTTTTTTTTTTTTAAACAAAAAATTAATATATTGGGTTGGCAAATAAGTCCCATCGGTTTTTCTGTTTAATTTTATGTCATTACGGCCCATTTCTTACCTGATGAATTAATCCCTAAGGGTGATTGTTTGCTCTGTAATATGTCGCATCCTAAAACATTGCTGCAAATTCTTCTGTAATCTTTCATCTCAACTTGCTTAATATTGTGATTCCCTACTAAAAGAACTTTTAAAGTGCTACCGCATAGTTGAAAAAAATATTCATCGGCATATCTTCCTGTATTATTTTAAAAAAAATAACCGTGCTGCATAAGCCCATAAAAAAATTGCAGTGTTTTTAAGAAGGGAATGATTCCTTAAACCTATAATTATTTCAAAATTTAAGTATGCTATTTATTTTCCTGTCAAATAAATTGGTTTGCCATTACGTTCCATTTCGTTCAGGAAATCAATGACGCTCCAAGGTCGCCCACAAGAAATTGAAACGAGCTATTGCCATCAGAACAAACAATTGATTCAACTCTATACTGTTCGTAATTAACAAAGTTGGGTCAATCAATTTAAAAAAAAAAAAAAAAAAAAAAAAAGCGCCCAGAACTGGTAAGTCGAAATAGCGTTTTCCTACTTGCCAACGCAAGGCCCCACACCTCGTTGGTCACTCGCAGTAAATTATTAAGCTTTGGATTAGACCTTTTTCCTCGTCCTCCGTATTCACCTGACCTAGCTCCAAGTAACTTCCAATTTTCGCGGTCTCTGTAGAATTCCATGAATGGAAAGCGATTCCAAAACGAACAGGACATCAAAAACCACTTGGATCAGTTTCTTTGAAAATAAACACGTTCTTTGAACTGGCATTATGCTGTTGGTCGAAAGATGGGGACAAATTCTATTGAATAGTCTTGAATATATTTTAGATTGAAATAAATTTTATGTCTATCATACAAAGAGTTTTATTTCACCCTCAAAAGCCGAACTTATTTGCCAACCCAATATTTTCGATAATGTTTATTCACAATTTCACTATTTTACTGATTGTATTATTCTATAGTTCTAAATGCTAATGTATACATTAGAAAAAAAAATTAATTTACATAAAATTTTTTTTGTATCATAATCACATCTTGTAACATCCTTGATGCCATCAGGACTACTATGAAGTCGCTCGTAATAGTTCATTTCCCTCCTAAAATTATTTTTATTATTATTGAGTAATTAGATTTGGAAGATAATTGATCTAGGAGGCAGGGGAGAGTTGGAAGGTGAAATCTTAACCGAACTGGGCTTATTTCTGTTCCTACAGTCGGTTTAATCTGTTACTAGTTAAGATAAGGGGACTTTAAGCAATCCGCTTAGACTACGTTCAACTTCTACTAACTTGTAGTTAGTTTTCCTTTCCCAATTGTTCAAGAATTATTTGTCTTTCTTTTATTATTGACAATTTTAACCCTTTCATAGAATAATAAAAAAAGTTTTTGCTTTTTTACAATTGGAATTCATGAATGAATTGTCATAGGAATTATTTTATTTGAATACTAGCTTCGAATGTTAAACATTCCTTATCGGATCTAATATTCAAGTCCGACTGACCGCGGTTGAGCGTGAATTCTGATCACTCCTTTCACACAACCGCTTCTTACTTGGGGGGAAACCTCGCGGTTGAGCGTGAATTTTAGCCAAATCACCTCCTTTCACAACCACTGGCTTAAAAACAGTACAGCCTACCTAAGTACTGAACCCGAGACCCTTCATGGGTTGTAATGTGGTACAGGTTTTTTTTATTTTTTTTATTAGAAATTTACAAAAAAAAAAATTCAAAACATCAGCACTTGGCTACGAAGATTAAATATATTAAGGTTTTTAAAAATACAATAAAATATATAAGACATATTGTTACTCAACTATGGTAAAACGGACTTCTAAAAGATATCTAGAGTGAATGTACAGATGGAAAGGACCAGATTAAATCCTTGGGTTTTTTCCTATGATTGATTAGTTTTTACCGTTCCTATTGGAAATAATTTTAAAATGGGACGATTGGAAATATTTATCTAGTCATTTTAACAAAAATCTGAAGTGGTTTTGAACGATTTTATTATTTCTAATGATTCATAAATATTTAATTTTAGGCTTTTTTGTTACTTGATGTCTTAGTTTTACTCCCGATTTTAGATCATTACATCTTGCCGGAATTTTGGTTATTATTGTATGCTCTTATATGTTCTTTTAATGTTTGATTTACCGATCGTCCAGTTTTTCTCATATATTAGGCTTCATAGTGATTACATTTTTGTTCGTATACACCGCTCTTTTTTTGGAAAGGGTCTATTTTTCTTTAGATGAAAGGTTATAAGATAGCAATGGTTTATCTATGCAATATAAATGAAGGATTTAGACCTAATTTTCTTAATATCTTGCCAATTTTGGATATAGGATCGAGATATATTTCTTCGGGGTGGCTATGCCCTCTGGGTGGGTGTGTTAAGCATATATTATTCAAAGTTTTTATGGATTTCTTTTTTTTTTTTTTAAATATTGTTGATTGTGATTTACTTCTTTTTATTATTTAACACCGATATCGCAAACAGTTTGTTTTATATCAAATTGATCATTTAATATTACAACCGAAGACATTACATGTTCCAAATAAAGTGAATACAATTCAAAACAATTAAGATAGTTGAATTAATTGCTACTCCTATTGGAATTATTTTTACTAGAAAACTAGTTTCGGATGATAAATATTTATTTCAAGTTCTAAAGCATACAAAATTTTCAACACATCTGCACTTCGTTAGATGGATTAGGGTAAAACAGACAGCTATTGACACCCTTAAGGAAACATTCCTACTATAATTATAGAAAGAATAGTTCAATAAAGTTGAAATTTGCAGTCATTTTTCCTTAATTACTATACTTTAAGCTAAACAAAAAAGTTTGCACCAAACATTATTCTTTGAAGATATTTTACTAGATAGTGATAAACAATAAGGTCAAATCAGTTATTGACAATTTATCGATATCTTTTAAAATACTGAATTGAAAGTAATTTTAAACAGTTGAGTTGTAGGATTAAAATGGATTTTTTTTTTTTAATATTCTGTTTTCCAATTTTTAAGATAGGGTGTCAATAACTGTCCGCTTTGTCCTATATATCATAATGTTTTCAAAATTTTAAGGCAAAAAATAAAATATTGGTACTCACCTGAGGAGATCTAACAGATATCTGAGATATATCCACCGAGGAAGGGAAACAAACAAAACAAAGTAGGGACATTTCCAAAAGCTCCATTTTTATTTTTATTTGGACTTAACAGTCCTCACCACTTACGCTGATGACACGTGTGTTATCAGTAAACAATGATCCCTTTATCGCCTCTCAAACATTCCAATCCCATATCCTTAACCTTAAGAATGGTTTCAAAATAGAGAATCAAAATAAATCCTAACAAATCACGCCAAATAACGTTTACCCTACGTCGTAAACCTAAGACTTCCTGTCCTACAGTATCCTTTAATGATATTCCACTAATACGCTTAGTATTAAATTTAAATAGTTTAAATTAATTACTTTGTGACCAATAAACCTATCCATAAAGATCTTAATGTTCCATATGTTTCTGATTTAGCCCAAACCAGATACCTATCTTTCCATAGTAAGCTCCATTACTACTCCAATCCAATAGTCACCCAACTTGCTTCCTCCTCCATCCATGATCATCCTCCAAGGCGTCTGAAAAGGAAATTACCTAGAAACCTTTTAGTGTAAATTTTATTGAAGTGCTACTAGTGAGTAATTCTTCAAAAGTTATTTACATGACATTGTATTCACTGTCAACACATTTACTTGTATATTATTTGGTACATTTGTAATTATCAATAAATGAAAAAAAAATTGGACCTTTGTCATTGTCACCAACACCCTTCAAATATTTTGCTAAAATAATCGATACATCTAGTTCCTTTTCAATAACTGTTGTAACAGACCAAATATTAGTAACCTTCTACATATATAAATCACACAATGTCTATTATATTAGATATTTTGAAAACAAACTAGAGTTGTGGTTTATTGTTTGTTTAGTTTCAAGGCGTACAACTGCATCGGTTATTAACGCCATATTTTCTTTCTTATTTTATTTCTCCACATCTTTATTTTATTCTTTATCTTTTTTTTATTGAAATATTTTATATGGATTTCTATTTTATTGCCCACTTATCTTTTATGTCAAATTTCTGTTAACAAACCATTGTGGTTTATTTATCCTGGATCTGCTATAAATATAATATAAATAAAATATTTATAGCACTATTAAATCTATTTATATTTGTTTTAAAGCTAAAGTATTTAACACAGTAACTTTATAATATTTCTCTTATCCCTGTTGAACAATCAGCATGCTAGAACTTTATATGAACAGGCAACTAAATTGGAATTCAAATTAGTACGACTAAAGACTCCTAGTGTATTAAAACTACTTTAACATGTGTTCGGCTAACTCAAAACATTAAATTAATCACAAACAGATCTTCTGCATGAGTTATTTATTAGTAGATCTATTTCCACTGGCTTGAGTTCCATCGCTTTATACAACTATGAAATCCCTCTCCAATTGTCATTACTCAGAATGTTCTAATTCTTATTTCCTAAGATGTATAACCTTATCCTACTATAAGGATATGGTTTTTCAGATATGCCAGGATCCGACGATTTTTTTTAGGCCTAAGGACATCCTTGGCCACTCTCCTTAAAATTAAAATTCGTCCTTAAGGATACCATTTTTTTCAATATTTAAACGATTTTATTAGTTTTTTTCCTAAAAAATACTGTTTTAAGATGATGGAATATGTTTGGCCACATATATATTAGTTTTCGTCCTTAAGGATAATACGTGGAAATATTAAAGGATTTAACGGTTTTTTAAGTTATCCGAAGGATATTCCGCCATTGTTGTCCTTTTAGTAAAATTATCAGTGAACCAGATCCCGCTCCTCAGACCTCTACCTAACACCCTTCAATACAACATCCTTCAAACGTTTCTTTATTTCCAGAGCTTCTAACTTCTGGAACTCCCTCCCTTCCATCATTCGCCATTCCCCCACTCATAATAGCTTCAAATCCCGTTCTTTTCATTTACTTGTTAGATATTAAATATAATAGTCATATCGATGAAGAAAATATTTTTAAAAATGTTTGTTTGTTGAATTTTGATAGGGCATAAAACTGCCTTTTAAAAATGAAATATGAATATTCAGAATATAATATTGATTTTGTACAGCATTATTTTAGTACTATTGCACTAAATTTGTACAATTGGTTTCGGCATAATTTATATTATTTTGTCAGACAAGATAGATCATTTTTCCGGATAATTTATGTTTCTTAGCTTTGTTTACTGTATTTTTTTCATTGTTTTTTTTCCCCCTGTTTTTATTTTCTTAGCTTATTTTAAATTCTAACCTTGAGATATAATTTGTTTTTCGAGTGATATTTTAAAACATGAAATATTACTTTTATCACTTTATATTGTAATTTAAATTTCTTTTAAATTCCTTAAATTAATTTTAATTGTATTTTTCTTGCTTTTATTATGTTTACTAACTACATATACGATAGCTAGGCTGCCATTAATTGTTCATTATAATTATTCTTAAGGGGCAATGGCCCCAGAATAAAATTTATTTTCATTTCATTTCATTTAGTTTGTGTCCTTAAGGATACTATTTTGAAATATTAGAATATTTAACGATTTTAAGATGGCAGAACGATATTCCACCATTGTTGTCCTTAAGATATTGTTTTGAAATATTTTAGGATTTTACGGTTTTTAATTTATCCGAAGGATATTCCGCCATTACTGTCCTTGAGGAAACTATTTTGATATATTCGATGATTTAACGGTTTTTGTTTTGTTGACGCATTCTACGGGATACTGTTAAGATCTGACTAACTACAGCAACAAACAGTCTGCTATCATTCTTTGAGATAACGTTTTTTTTTTTTTTCATTGTTTTTTTTATTACAAACTAAATATTCACTAAATTTCACAAAGGGAACTCAGGTTTGCGGCTCCACTAAACCATACAATTATTTCTTAAACAATCCAAAACATTTCGAAACATCCTCAATGCTTCTTATAATGTCACAAAAAAAACTTATCCATTACGATATTTTTGTACTAAATGTCGCAGATTTCGCACAAATCTGATTCCTTTCATTACAAACACCTTAATCACTCAAAATCCCCTAGTCTCTGAAGTTGCTTTCCATTGAGTTTCCGATAACCGTCCGAGGTTTATAAAACAAAAACCGGCCTCTTTCATATAGAACTGTTATTTGAAGTGCTATCGATTTATTGAACTAGCTTCACACCTTATCGATATATTACATTATAATCAGTACTCCTCACATTTACTTATAATGTATATATTTATGTATAGATATGTATAGATATATATATGTATTTATGTATAGATGTATTTCTTGTATAGATGTAAATATCGAAGAATAAATGAATTAAAAAATCAGCTGTTTTGTAGCCTATATGTCTATTTTGTTTATTTATCATAGAGTCAAAATTGACTATTTTTAAAATACAAGACCACTAATGAAAATATACCTTTTTGAAATAAATTTATGAAAATAGTTTTTATTTGTTCTATTCTTATGAAATGTATTTCTCTTCTTTGTAACATTTATTATTTTTAATAAGTATTATTATTTCAAGAAATTTGGGCATCTTAAATATATAATAACAGTATATTTTTATTATTAAGCAATGTCAGAGCAGTTTGTAACTGTTCATGTTACTGGAAACAGATTCTAATCCACCGGAGATAAATTTAATATCTGGAAGAAGTACAAACAAGTAGAACCTCTCGAGAGATTAAAAGAGCCGAGATGTTTGCAATCAACATGGGAATAAATACTCTCAAACTTTGTAAGTTTCTTAACAACTTTGAAGTCAAAAAGTTAGGCAGGCTGATTTTGCAAGAATTTATACGATAAACTGAATAAATGAATTAAATAAGAAGTAATTCGTAACAATATAGTTATTAGTAACTGACTTTTTGGGTCCTTTTAACCTCTTTGATGACGAAATAGCTTGATATTTATACTATAGCTCTTTTTTCAAAATTGTGGATTCCAAACTTTTTTGCGATATCACACTTTCTGTCAACTCCGGAATTTGCGGCTTGAGTAATTTTTAATTTTTCTTCATACGAAAGGGTTATATGCTTTACCATTTTCGAGAATAAAAAAGAATATTGAGGAACAACAGAAAACGAAACGTATCGCACAAGTGTTTTACCAGAAACTGAAACAATCTAGAAACAAATGTCAGGAAAGAAGTTACAGTCAATCTTTCATAAAATCTTTGATCAGTCTAAACCCTACTTATTCAACAAATCGACTTCGTTTTATAGAGATGCGGTGTAAACTGAGGAATCTTCGAAAATTCGATATATCGATGTCTTCTTAACCAATCCTTTGATATGTAGAGGTAAAAATAACATAAGAGAGAAACTTGAGAAAAACTTCTATTTTATTAAGGAATTCGTTTTATCGAGGTTCCACTATATATATATATATATATATATATATATATATATATATATATATATATATATATATATATATATATATATAATACAAGCATCCCTAGTCACGGCTTCGCCCGCTCTTATAAGTAACGAACTTAGATAGGTTTAACTAATAGCAGAGGTTTTATTTTTTAACAATAAAAATCTTATAATGGAGTTGAGAATTATTTTCTCACAATATTTCTAGATATTTTCACTCAAAGCTGTAACCCGGTATTATTGCAATGATTTACTCAAAAACATTATTGGATATTCAATCGTTAAATCTAATCTATGGGTTGGTAATTTAGATGGACAGAGACGTTTTAGGAAGAATCTCTGGCGGAAAATGGAGTGCATGATCAGTGCTTACAACCTTATTAATAGAGATATTCTCTATGTCACAATTTACTTTTTCAATAATAATGTTGTTAATATTCTCTGCTATAGTATTTGTTGGTAATATTACTGCTCTTTCAGACAACCAACTGTACAATTTATTAAATAAAGCTGAAAAATTAAAATGAATTTGAAATCATTGAAATATTAGTTTTCTTAAGACCTTCGTCAAAGTCTATGGTTAGGTCGCACATTTTTTAAACACAATATAAAAAAATAATCAATATTTTGATAAGGCAATAATAATGTTTAGTGCAGCAAAAATAATTTTATTGATTTCATTTGGTTGGATTTTAATTTCTATCTAAAAATAAAAGTTAATGGCAGAGTGGCAAATTTCTGCCACTTAACACTGTGAATTTAAATTATATTATTTAAACTATAGCAAACTATACTATTTAAAATCTCCCTAGAATTATGAAGATTTTTTAGTTAAAATTTGGTACAGAGGGGTTTAATAATTTTACCATTGCAAGCTCTGGTGCAGAATGCCAACCACATATCGTTCGATTATTAAACATCCCTAGGATCCACACGCCACACTAAATATTCATAGCTTTTTTTTTATAACAATTTATTTTAATCAAGTCAATTTTATTATCAATTTCTAGCTTTATATAACATTGTACCGTTATAACCAACGAAAAATGGCTTGTCCTTTTATATAACAGTATAGACATAGATTAATTTAGAACATATGTTTTATTGCTAATTGTTTACAAACACCTGCATTAAAGTAGCATTTATAAAAAACTAGCTTAAAGTACCCTGCTCCGCTACGGTTTAATATCATTAGGATTAAGGACAACTTAAATTAGTAAAAGTCAAGCTTAACGTTGATAATTATTAATACTTAAATAAACCTAAAGAATTCCATTCTTAGTATAATTTCAATCAGTAAATTGAACAATTTGCAAAAGTTAATTTTATGTTATTTTGATAGTCCTCCAGTGAAGCTTCGAGGCAGCACTACCATCTTACCCAGCTCTGATACCAGACCATCAGCTCTTCTTATGTCATATTTATATTAAATATATTTATAAATAGTTGAGTTCTATTCAATAGAATAGACTTATCTAAACTGAAAAAAAGGTATATTCTAGGTTCAACGAAATGAAATTCAGAAATGCTAAGTACAACTTGTAAAATGCAACTTGGGCCTGGTTGAGAAAAGCCGATTATATTGTGACCGGAAAACTGAAAGAAGGGTAGTTGAGGACGAAACTACTGGTGAAGCAATGTTGGTGTGTTGCTCGTAAGGAATATGTACATCCAACTGGCCTCACTTGTCACCACCAGAGAACATAAGTCTTTTAACCTCTTTAAGACTTATGCTTCTAATAGCTTCTCGTCACGAAACAACTCAAACTTGTAAGGGTCCACCTTTGCAGCCACCATGAGTTCACAGAAGGTACCATATTATAAGGAACTTAATTCGTGGTCAAAGTGTGCGACCTAAACATCTAACCTATTTTTCAACTTAGCTTATCTCCAAATACCATATGACAATTAATCTATTATTATTCACCCAATAAAAATTGTAATCGCATTTTTCGCGAATTAGCCGCGATCCAGGCCGATTTTTTAAAATTCCTTTCTTAGCGAGCACCTACGGCCCTAGAGGAATCTACATATCGAATTTCATTCCAATCCGTTCGGTGGTTTCTGAGATTTCGTGTTAAATGAGTGAGTGGTATTTGACAAATATATAGTAGATAAATGTTATTTTGATATACATAGACCTAGAACCCCAACTCTGATTTAAAATTTTTTTTTTTAAAACTGTCCCGGGGATATACCTAATAATTTCCCAAATTTTTTGGATGTACGGTTTTTGAATCTATCGAGTACAGATACACACACATTCATTTTTATATATATTGAGATTTATTTTTTAAAACGTATTTATTAATTTTTATCAAGATTATCATTTGATGTTATCTTTGTTTTCAAGCTGTTCTTTGTTAATTTGGATCATTCTTATCTATCACTTGATTCATCAGTAGGTTAGTCCTATCACCCTATTAGTTAGAGCTATTATTTTTAACGATCAAAACTTGTAAACTTCAAAGGAGTTTTTCAAATACTTTCGCTGTTTGACTTTGGAATGAACCTAGAAAGGAAGAGGCCTCAGTAAACTGGCGGTAGATAGCGCTTCCTCTCCCCCCCTCGTTACGTCACGGACCACTAATTCTCTGCCTTTTTGATTAGCCTCTAACTTTGGGTTTTTTTTAGCGGATTTTTATTGAAGTTCCCTTAGAGTACTTTAGGCTATTACGATTTTTCAATCTATTCACCTCATTAATTTCTTTAAATATATGTTCAATTTTTTCTATTTTCTCTTCCCTTTTGGGGATTCCTGATTTTGGCGTATATGGAGATATGATTTGCTGAAGTAAAAGAAAGTTAGTTTATTTGGTGCTGCGACAGAGTAACCAAAGGGACAATTTACCAGTGTCCTTTCCCCCGGACATTTAAACGTACGAATATATAAACAATTTCCTTAAAGGATACATTTCTCTCTAGATAAAATAGCTATCCTCTTTTGGTAACTTATAAATGACGAGCAGAATGTGAATACTAATCATTTGTCCGACTGTGTTTAAAATTTAAAAAATATAGTCAACGATACGATTGAGAAAATTACTTAAAATTAACTAATAATTACGATGGAACTTCTGTTGCACTTCATTTATTCTTCAAACGAATAGCTTTAGTTTATGAAGAGAGTTAGTCCAGTCAATAAACACACTGTAGAGTGCATGAAATATGCGATAATTTTTGACCTCATAGCTTCGTTAGTAGTAGTTAGAAGGTAAACATACTAAAAGTCCCCGCCCCTGGGGGGTGAGCTAACGGTGGGGGAGGGGAGAAGTTCAATTTTTGGGGTTTTGGATTATATCTCGAAAACGGTTGCCTCTAGAAAAATATGTTTCAAATAAACATTAAAGTATAATAAATTTTCTGTAAAATTGATTTTTTGTAAATTTGTCGTAATTCTAACTGTTTTCGAGATATTTATTATTTAAAATCGGTGATTTTCAAAAAGTGTGGTAAACATTTTTTTTTAATTTATAAACTTATCGATTTTTAATAACGTATATCTCGAAATCCGTTGGAATTTCGACGAATATGTATAGAATTAATTTTACAGGAAATTTATTTAGCTTTAAATTTAAATTGTAGCATATTTTTCTAGAGTTCAACGTTTTCGAAATATAATCGAAAAAAAACATAAAGTATTAAACTTCTCCTCTACCCGATCGTTAGCTCACCCCCCAGGGGCGGGGCGTTTAGTATGTTTACCTTCCAACTATTCCTAACGAAGCTATGAAGTCAAGAATTATCGCATATTTAATGCACTCTACACCCTTCATTTCAGTACTCATTGATTGGACTAGGTTTGAAAATGTGGAATACTCGAGAGATAAAAATATTTTTTTAGATTGGACAAATTTGAAAAGAATATCCGTCAATCGCGCTGGATATGTATTATGCTCTTAAAATTAAAGGTTTTTTATTTTACGTCTTTGATCAAAGCAAGAAAAAATGCTCCCTCCTCCTCCAAAAAAATAATAAAAAAAATGTTTAATGTTTAATAAACTTTTCCTGTGTACAGTGAAGTATAAAAAGTAAACGAAACGCCCGAGAAAAACAAGCATACAGGATGATATTAATTAAGAGATTCTAATAGAGAATAAAATATATTTTAAATGAACTTCGGTAAATAAATATACAGGGTGAGTACCTCTTAAAGTAAAAAAATTAATTAGGTGAAACTAGATCAAAAATGTAGAAAAATGCCACAGACCTCGCCTTTCTATTCCAATCCGTTGCAGATTGGAAACTACGTTTTCCACCTTAAAAGCTGTAATAATATTTGGTTTAAATATTTTTCAAACTTTGACCACATTTTCGATTTTAGCATTTAATTTTCTATAGGAGCAGAGTACATGTAATCTTGAATTTTTCAAAGTTGGGATCTTAAGTACAGCTTGATCTTCACTTTATTTGGGGAAGTCACAATGTCTTAATTACTTCAACGCTTAAAAAAAAAAAAAAAAAAAAAAAAAAAAAAAAAAATCCACAAAACTGCAAGCCTCACGAAAAATTTAATGTTATGATATGTTTAAAGTAATGATTCTAGTTCGTTTTCGTGGAGAAATTTACTTTTAAAATCGAAAAAAAAGCATGGTGTTCTCATTTGGCATACAAATCAGTTTCTTGTGTAAATAAAACATTGTGACAATCCCTTAATGGAAATATGCATTTTGAACAAGAAAATGTAATGCTAAATCCGAAAATGTGGTCAAAATATGAAAAATATTTTTTTTACACTAAGAGGTTTTTTTTTTCTCCCTGCACATCGTAATAAATCATGCAAATGAAAAAAAATATTTTTTTTGAATAGGTTTAATGATTTTACTTTACAATAAAATATTTTGAAATAATTAAAATAAGGATTACATTAAAAAATAATAAGCTAATAAAACACAGAATTTAATTTCAAGTTTATATAAGCGGTTTACTGAAGGAGAATGGGGTGGGGTGGGATAGCTATCAAAATGGTGTTTGATCGACTTAAAATTGAAGGGAATCTCTTCAAAGTCATTACCGCCCCAATACCAATCTGAATATTTATCGCTTCTCAATAAACCAAACAAAAATGGGTAAAGCCCTCTTCTTTTTTCTCCGCAGGACATTCCATATTTAGGTACTTGTTACAGACTTTTACAGCAATTAAAAAAATATAAAATAAATAATGAAGAAAAAGTAATAAAATCGTTAAATCCCGCCATCTTCCTTAAGGACGAAAACTAAAATTGTGGAAGGAGAGTGGCCAAGGATGTCCTTCGGCCTCTAAAAATCGTCAGATCCTGGCAGATCTGTAAAACAGTGTCCTTATATCAGGACCCATCTCTTAATCCCGCCCCGAACCCCCACCGCTATATTTGTATAACTTAAAATCGTTAGGTATTTTGAAACAGTATCCTAAAGGACAAAAATCCTTCGGATAACTTACAAACCGTTAAATATTTCAGCACATGATTCTTAAGGACGAACATAAAATCGTTAAAGTCTGCCATTTTAAAACAGCATCCTTAAGGAGAATAATGGTGGTACGATGATTGCATACTTCAACAATCTTTCTAATCTAAAGTTAGGTTGGGAAAGGAACCGTCAGGGGTTTCCCTAATTAAGAGTGCCCACAGTATGCTTGGTGTGCCACGGATGGGTCTCCTAACCTGAATGTCAAGACATGGTCGAATCGACAGAAAATAACTTTTCTACCTTCAGCCGGTCTCGAACTTGGAGCCCAAGAGCTTTGTAGTCAAGTAGCTGAGCTGGTTTTTATACAGGGTGTAAAAAAATAATAATAAATAAATGTAATAACATAAGCTCCTCTGATCTGGTGTCGGTTTATTGACAGTTTTCATTTATTTTCGATTAAACAATAATTTTTTTTCATTTCTTTTTATTTCAATGAAAAGTTTATTATGTTTAAAATGCACATTTTCATTAAGGGATTGTCATAATGTTTTATTTACTAAAGTAACTGATTTGTATGCCAAATGAGAAAACCATTTTTTTTTCGGTTTTAAAAGAAAATTTCACCATGAAATCAAAAAAATACTTTTGACATATCATTCGAAAGCTAAAAAAATTTCAATTTTTCGTCAGATTTGCAGTTTTGTGGATATTTTTTTTAAACGGTGAGCGTTAAAGTAATACAAGGCACTGTTACTTCCCTAAATAAGGTTCAAAAGATGTGTTCTTTAGAACCCAGGTTTGTAAAATTGAAGGTTACATGTACTCTTAGGATTGATGATTTAAGTGCCACTGAATCAATCCTAATTGTATTGATCCTTCTATATCATCATGCGTACCTTAAGTGTTACATGTACTCTGCTCTTATAAGAAATTTAATGCTTAATCCGAAATTGTGGCCAAAGTTTGAAAAATATTTAAACAAAATGGAGATATTACAGATTTTATGGTGAAAAACGTGGTTTCCTCAAAGAAGTCTTTGATTTATCGTATATCTGCAACGGATTGGAATAGAAAGGCGAGGTCTGTGGCATTTTTCTACATTTTTGTTCTAGTTTTACCCAATTTTTACACTAAGAGGTACTCACCCTAAGTGTAATAAGTATATATAAGTATATGTGATTGATTCATAAATATTGTTTGTTTTTTTCTCTGGCTATAAAATTTGTATTTCTTCACAGTTTCTAGAAATGTATTCCAATAAATATTAATCTATCGACATTCCAATTTAAAACAGAAATAGTAACGTATACACATATATTCACAAGTTATTTATAACGGTCATTGTAGCTATATTATTTACATTTACCTTGTAGCTGATACCTTTCTCAGAACACATTCATTATTCACTACCAAGTAGTAACCACAGCAAAACCCTGGTTTCTTCGAAAATGTTACATTAGCTTGAAAAGCGGTAGGGTGGTGGGGTTAGCTTAGCTATAAGCATGCATTAAAATATAAAAAGGGGTAAAGTCAGTAAATTTTTAATTAAAAAAAAAAAATGTATAAAGTTATAAAAGGAACCATTCCTGACGATTGTTGACTCATACTTTATTATATTAAGACAAATATTTAAAGTACAAGGTATATTCTTATTTTATCAAAAAATATATTAAAAATATACTTGTGGCTCCACTAAACCATACAATTCATCTCGTATTCAATCCTTACAATCAAAAATCCTTCGAAAAATGCTCCTTACTTTGTTTCCAATAAACTTATCCATAAAGATCTTAATGTTCCATATGTTGCTGAGTTAGCCCAAACCAGATACCTATCTTTCCATAGTAAGCTCCATAACCACTCCAATCCACTAGTCACCCAACTTGCTTCCCACTCCATTCCTGATAATTCTCCGAGGCGTCTGAAACGAAGATGGCCTAGAGACCTTCTAGTGTAGAATATTTAATAAAGTGCTACTGATGAGTAGTTCTTTTCAAATTTTAGCATGTTATTATTATCGTTGTCAATACATTTACTTGACATATATATTTTGTAAAGTCGTAAATTTCAATAAACGGATGGGTGATTCTCAGATTACGGGCAATTTTTAGTCCCATAAGATTATTACTAAATTACCTTATTTTTTTCCTAATAATATTAGGGTGGTGAAAAATTTTTTCATAGTAAAATATTAAACATGGAATAAGAACAAGTAATTTGATTTGAAAATTGCTTATAAACAACAAAAATGTCATTACCACGGAGTGTCCCACTCAAAGTTTTTTACTAAACAGTCGCCACTTTGGATTCGTTAACTATGGCGAATGGTAGTGAACTTAATTTCCTCGCATTAAGGATAACCTAAAGATCCTAAATGCTTTCATTTTTGTGTTTTTAGTAATAATGTAGTGTGTTTATTTTGCTCCAAACTTGGTCCCATCACTATGATGTCATTACCAAGCAAGAAATAAATTTGTAGGGGAATCATGGTACAGGTGAGAACTTTTTTCAAAATGCAGTGGTACACCTTCTGCTGAAGACCAGCCATAGCGGCAAAGCGATAGCCAGTTTGGTAGTTCTCTCACACGTGTTTACAACCTAAGAGGTAAGTCACATACCTTTATTGTTGTCATTACCATGACTAGTAATATCATGCATCATTACATAACATATCATATTACATATCATGCATATCATAACAAAATGCATGCAAATGTCATTACCAAGCTAAAAACCCATGTCATTCTCACACCCTATTTATTAGCGCGGTAATGACATAAAGGTTTCGGTAATGGATATTTTAATTAATTTTTAGTTCTTTTTTCTTTAACCTAGGCACCCAACGACAAAATGACTCGTCCAAAGTCGAAATTGACTGCTATCGGAAACAAGCCCCTAAAAAATTTTTTTTAAAAAAAAAACAAAAAAAAAAAAAAAAAAAAAAAAAAAAAAAAAAAAAAAAAAATGCTGCGGATTGTCATTACTAAAGCCCGGATTTTCGTGCAACAGAAATTCTGAAATGTGCAATAAAAACTTGAAATTGTGCAATAAAACTTAAAATCATGCAAAATAAAATGCCAATGATCAAAAAGGTTGAACAAATAATTCGCTAGATACAAGTCTTTCCAAAAGTTGTTTTTATCTTAAAATTTATTGATCCAGTCCTTAGTAAGGGAGTAGTTAAATAATCATTGTCTAAAATACAATAAGAACAAATCGCATATCTTTGTTGTACGTGGTATACATAAGCTATATGTACATATTACTTAGGAGTATAAATGTGTTTGTTAGGAATGATTAAACTTTATTTAATTTCCCGTTAAGGTAACCGTGAAGGCAGAAGAATAAATTTGCTTTTTTTAAAGTGAAAATGTTTACTAACAAGAAAAGAGGGCTTAATTTAATAACTGTGTTGTACTTATTAAAAATATTTATTAGTTAGGAGGGAGAGGCAAAATTCCTTGGACGTTGGGAACCCGAGTTCTCTTGCTAAAGTCAATCTTAAGTTGTTCTTAAAATTGCTACTTTTCCAAAAACACGACTGTGTTGTGTATTTAGGAATTGAATGCAGGAATTTTATGCATTCAAACCGCAGAATGTGCAATTTTATGCAGTAACCCCCAAAACGTGCAATTTTGTGCAATATTAAACTAAGGTAAATTTGGCCTGTACGCCTCAATTCGTATAAATAATTTGTCTCTGGCTGATTACGAACTTGCAACAAAAAGATGCAATTGCACGGGAATCCGGGCTTTAGTCAGTACCAAGATCCAGTTCGTCATTACGCCACTTTATTAATTTTAAAATTCTAAATTTTTCGTGAAAATCTGTTTTGAATTTGCCAATTGTATTTTTCAAAGGCTGAGAGGCAATAGAAGCCGTCGGTAGTTATAAATTTTTAAATTAATAATAATAATAAAGCTTTATTGACATCATATTTATGACAAAAGCCTCTCCCTTAGGAGGTAAAATGGAGTTCAGCTCCAAAATAATTTTACAGAATAGAAACTGGCTAGTAAAAATACAAAATAAAATATACAATATTCTTTGTAAAGCACTAAACCAAAAACAAAACTTTTTTTTTTTTTCTTTTCTTTTGTTCCTATAGATTATTTATAATTTTCAACCAACAGTCTCTGTCCCTGGCCACTTTCATCCAATTGGTTCCCACTCTTGGACTATAATTTCATCCCTCCACCTCATGTACTGCCTTCCCATGCTCCTCACTTCTCACTTGGCCGATCGGTGTCCACTCGGTGCTGGTTTTCGATCATCTTTCATCCTTGACTCTCGCTAGGTGTCCAGTCCACCTCCAAAATCTTTCAGTTTTTGGGCTTCCTTGCTGAGACTTTTAACTTTTACACGAGTTAGGATATCTCGGTTCTTAATCTTCTCACTTCTTCGGATTCCCGCCATACTCCTTAAAAGTTTCATTTGGATGGTGTCTAGTTTCGCCCGTTCTAAATTTTTTTTTTTTTTTAATTTAAATTTTTAAATTAATAAAGTTTAAATTTGTAAAAATGTGATACTCGAAATTGCTCGTAATCTGAGAATCACCCGTATATTAAAAAAGAAAAAATATATATACTTATTCGAGTATAATAATTTTTTCGTTGAAAATTATAATTAATTTTTTCCATATTAAATATATGTAATGTAGTATAGTTTATGTAATATTCCTCAAAGTGCACGTGTATTGGAAAAATACTTATTTATACAAAAAAAAAAAAAAAAAAAAAAAAAAAAATTGATTTAAATTTCGGTTAAGCAATAAATGTTATGCACTGTTTGATAAACACATGTTTTTATAAACCAGGTATGTCTTCTTGCTATAGAGGCTTCTAGATTATACTCCAGAGCTCCCTCTTATTTACAATGAATTTACAATTTACTCTGATGTAACCAATTAGTAAAAAAAAGGATAATACAAATAGTTTTATTAATTAATCTCTATTAAACATGTGGTCGTTTAACATTTAAGCAATTTAGTGTTTAATGGTCCATAAACAAGCATTACGAATCAATAGAATCCTTAATAGTAATTCTAACTAATTTAAATGTTAATCCAATTACAGCTGTTTATATATTTATGTATAATTAATTCTGTAATTTGAACATAGAACTGGTTTCCTTAAACATGCTTTGGATGAAGAGTTACAGAGACAGAGATAGCACAAACACCCTCCAGTTTCCTTTTTCTACACTTTCATTTACTTTTCGTTCACACTAACCTCAATCGCCTATTGTTCACAGGTATCTATGACGTCCGCTCTCACCTGTTTTTTTTCACACTCTTGATTAATAAAACACTGTCTCTCCAATATGATTAAGCGCATGCGTCGCCATCATGTCTACCACTATACATTACAAATATACATACAAGTTCGTGTCCTCGTAGTATAAGTTAAGATTTGTTTTATATTTCATATTTCCAACAACAAGGCTAAAGCGACAATAAAAAGCTCGTTGTTACAGACTACTTAAACATTTACTAGAGAAACGATCAAAGCTCCCAATTCCTTACAAAAGACTTATTTACATAACTGTCATTAGACCTATTTGGACGTACGGAGTTAAGCTTTGGGACTCCATTAAACCATCCAATTCGTCTCGTATCCAATCCCTACAATCCAAAATCTTTCGAAAAATTCAATGCTCCTTACTTTTTCACCAATAAACTTATCCATAAAGACCTTAATGTTCCATATGATGCTGAATTAACCCAAACCAGATACCTATCCTTTCATAATAAGCTCCATAACCACTCCAATCCGTTAGTCTTTTAACTTGCTTCCCACCCCATTCCCAATAATCCTCCGAGGCGTCTGAAAAGAAGATGGCCTAGAGACCTTCTAGTGTAGAATTTTTATTGAAGTGCTACTAGTGAGTAGTTCTTCACAAGTTATTTACATGCCATTGTATTCACTGCCAACACATTTACTTGATGTATATATTTGTACAGTTGTAAATTTTAATAAATTGATACAAAAAAATAAAAAATAAAAAAATTTATATCATATCACTCTTCAAAGTAAAGTTCATCCATATTTCGATCAATGATTGGATCTGACGATAGTGATTTCATTACGTTTTGAGGCAAAGAACTCTTAACTTCCAATTTTTACGTCGTCGAAGTAATCTAAGATCCGATCTTATAAAAAATAAGGAACTGACTAAAATAAACCATAATCTGAAGGTGCAATATCTTGACTATACTCAGGATGAGACCATACGTTTATTACTTGTATTTTTGACAATTTGTCGTTGGTGAAACGAGAACAATGCGCACGATCGTTATAATATGGCTTATCTTGACTAAAGTAAGGTACTTTGCCCCCAAAAATCCATAAAATATGTCTGGTTTGATTCTATTGCTCAGCTAGTAGAAACAAGCCCAGCGGACCTACCAAATCAAACGGTATCAGAATGGAACTTCGATACATCTATTCTCGATTTAGTGAATTACTTGATAAATTGAAGTTTTTATAATCCCCTTGAACCTGCCTACCATTCCTATGTTATTTTTATCTCTACATGTCGAAGGATTGGTTAAGAAGACCTTGATATATCGAATTTTTGAAGATTCCTTAGCTTACACCGCACCTCTACCATACGAAGTTTTTATCGGAAAAATCGATTTGTTGAATAAGTAGCGTTGAGACTGAACCAAGTTCGTACTTCAAAGTATTGTCATTTTCAAAACAGTGTTTTTCTCAAGAAAAAGTTAAAATTTTTCTCTTAAGCTCGTTAAATTTCTAATAAAACACTTGCGCGATATTTTCTGTCTTCTGTAGTTCATAAAGGCAAAGTGTATAACCAATTTTTTTTTTTTTTTTTTTTTTTTTTTTTTTTTTTTTTTTTTTTTTTTTTTTTTTTTTTTTTAAATATCCATTTATTGAAATTTACAACTATACAAAATATATACATCTAGTAAATGAGTTGATCATGATTACAATAACATGTGAAACCTGAAAAGAACTACTCATCAGAAGCCCTAAAAAAAACAAAAAAAAAAATTACACTAGAAGGTCTCTAGGCAATCTTCTTTTCAGACGCCTCGGAGGGTGATCGGGAATAGAATGGGAAGCAAGTTGAAGGACTTGTGGATTTGTGTGGTTATGGAGCTTACAATGAAAGGATAGGTATCTGGTTTAGGCTAAATCAGCAACATATGGGACATTATGATCTTTATGGATAAGATTATTCGTAACAAAGTAAGGAACATTAAGGACTTTTCGAAGGATTTTGAATTGTAAGGATTGGATACAGGAAGAATTGGAAGGTTTGGTTGAGGCCCAAAGCTCAACTCTATATGTCCAAATAGGTCTGATAACTGTCATCTAAATGTCTTTTGTAATAAATCGGAAGATTTGAACGTTGGTCTAGTAAATGTTGAAAAAGTCGAAAACAACGAGCAGTTTCCTGCCTTTTTTGTCTCGTATGACGATTCCAGGTTAAAACTTTGTCCAGTTGGAGTCCAAGATAGCGGATCTTGGGATCAACAGGGATCAGTGGGATATTATTAAAGGATACTGTAGGACAAGAAGACGTAGGTTTACAGCGAAGGGTAACGGTTATTTGATGGGATTTACTTGGATTTATTTTAATTCTCCAACTTCGACACCATTCTTGAAGGTTGAGGACATGAGATTGGAGTTTTTGTGAGGCAATGAAAGGATCATTATTTACTGATAACACACATGTGTCATCAGCATACGTGGTGAGGACGGTTCTAGGATGAAAACACTTTTGCAGGGGAAAAAAATAAAAGTTATTTAAGGCTTAAATACAGAGGTTGACAAAACGTGCGATACTGTGTAACAGTTTGTAATACCAGCGAATCCACAATTTTACACACCGAACCTATCTAACATGTTCCCTCTACATACGAAATAAGCAGAAATCCTCTCGATAAATCGAAGCTCACGATATCGAAATCCTAGATAGTTCAAAGTTTTTTCCTTCCCCTTGAGGTTCGAGATGCCAAAATTCGACAGCATTTGTATAGATGAATGAGTTTCCTTTTATGACTCAAATTTCTTCGGCTGCTAGCTTTACTTTTAGACATCTTTTCTATTACTGTCAAGTATTAATAAACAGTATTATAAGGTACGTTAGAAATAAACAATACAGGAAATTTCTAGATTACTGTAGTTTTTGGCTGTCTAATACAATTACTGTTGGGTAACGACTAACCTATATGGGTCTGACCGATATAGCCTTGGATAACCAAATCCTCGTAAATCCAGACTTAAAAAAACAAGGGAAATGCAAACGAAACAAAAAGAGTAGGAAAATTGACGTAATAAATATATTTATTTAATAAAAAATAATTCTTATTATATTGCACATGTATTTCTAAAGTGACGCAACTCCAAAACCATCTTTAAAAAATGTAATATTCTCACATTCGTTTAAAGTGTTCCTGAATTATCTTTTAATCCTAACCACAAGTGAGATGTGTCAGGTGAAATTTGAAGTTAATTCGATACATTTTTGACATTTCCTACAAGAATATTGAACTTATAACATTATGTTTTATTTATTAAAACATGAAAATAAATAAAATAAAAGAACAAATTTTTAAGTTGTGTCGCATTTGAATTGAATTGTGCGATGTATGAAATATTATTTATGATAAGTAACATTATTACATATATAAACCGAAAATTCTATAACATTTAAAAATAATGGCTAATTTTTTATTGAGAGACTCATTTACATGACAGTAAGTAAACCTATTTGGACGTACGGATTTGAGTTTTGTGGCTCCATTAAACCTTCCAATTCTTCTCGTATCCAATCCATACATTCCAAAATCCTTCGAAAAATCCTCAATGCACCTTATTATTAAAAAAAAAAAAAAAAAAAAAAAAAAAAAAAAAAAAACTCTTCATAAAGATCTTAATGTTCCATATATTGCTGAAGTAGACCTATTTGGACGTACGGATTTGAGTTTTGTGGCTCCATTAAACCTTCCAATTCTTCTCGTATCCAATCCATACATTCCAAAATCCTTCGAAAAATCCTCAATGCACCTTATTATTAAAAAAAAAAAAAAAAAAAAAACTCTTCATAAAGATCTTAATGTTCCATATATTGCTGAAGTAGACCTATTTGGACGTACGGATTTGAGTTTTGTGGCTCCATTAAACCTTCCAATTTTTCTCGTATCCAATCCTTACAGTCCAAAATCTTTCGTAAAATCCTCAATGCACCTTATTATTAAAAAAAACAAAAGAAAAAAAAAAACTCTTCATAAATATCTTAATGTTCCATATATTGCTGAATTAGCCTAAACCAGATACATATTCTTTCATTATAGACTCCATAACGACACGAACCTACTAGTATCTCAACTTGCTTCGCATTCTGTTCCAATAACCCTCCGAGGAGTCTGATAAGAAGATGGCCTCAAGACCTTCCAATACAGAACTTTATTTAAGTGCCACCTATACATCGTTGGTTTACAAGCTGTTGTATTCATTTCCCCACACATTTACTGGATGTATATGCACTATACCAGTGATGGGCAAACTACGGCCCGCAGGCCAAGTGCGGCCCTTCGGGCTAGTCAATCCGGCCCGCGACATGGTCACACACAATTATACATAAGACAAAATTTATTATCTGCAAAGCTAGAATATAATTATTGTTTTCTTCTAGTTGCGTTCCGGGACTTCTACCGTTGTACCATATAAGTTGAGTGTAATGAGATAAAGTCAAAAATAAAGTTTATTAGTTTAGTTTTGTCCAATTTTTTCGGCCCCCCTAGATGTTTATCTATTTCATCCGGCCCTCCCCTTAAAATCTTTGCCCATCTCTGTACTATACAGTTGTAAATATAATAAAAATATGGATAAAAAAAGAAATTGTGTGTAAGTACGAACATTTTATCTGCCTCAGCACGATATCCTCATTGTCAATAAAACATCTAACCAAAGGTTGTTGCATTAGTTCCACCTTCCAGACACTGAATTGGTTTCTCTCTCTTCAAATCTTATTCATATGGATTGGTAAATAAAGATTAGTTTCCTAGTAGACCGTCATTGCAAAAGATTGCCTAATGTTCTGCAATAGATAATAATACAAAATAAATTAATAAAATATAATATAAATGAAATGAAAAAATAGTAGACTCGGTTGATCGATACACGTTTAAAAGAGTTCCAAATATTTGGCTTCTGCAATTGATTCCAAAGCATTTCCGTTATCAATTTCCAAACTTTGTTGACCTATAGAGTTATTTTTAGCAGACACTTTATTTTAATTTGCATTATAAGCTCTCGTCTCAACTTTATTAATCCAATAAAAAAGCGGAGAGAGGCGTAATTGATCGCTACACTTTCGGGTCCCTGTCAAAGTCATTAAGTCTTTTCAAATCACAAAGGCACTGTAAACACTTTAAACATATTTTACTTTAAGATCTATTTAAATTATGTTCTTGTTATTAATTAATTTAAATTTCTTTATATTTTTTTTTTTTTTTTACACAAGCGTTACCCATAAAAAGCTTTAGTTTCTTTATAATATTTATGTTGAATGTATTTATCGAATATAGATGGAATCAGCTCCCTGTAACTTACAACCGATAATTAATTACCAACCATGGACTTTAAAATGACCTGCTATAAATTTAAAACTCCAAAAATTCACTAAAAATAACACTACAGGACTTACCTATCTAGCAGAATTCCAAAAAATTAAAGAAAAATATAGTAATAAAAAATATATTTACACAGATGGTTCCAAATTACAGAATAATGTTGGATGTTCCTTTGTATCAGAGTCCAGCATTATCAAATACAAACTTCCCTCTCTAACCAGTAACTTCACTGTAGAATGTTATGCGATTTATGCGGCGCTGCATTATATTATGCAATGTGAAGAAGAAAACTTTGTGATATACACAGATTCACTATCTGCTCTAATGACATTAAAAAAATGTACACTAAAGACCATTTAGTAATAAAAGCCCAAGTGTATACATAAATCATAAACAATATGAAAAAAAATGTTCTACTGGTTTGGACTCCGTCTCACGTTAGTCCAGTTAAATAAGGCTCCAAAAGGGCGCTTTTGAGAAAAAACTGCGGAACTTTTATTCTCAACGTATCTTTATGTTTTTTTGGGGTGCTGAATCCGAATCTGAAGTTTGCTACCACGGCAACCATCGGCTTCATATTCAAAATAGCAAAAAACCGCCAAAAAAAAAACCCCGTTATTTTTGTTTTTCTATTTATAACACGATAACGAAGATTTTTTAGAAGAAGGTCTTTAAATATTAATTGTAGCTGGAACTAGTACCTACATAATAAAAAAATGAAATCTGAATTCGGACCATTATTCGCGAAGTTAAGTTATTGGGAAAAAATGGGGAAATTCGCCAACTTGCCGTCATTTCCACAGCTCTGAAACTATTTGTCCGATACAACATTACTTTTTTTTCTCTTAAAGCTGATTAAATTTACTATAAGAATCTATAAATGAAGATTTAATCAAACCCTGTAAAATGTACATGCCAGCTCGCTAATAAAAACGTACTGTTGTAAAATCCACGTGTTTTTTGGCGCATTTGTCGCTCTAACTCCTCAAATATTTGTTCGAGCCCAAATTTTTTTTTCTATTTCAAAGCTGATTAAATTTGCTATCAGATGCTACATATATAAATTATATTAAATCCTGTAAACCACCAAAGCTAGCCTAAATGTGTATGTTTTGGCCAAATATGTAAATTATGACATTTTCAGTAGACTGGTGTGGGTATTTAAAGGTGTTAATTATAAGTAACGTATATAGGATCTTATAGTAAATTGAACCAGCTTTTAAATAAAAATATTAAATTTTAGATCGGACAAATGGTTTTGGAGTTATAGCGAATAATGTGCCAAAAAAACATGTAATTTTTCAAAAGTAAGTGATTTTCAGCGTGATAGCTTGTGTATTTCAAGAATTATGATAAACATTTCATATATAGGATCTAATTGTAAATTTTAACACCTTACAGATTGAAAAAAAAACATTTTGAATCGGACAAATACTTTAGGAGTTATAATGATAAATGTGCCGAAAACCAAGGATTTAACAACAGTATGGGTTTTTAGGCGTCTGGGGTATTATATTATATGGGATATTATAACTCCTTTTTATATTATAAATCCTTTCATAGTAAGCTCCATAACCACTCAAATCCCCTAATTTCTCAACTTGCTTCCCACACCATTCCTGATAATCCTCCGAGGCGTCTGAAAAGAAGATGGCCCAGAGACCTTCTAGTGTAGAATTTTTATTAAAGTGTTACTGATGAGTATTTCTTTACAAGTTTTGTCACGTTATTATAATAGGTAACAGCACATTTACTTGATGTATAAATATTGTACATTTGTAAATTTCAATAAATTGTTATTAAAAAAAAAATGACATACAAGAAAAACATAGATTGAAGGACACTAAAGACCCTCGAAGTAGAGTGTCCATAAGAATTTCAACCTAACCTAACCTGTATTAATCGATATTCCATATTGATAAAAATTGAAAACAGTCAATCGACAAAAAATCTAGGAAAAATGATATATTGTAACGTACGTATCTAAACGACATATATTTGAAAGAAATATCGATATTTTTGATTTATCGTTAATCGATACTTATCCCTAATTGTAAATGAATTATATTCTTTATCGTTATATATTTTATTTTAAGAATTAACTGTTACATGCCATCATGATTGGATAATTGTTTTAATTTTTTATAAACGGCAATTACATATACGTCAAGTGGCGATGGGCCCGGTCTGTTTCATATTCTTGACACCGCCACCGAGAGCAGGGCAGCCGGGGAAGTGGAAACCCCCTCACGTGATTCGAATTATATTTCCCAACTCGATTGCTGCTACACGCTGCGAATTGAAATAAAAATATATAGCTAGAGGAAATGACGTACGCTCTTATAGGAAATATATTAAAATCGTATTTTAAGAGGCGCTTTAATTCCTAGACGTTTCTGTGGAATTTCTGACCAATAATCCTTTCCCAACTCTTCACATTTTAGGATTGATGGATTAATTGCCACTTCTATTGGAATTATTTCATTTGAAAACGAATTTTGAATGTCAAACAATCATCAGTTCTAAAACTTACAAACTTTTCAAAATGTCAATAAATAAAAACTACTATTTTGGCGACGTGTTGAGACTATATTGTTTTGATGATCATACTCCACAGTAAAAGAAAAAAAAACAGGTTCATAATAAAATTATATAATTTACACAGTTTATTTTAAAACAGAAACTTTGCTACAATATAAATATGCGTTAAAATAATTAACTGTATATAATTACAAAATTTGAAGGAGTAGGAAACTTTTCACAATGTTACAGGTGGATATGCTGTTGTTATCTACTTCTAAATTATAACAATTGTAGTACAAAACTGAACCGGGGATATTTCTGAAAAAAAGGTAAGGGTTGAGTGGGTGGGTATTTCTAAAACTGGTGGTATTCCCAGGTAAAGATGCAAAGGGTTTCCATATTCCTGTGTAATATAAAAATGGATAAATGATTAATATGATTTATATTATTAGTCAAGAAATGAAAAGTTTGCAAGTACATAAACGGATTGACCCCATTTCCGGGAGGAATTAAAAATATTAATCGAAATAATTGGTGTTATTAATAATAAAATTATATTATTTTCTTTTTATTACAAGGCTTATCCTGAAAGATCCTTTAATGCGGTAATTACTAGAGTAATGCGGAGTAAGCCGAGTGTTATGAACCGCTACACTACACTACCTGCCCACCACTACGTCACCTGTTTACTAATTAACAAGGAGTACGTCAATATAATCTCTCCATCAATTAATAGTTATATTTGTATGATAGTATTTATTATTAATACTAATAATAAGATTTATACACAGATATTTATGTATAATTATATTTAAAATAATCTAGATAATTATATAGGATGAGACCCTCTTTGTATAAGAAAAAAAAATTGGGTGAAACTAGATCAAAAATGAAGAAAAATGCCGCAGATCTTACCTTTCTGTTTCAATCTGTTGCATATACAGTCGAACCTCGATATCGATCCTCAAGGGAAACGAGAAAACTTCAAATTATCGAGGATTTCGATATATCGAGGTTAGTTTATCATGGCACTGCTTCTACCATTTTACAACACACTACTCGATATCTTTGAACTCTGGCCCTTTTGACCTCTTTGATGATGAAAAAACTTGATTTTACTTTTTCAGCTTATTTTTCAAAATTGTAGATAAAGTGTTCGCTGGTATTCCAAACTTGTTTGCAATATCACATTTTATGTCAACCCCGGAATGTACGGCTTGAATAATTTTCAATTGTTCTTCACACAAAAGGGTTTTACGCTTTACCATTTTCGAGAATTAAAAACATATTGAGGAACAACAAAAAACGAAACATATCGCACAAGTGTTTTATCAGAAACTGAAACAAAGCGGAATACAAATGTCAGGATGGGAGTTACAGTTAATCCATCTCAGAATCTCTGATCAGTCTTCACTCTACTTATTTAACAAACCTACTTCGATTTATAGAAGTGTTCTGATAAAATTTTCGTTTTGTAGAGATGCGGTGTAAGCTAAGGAATCTTCGAAAATTCGATATATCAATGTCTTCTTAACCAATCTTTCGACAAGTAGAGGTAAAAATAACATTGGAACGATAGGTAGATTCAAGGGTAATAGAAAAACTACGATTTATCAAGGAATTCGCTTTATCGAGTTTCCACTGTATAGTGTATACGATAATTTAAAAACCTTTTTTGAGGAAACCACCATTCTGTAATAAAAGCTGTAATATCTCCATTTGTTTAAATATTTTTACAATTTGACCACATATTCGGATTTAACATTAAATTTCATATAAGAGTGAAGTACAAGTAATCATGAATTTTACATACTTAAGACTTAAAGAACAGCTTGATCTTCAACTTATTAAGGAAGTTATAACGTCTTATGATACTATTGGGTTGTTTCATATGAAATGTCCGTTTTCAAGGTATAGGGATTTTAGTAAAAATACAATATGAAAACAATATAATTTTATTCGAAGTATTTACCTTCTTTTTCTACACATTTTTCCCAACGTGACAACAACTTTTTTATCCCGATTTGAAAAACTCTGAGCTTTGAAGTGAAACAAAATCTGAAAACGCACTTTTGATTTCAGCATCATTTGTAAAAATTTTTCCACTGCAGAAGTTGTCTAAATTCCTGAAAAGGTGATAATCTGTTGGAGACAAGTCGGGAGAATATGGTGGGTGCGGAAGAACTTCGTACCCCAGCTCTTTCAATTTATGCATGGTAAGTTTTGAAACGTGGGGTCTAGCGTTGTCGTGTAGGAGTATAGGGCCCTTCCGATTTACCAATCCAGGTTGTTTTTTCAATAATGTTTCGTGCATTTGGCCAATTTCATTGCAGTAGGTTGTAGAGGTAATGGTCTCACCTCTAGGCAAGAAGGAATAATGTATGATTCCAGCCATGGACCACCATACTGTAGCCATCAATTTTTTCGGGTGCTAATTTGGTTTTGGCATTTGTCCTGGGCTTTCGTCGATGTCTAACCACTGCCCTGACCGACGCTGATTGTCATAAGCAATCCATTTTTCGTCGCAAGTTATTATTCTTTCAAGGAAAGGGTCGGTTTTTTGCCTAGCAAGCAACGAAACGTAGGTCTCAAGACATTTCAATTGCTGTCGCTCAGTGAGATCGTGAGGTACCCATGTATCGAGCTTTTTCAACAACAGAGACTCGCAAAATCCTCTATGTATTTCAAATATTATAAAATCGGACATTTCATGTGAAACAACCCAATATAACGCCCACTGTTTCTCGAAAAAAACTATCCGCAAAACTGCAAATTTTCACATGGTATCATTAAATTAATGATCCGTAAAGATTTCATGGAGAAATTTACTTTTAAAACCGGAAAAACATGGTGTTTTCATTTGGCAGACAAATCAGTTACTTGTGTAAATAAGACATAATGATAATCACTTATTTAGAGAAGTTACAATGTCTTATGATACTTTAACGCTCACTGTTTTTCGAAAATCTACATAACTGCTAATCTAACAAAAACTCGTCAATTTAATTAGCTTTCATATGGTTAGATCGAATTAATGATCCTGATGATGATTTAGATGGGGAAGTTTAGTTTTGAAATGGAAAAACATTGTGTCCTCATTTAGCAAACGAATCAGTTTCTTGTGTAAATAAGACATTATGATAATCACTTAGTATATGTATGTTTTTTAACATCATAAACTCTTCATTAGAATAAAAAGCAAAGAACAAATTTATTGTTTAGTAGAAAATAAAGGAATACTGTCAATAAAGCGACACCAGATCAATGTTATGTTATCATATTTATTTATTTAATATTGTTATTTAGGATTTATTTTATTAGATTTTCAATGTAAGGTTTAAAGCCCAATGATAATGAACATAGACCTCAATTTTACTGTAGGCTTCTAAACGCTAATGATGTTGAAGAATACCACTTTTTGAGGCGATGGACAGATGAGTTTGTTTTTACAGAGGAAGGCCTACCTATTTCTGCCAATCTATGTTGGATATTGTTGCTTTAATCATTTCATTACTGCTGTATAACTTCCCTAACCAAGCTGTTCTTGAGGTCCCAAGTTTTTTAAATTCAATGTTACTTGTAGTTTGCTTTTTTATGAAATTTAATGTTAAATCCGAAAATATGAAAAAATGTTTTAAAAAAGTAGAGATATTACAGCTTTGATCGCAAAAAACGTAGTTTCCTCAAAAAAGCCCTTAAATTATCGTATATCTGCAACGGATTGTGTAGACATTCTAGTGTAGAATTGTTATTGGAATTCTGCTAGTGAGTATTTCTTCACATATTTTTGAAATGTCGTTGTATTCTTTTTCCTCAAATTTATTTATTGTATAGATTAGATTAAATTTATTTATTTTGGACACATCAAGGTCCAACTTAACATCAATTATTTATTGTATATATGTATACAGTTGTAAATATCAATAAATTAATTTATTAATTTAAGAAAAATGTTTGTGACATGAGTTAATAAATTTTAGTCTATCTTCTTTAGCTCTGGACTTTTATCTCAGAACACTGATTCGAGTCTGGCTGAGAAATTTATTATTTTATCATACCAACCTTGTTAGGTGCCGGGAGGGCCGAACATGGAAAGTAATGGGAAATTCATAATCAAATAGCAGTGTTCATTTCTACATTTGAGCAGGAACTGTTCGTTCATATTCATATATAATTTTTTTTTTTCCATTTATTGATATTTACAACTGTACAAAGTAATATACAACAAGTAAATGTGTTGACAGTGAATACAATGGCATGTAAACTTGTGAAGAACTACTCACTTGTCGCACTTCTATAAAATCTACACTAAAAGGTCTTTAGGCCATCTTCTTTTCAGACGCCTCAGAGGATTATCAGGGATGGAGGAGGAAGCAAGTTGGGAGACTAGTGGATTGAAGTGGTTATGGAGCTTACTATGAAAGGATAGGTATCTGGTTTGGGCTAAATCAGAAACATATGGAACATTAAGATCTTTATGGATAAGTTTATTGGTCACATAGTAAGGAGCATTGAGGATTTTTCAAAGGATTTTGGATTGCAAAGATTGGATAGAGATGAATTCGATGGTTTAGTAGAGCCCCAAAGCTCAACTCCGTACGTCGATATAGGTCTAATCACTGTCATGTATATGAGTTTTTTGTAATTGATTGGGAGCTTTGAACGTTTGTATAGTAAATGTTGAAGTAGTCTGAACGAAGAGCAGTTTCTTGTCGCTTTAGTCTTGTATGTGGATTCCAAGTAAGACGTTTGTCCAAGTGGAGTCCTAGGTAGCGAATCTATTCAAGAGGGATTAGTGGAATATCATTATATAAAATTAAACATGTTGGTATGAATATATATTTAAATACGAGTTATGTCGAGAGATGGAACGCGTAGAAATATTAGCACCAGTTGGAGGGTTGCTGCAATGTGGAAAACTAAAATCGTGAAATGTTTGCTAAAAGTTTTTACATGTCAGTGGTGTTTTCTCTTCTAGTTTTTAGTAGAAACATTTTCGTCATTTTTTTTAATGTCGACAGCTGTTCTCTCGTGCGAGATAAACGTGAACTCGCGAACTCGAATTAACTCTCTCTCGTTACTTTTTAATTTTAAATTTGACGTTCTCTATCCTAAATAACTTCGGAATGATCATTACTATTGCTAATTTGGAGGCATGTTTCGTGCTATTTTAACCTAGTTATTTATAAAGTGTTTAAGGTTCGAAATAATAAAATAAGGGGGTTATTGGGGGCGGAATCTAGCGATACTTTCGTAGAGGCATCTCTAGCGATGTCTAGTGGCTTATCCAGAAAACTCTCTGATATCTGGCTAAATTTCACTAAACAATATTATAATTTCTTTTAATAACGTTCAAATATTTAACTTACTATTAATTATGAATATGAATTTAACAAATATTTCTGTTTGTTTGATAATTTTATGGTCCAATTATTATCTGATGAATTAATCCCTAAGGTGGATTGTTTACTCAGTTTGTAATATGTCAACAAACATTTCTGCAAATTCTTGTTTACATTAGCTTAGTATTGTGGTTACTATTACACTGTGAACATGGAAAAAAATATTCACTATCGGCATATTTTGCTGTATCATTTTGAAAAAGGTAACCGTAAAAGAAGACCATAAACAAATTTGCAGTGTTTATGCACCTGTCAAAATTGGTTAGCCAAATTTCGCTCAGGAAATTTTGACATCGATGATATCAATGACGCTCCACGGTCTGGTCGCCCGAAAGAAATGGAAACGAGCTATTGCCATCAGGACGAAAAATTAAAGATCTCGAAACCACCTCCTTTTTATTTTAACCTTTATACATTATATACTTTATTACTGTATCGTACTTAAATAATACTGTGGAGTATTAAAGGGAGGAATGGATGATCAGGAAGATTTCAATGAAGTTTTGAATATTTGACAGTCCTAGAATCATTAGTGAAGTGATGAAAAGTCATTAGCTCGGTCAAATTATCAAATCCAATCGATAGCTGTTTGATATTTCAGAGATTTGGGCTTTATTAAAATTAGTTTGGAATGCATTTATAAGCACATTTGAATATGCTTAGCTTTATACCGATCCTCAACTGAATTACCGTAAATAGGTCAGCCTAGTTCACTGGGCTAAAGCTTAGTCTTGAATTAATTATTTGAAGTCTTCTCGTTACGTGTGGGTTCGCTCTCTGTCAGTCAAATTGTTTTTAGTCAGGCCTTTAAGACAAATACTGAATATAGCATTAGATAGATTCTTCGTTATATTTATATTTGTATTATTGTGATATTTGTTTTATCTAAATATTCAAATTTAGTTTTTTAGAGTGTCGAAAATGGAGAATCAAAATAAATCCAAACAAATCACACCAAATAACATTTACCCTACGTAAACCTTACGACCTCCTGCCCTACAGTATCCTTTAATGATATTCCACTGATCCCCGTTGAACAGATCTGCTACCTAGGACTCCACTTGGACAAACGTCTAACTTAGAATCCACATACAAGAATAAAACGCCATGAAACTGCCCGTCGTTACAGACTACTAAAACATTTACTAGACAAACGTTCAAAGCTCCCAATTAATTACAAAAGACTCATTTACATGACTGTGATTAGACCTATTCGGACTTACGGAGTTGAGCTTTGGGGCTGTACTAAACCATCCAATTCATCTCGTATCCAATCCTTACAATCCAAAATCCTCAATCCTCAATGCTCCTTACTTTGTAACCAATAAACTTATCCATAAAGATCTTAATGTCCCATATGTTGCTAATTTAACCCACACCAGATACCTATCCTTTTATAGTAAGCTCCTTAATCACTCAAATCCGTTAGTTTCTCAACTTGCTTCCCACTCCATTCCTGATAATCCTCCGAGGCGTCTGAAACGAAGATGGCCTAGAGATCTTCTAGTGTAGAATTTTTATTAAAGTGCTACTGATGAGTAGTTCTTCACAAGTTATTTACATGCCATTGTATTCACTCTCAACACATTTACTTGCTGCATATTATTTTGTACAGTTGTAAATATCAATAAATGAAAAAAAAGGAAAAGTTTTTTAGAAAGACATCAAAATGAAATAATACATCTCAACCTAACTGATCAAAACACGCTTTTTCAGACATGTGATGTATGAATTAATATTGCTTTGTGCTCTTATTTCTGATGATTAAAAAAATAAAATAAAATAATTAATTGTTATGAAAGTTTAGTTGTTATGAAATTGTTGTCGCTTTGTTGTGACACACATTCTCTCAAGACCTCTAGCCTACTGGCTACCTTATTTTTAAATTAGCTGGTCACTTCTTTTTTTTTTTTCTTTTTTAATATTTCATAGAGAAAGAATTACAATCTCCCACTAACGTGGACAATAAATAAAATAGATGACTTTATTATTCCAATCACACAATAGGAAAACGCTTTAAGGTGTTAAACATTCATTGATCGAAATTTGATAGAAAATCTATTTTTAATTGTTTTTAATGTTAAACATTCGAAATTCTATTCATATAAAATTAAAAACTCTTTTTCAGGGCAAGCATATATATTTAAGAACATCTAAATTCACTGTGTTTTTTGCTTTTTATTGGTCGTATATTGAAAAACAAAAAAACTTTCATTTATAACAATTGATTTGTTTTTTTTAAAACCTCATTTAATGTTTGAATAAATTTGAATAATGGGACACCTCCAAAAAATCTATCGAATTACGGTTTACGATAGAATTTGAAAATGATAATAAAATACTATTTCTAGAAGTACTTTTACTTAGAAACCTTATTGGAATAAAAGAAACAGAATTGTCGAAAGAAACCAATACATTCCGGCAGATACATAATACTTCCGAATGCCCCAAAATGTATAAAATCAACAGCGCAAAAATTTAATTATTTACTGAACCTCAAGAACCTTATTAAACATCTAATAGTAACAGTCAAGAAATATATACATATATATACGAGGGTGAATCAAATATAAACGGTAATTTTCAAAATTATATTTATTGAATAATATTATACAGAAACTATACCTTCAACATTTTTCAATGTAGTCTCCTGCATTATCTACACACTTCTGCCACCGATTTGGAAGCTTGAATATTCCCTGTTCATAAAAAGACTGAGGGCGAGTTTTTAACCATTCGCGCACGTGCTTTTCGACGTCTTCATTGTTTTCAAATCGTTTTCCTCCAAGTGATTCTTTCAGGGGCGCAAACAAAAAATAGTCACAAAGGGGACAGGTCTGGACTGTAAGGAGGGTGTTCGAGAGTTTCCCAGCCCATTTCTTCCAATTTATCCCTTGTCAACAATGCGGTGTGAGGCCTTGCGTTGTCATGGAGAAGGATGACATCTCTAATGGGCACACCTCGTCTTTTGTTCCGGTAACTGGTTTTTGCTGACTGTAGCACCTGGCAGTAGTAAGCCGCATTCACTGTTCGTTGATCGTGAAAAAAATTAATGAGCAGAACTCCCCTTGAGTCAAAAAAAATTGTTGCAAGAACTTTTCCGGCTGAGAGACGAGTTTTGGCTTCACTGGGCAGCCTTCATCCTTCCTTCGCCACTCCTTACTTGCCATTTTCGATTCGGGGTTGTAATGGTGGACCCACGTCTCATCACATGTGAAAGAATCACTTGAAGGAAAACGATTTGAAAACAATGAAGACGTCGAAAAGCACGTGCGCGAATGGTTAAAAACTCGCCCTCAGTCTTTTTATGAACAGGGAATATTCAAGCTTCCAAATCGGTGACAGAAGTGTGTAGATAATGCAGGAGACTACATTGAAAAATGTTGAAGGTATAGTTTCTGTATAATATTATTCAATAAATATAATTTTGAAAATTACCGTTTATATTTGATTCACCCTCGTATATATATATATATATAGCTAAAAAAAATTATCGCGGGATTGAGTTTTTAAAAAGAAGCTTTATATTGAAGTATATACATTGATCAAGATACAAGCACAATTTATAACTTAATACAAAAACTTCGAGTATAACATCTGTACGTCTCAACCTACGACGGCAGAGTGTCTACGAGGCCAGGTGGGGGTGGCCTTTTAGAGGATTTTTGAGAGAGTGGATATCACACATTTAATTTATATTGTTAATCCTATTGACATCTACATAAGTACATATATATATATATATATATATATATATATATATATATATATATATATATGATACTTTTATTTGCTAATTCGGCTTTATTGCTTGTTCCGCCATTGTTGTCCTTGAGAATGCTGTTTTAAAACATTTAACGATTTTAAGATGGCGGAACGATGACTTCCGTCATTGTTGTCTTTATAAGGACACTATTTTGAAATATTCGATGATTTAACTGTTTTTAATATGGCGGAAGGATTAAGAGAGATGGCTATAAGGACACTGTTTTACAGATCTGCCAGGATCTGACGATTTGTTGAGGCCGAAGGACATCCTTGGCCACTCTCTCCTTCCACAATTAGAATTAGTTTTCGTCCTTAAGGATGCTGTTTTAATATGGTGGAATTTGGCGATTTTATTATTTTTTTGTCCTTAAGGATGCTGTTTAGAAATATTTAACGGTTTTTAAGTTATCCTTCCTTATTCGAATAAAATGAAACATTAATACAATATTTTATATGTGTACGTAATAGTAACTAATTACTAATTAATGATTACTATAATTTGTTTTAAAAAAATAATACTATTTTCTAGAAAGAAATACTAAGCTACGATGGTTATATGCAATTTAGTCTTACTGGATACGCCGGAATAGTAGAACTATTTTTTCACTTTTCATGAACCGGCCCTATCGTTGAGTGATCGTTTTGTTATTGCTTACATTATCATAAGTGGACTTATTTTGCTATGAGTTCTTTATAATAACATATTTATTTGATGAAATATACTTTATTTTATTGCTGCTATACAAAACACATTTATTAATTAATATACATTATAAAATTAACTTTAAACATAATTTAGCAGCTAGAGTTTGAAGATATAAAACTACAAGACCCTAACCACCCCTAGAGAAGAAAGAACGAGCTGAGATCTGCATAGGAACCGAACCATTAAGAAGAGTACTTTACTGCTCTGGGCTGGTCTCGTATTCAGAGGGTGGCCTTCCTATCTGGTCTAGGGCCAGCCAGGGCCAGTATTTATATCGCATTGTGTTTTAGGCCCAGAGAAATATTTCCTCTGAAAAACTTGTGAGCCTAATAAATAACTTAGTACAAGCCTCTTTTGTTAGGAAGTATCTCTTTGGGATATTCTTCAGAAAAAAAAAATATTTTATTCAATTCAATATTTATTTTGTTGATATTTTTGGTTTGCTACTAACAAAATAATAACTATAATATTTATTTATATAGTAAAGAATATAGAGACAGTAATTCCAAGGTATTGTGCCAACGTTTTGGCTTATTTAACAATTTTCACAAACGATTTAAAGTATATTTTATATCTTTGCCTTAGCTCACAGATGTCTTTACTACAAATTCGAATGCCGATTTTTGTGTGGGTAGTAAGGACCTATAATAGTGCAAAACTAGAGTTATAGCCGCCAATGAGCATTGAAAGCCGAGAAAAAAAAATGAAATTCGCGTTTTATTTTTTTTCTCAGCTCTCAGTCAAGATAGAGAGATGATTCTTTCACGTTTAATTGCAGTTATGTATGCTATTAGATATAAAAATACTTTCGTTATGCTCAAGGCACTACCCGGCTTTAGGGTGCTCAAAAACTCAAAAAAAAAAAAAATCCAAGGAAATTCGCTGTGAATTAGTGTTAATTTTTTTCATGTACAAATGACCTCGATTTAACGCACCATAGAACCCTTATATATGAAATTTTATCAAAGTAAAAAAATATTGATTTTTTTTACCCCTTTCGATGAGATTACAATTTTGAAGTTGAGATTGCATCAACATCTTTTATCGCCTTTAAAAACTGCTGTGTTCAGCCGATTACATTAGTAAAAGCATCACAAGAATCAGCATATATTCTGCTTTTTAGCCATGCATATAACATTGGGTTTACTCCAGATTTGGCAGAGAACAAAAACTGATGCCAATAGAAAAATCCGAGGCCAGCTATAACTTGAGATATCTCAATATGGGAAAATCCCGTGACCTCCGGATTTGGGCCAATGGAGTTTTACGGCTTCTAGATGACCTTAAAATTTGGTTTTAATCGGTCGCGAAATGTGTGATACAGCTCAAATTATTTAATTTTTTTGGAAATTGACAACCTACAAGATATTGCCTTCTAAAATCCTACAAAATTTTAAAGGTAAAAAAAGTATTTTTATATCAAATAACATTAATAACTGCAATTAAAAGTGAAAGAATCATTTCTCTATCTTGATTGAGAGCTGAGAAAAAAAATAAAAAGTGAATTTCATATTTTATTTTTTTCTTCGGATGTTCATTGGTGGCTAGTTTTGTACTGTTATACGTCCCTACTACCCACACAAAAATCAGCATTCAACTCTGTAACAACTCAAACGTCCCCATGTCAGATAGTTCGAACAACTGGTGTTCACTGAATAGTCCAGTCAATAAACATATTGGAGAGTGCATGAAATATGCGATTATTTTTTAACTCAGGGCTTCGTTTAGAGTAGTTAGAAGATAAACATTATTATAACTCAATAATTTTCGAAAAAAAATTATGTTTACCTAATTTTTTGCCAAATATTTGCTTTAAGTATGTATGGAATTAAAGTAAATTTTATGCTCTACAACTTTGATTTTAACATTTTTTCTGAAAAACGATCTTAGAAGGCACTAGAAGCAAATATGTAATAAAAGTGAGGTAAAAAATTTTTTTTTTGTGAAAATAATTGATTGAAAATGATTGATCTCAAAAATGTTTGAAATTTAGACAAATAGGCATATAATAAATTTTATAGAAATTTAATTAGCTTTAATTTTTATTTAAAACATATGTTTTTAGAGCCCGCTGTTTTCGAAATAAAATCAATTAACCCAAAAATCGGACCTTCTTACCACCGTTAGGTGACCCCCCAGGGGCGGGGACTTTTAGTATGTTTACCTTCCAACTATTCCTAACGAAGCTATGAAGTCAAAAATTATCGCATATTCCATGCACTCTACACACCTCATTTCAGCATTCATTGACTGGACCAAAATAGAATCAAATTTTATTACCATTCTTGGAACTTCAAATTTTGAAATTTGAATGCTGTAAAATTTTATTTTATGCACTGGTGCGACGGTTTCTGGGTTCCCTGGGAGCTATAATATATTTTACGGCAGACCCACAAAATTATTTTCGATTTCTCTAAGATTGAAGCTTAGATTAGTAACCTGTCTTTCCCGCCTTTGTGGATATTTTATTGTTTACTTTTAAGTTTGTTGAATTTTGCACCAATTCCAGCTGTTTTCATATATCTACGTTTTTGTTCAGAGCTATTGGATATGTGAAATGATTTGTTGAAATTAGACACGGAGTTGACTGAGAACTTAATATAGTTTAAAGGCCTCGTTAGGGCGACACTACGCCTCCCCGAGATTAATATTTCAACTTGTTTGTTAGTTAAACACCGAAGATTTGAGTGCGAGCTGAAAGTTCGAGGCCAGTTAACTGTTCTGTACTAGTACTATTCCCTTCGTAGTTTAAAGCAAATAGGAGAGAGCTTGATAAGTCAATGACAGACATTTAGAGCTCAAATTGCTTTTAGTTTACAATTCTGCGATTAGCTAAAATTGCACAGGTTTATCTGAAAATATCATTATTATTCGAATACAAATAGTAATGTTTTTTCTAGCTAAATGTGTACGATTTCAGAATGTTGTCCGAACCTGCCCTTGGGATATGTATATATGGGTTGGGAATACAAGGAATATGGAAAATAATTAGGCCAGAGAAACCTGGAAGAAGAGAATAGAAGATTAAATGATGGGATGAGGCATAGCATAAAATAACATATAAACTGGGCGACACTGGTGGTTCCTCATTGAGGTGATTATGTCTTCTTGGGGATGGTACAGCTCTTCATTGTGTCTGATCCTGTAGGTGCCATCCTCTTCTCGTATTGGCCCTAGTATTCTCCTTAAGATTTTCCGTTCTTTGAGCTCTAGTTTCCAGAGTGGACCCTTTCTGTTCATAAAATAAATCCTAAATAATAATAATTTATAATTTTATTATTATTTAGGATTTATTTTATTAGATTTTCAATGTAATGTTTAAAACCCAATGATAATGAACATAGACCTCAATTTTGCCGTTCGTTTCTGAATGCAGATTGTGTTGAGGTATACTACTTTTTGAGTTGAATTTTATGAGGAGATGAGTCTGTTTTTATAGGGGAAGGTATTTCTACCTATCCATGTGTATCGTTGTTTATATTCGATTAATGTTGAGGAGCACCATGGTGTTGGAAAATCAATTTTTAAGGTTTCAAAAGTGAATTTCTCCATTTGAAAGTGAAATTGAAACAAAATCATTACGTTTAACATATCATTCGAAAGCTGATTAAACTTGCAAGTTTTTGTGAGATTTGACGTTTTGTGGATTGTTTTTTTTGAAAAACGGTGAGCGTTGAAGTATTATAAGACATTGTGACTTCCCCAAATAAGGTGAAGATCAAGCTGTTCTTTAGGCCCAAGTTTGTAAAATTCAAGGTTACAGGTACTCAACTATTATAGAAAAGTTAATGCTAAATCTGAAAATGTGATCAAAATTTGAAAAATATTAAAATAAATGGAGATATTACAGCTTTTATGGAAAAAAATGTGGTTTCCTAAAAAAAGTCTTTGATTTATCGTATATCAACAACGGATTGGAATAGAAAGGTGAGATCTGCGGCATTTGACTACATTTTTGATCTACCATAGTTTCACAAAACTATATTTTTTTTACACTGAGAGATACACACCCTGTATACTACTTCTGTTGGAATGATTTTTATTTAAAAATTAGTTTCGTTCATCATCAGTACCAAAAATATACAAAAAATTGAAAACAAAAGTTTACTACATAGATCATTTGTATTAATTTTGTTTTTAATTTAAGATTAGAAACCAAATATGTTTATACACACCTAAGATAACAAAATTATAAGAGCTTCTAAAGTACCTAGAGGAGACTGGATATCAAGATAGTTGTTAAGATCTGAATTTAAAAGTCAGCTAGGTCAGTTGAAACCTTTCGGATTTCCCTATGACTGGTTAATTTTTTTTTTCAGTTCCAGCTGGAAACAAATTTAATATGGGACTACTGGAAATATTCATTTCGTCACTAAAACAAAAATGTGGATCGGTTTTGGACGATTTAATTATTTCTAAAATGATTTTTAATGGGTTCACAAAACGACCTGTAACTTTAAACCTTTACATCTATCTTGGTATTTAGTCTCCGTCTCCTTCAGGTCCTGAAATCTATTACAAGTTCTTCGAATTTCGCTTATCTATTTGAGTACCAACGTATTTGGTTTCTTGTCTCACATAAAAAAAAAAGTATATCATCTATGTAGCAAAGTGCTGATGTTTTTAAATTTTTGTATGGTTTTAGAACTTATGATGAGTTAATGTTAAAACTTTGGAATTCGTTTTCAAATAGAGAGAATTCCAAAAGAAGTGAAAAATAATTCATTAATCCTTATCCTAAAAATATTTTTAAAAAATGACATATTTTTATTTCAAATTGCATAGAAATCCTAAGATTGATGAATAATCTAAAATTAATATCAGGTTTTGGTTAAAAAATATGTATATTTTTTTTAAATGGTCTTATTTAAAATTTATTGGGTAAAAACTAAAATAATAATAGAAATAGATCATTTAAAACGTCATATTTTTATAATATAGGTGAGGAAAATTTTTAAACTAAACACTGATATTACTTTCAGATTCCTCATCTCAAAAAACAAGTAGAAAATTAATTTTTTCGAAATCAAAAATAATTTTTTTTTTACCTTTAAAATTTTGTAGGATTTTAGAAGGCACGAACGAGGCTATTAATTTCTGAAAAAAATGTAAATAATTTGCGCTATCTCACACATTTTGCCACCGATTATTACCAAATTTTAAGGTCATCTAGAAGCAGTAGAACTGCATAGTTTAGCCTTAATCCGGGGGTTGCAAGATTTCCCCTTATTGAGATATCTCAAGTTATAGCTGACCTCGGATTTTTTCATTCACATCAGTTTTTGTCCACTAAAATCTGGAGTAATCCCAATGTTATATACATAGATAAAAAGCAGAATGTATGCTGATTCTAATGATGCTATTATTGTTGTAATCATTTGAACACAGCAGTTATTATGGGCGGTAGAAAATGTTGATGTAATCTCAACTTCAAAATTTTAACCTCCTCAATACGGGTAAAAAATCAATATTTTTTGATTTTGATAAAATTTCATTTATAAGGGTTTTATGGTGCGTTAAATCGAGATTTGAGGTCAGTTGTTCATGAAAAAAAATTATCCACGGATTTACAGCGGATTTCCTTGGAATTTTGTCATCTTTGAGCACCCTAAAGCCGGATCGTGTCTTGAACATAACAAAAGTATTTTTATATCTAATAACATATATAACTAGAAAATTCAATAGAAAAGCCAAATATTATTTTTAAGTTGTTTTTCTGTTGTGGATTTATTGAACATAATTAACTGATTTTAATTTAAAAAATAGAAAATATTTCTATAGCTAAACGTTCAACGTTACTGTGTTGGGTTGTCTAGAGACAATAAAATTAGCATATTTATGTAGTAACTGAAATATAACACGCAAGGATAATAAAAACTTGGATAGGTCATGTGTCTTTAAGGTATTTGGTCCCATGCACGCAGTCTAAGTCGTTCTTTGAAGTCAAGCTTCTTTAAGAAGAAGTCAGATAATGTCGTATGAATAGCCGACGTTCCTGCATAAAAAAATCCACCTCGCAAACTACAGAGATTTAGCAAAAACTTTTATTAAAAAGGGTTATAATAATATTCTCATCTAAAGCTAAATATATTCCTTTATCTATACTGTTATATGAAAGGAAGCCATTTTTCGTTTGTTATCACTAACCGTGAAAAATACTAAACCAATATGTAAAAACTTTTGACCACATCATCCTTATAGATCCAGAAATGTTCTGCAATAATAAAATCTACTGATTTTCATTTAATTTGTTATAAAAAAAGCGATAATATTTGGATAACAGAGAAGTTACAACATTGACCGATAGGTGGCGGGCGCCATTGTACGTGAGGAAATGTTAGAAAGGAACGGTGTTATATAGAGCTTGAAATTGAAGATAACATTTAATTATATTCAATTAAATTATGAAAAAGATTTAAATTTATAATGCCCGTGGTTACAGACTACTTCAAAATTTACTAGACAAACGTTCAAAGCTCACAATTAATTACAAAAGACTTATTTACATGATTGTGATTAGACTTATTTGGATGTACGGAGTTGGGCTCTACTAAACCATCCAATTCATCTCGTATCCAATCCTTACAATCCAAAATCTTTCGGAAAATCCTCAATGCTTCTTACTTTGTCACCAATAAACTTATCCATAAAGACCTTAATGTGCCATATGTTGCTGATTTAGCCCACACCAGGTTACCTATCCTTTCATAGTAAGCTCCATAACCACTCAAATCCATTAGTTTCTCAACTTGCTTCCCACTTCATTCCTGATAATCCTCCGAGGCGTCTGAAACGAAAATGGCCTAGAGACCTTCTAGGTGCTTACTGATGAGTAGTTCTTTTCAAGTTTTAACATGTTATTGTAATCGTTGTCAATACATTTACTTGATGTATATATTCTGTACAGTTGTAAATTTCAATAAATGTATATATATAAAAAAAAAAAAAAAGTTTTAGAATTAATTGGTTCAAATTATTAAAAATTAATGATTATTTAAAATAAATGAAGCGGAGAAAAAAAAAAACAAAATAAGGCTTTCAAACATAACAAATATAGCTCCAAAACGGTAGGTTCTAGCGATAAATGATATGTACCACTGTCGGAAAATTTTCGATACGAGCAACACCAAGAAAGCTTCAGCGTGTCAAAATGTTACAAAAAAAAAAAAAAAAAAAAAAAAAAAAAAAAAAAAAAAAAAAAAAAAAAAAAAAAAAAATATATAATATATATATATATATATATATATATATATACCCCAGCCAAAAGACATATTCAAGTAAAAAAAAAAATTACATAAAAAAAAAAAAAAAAAAAAAAAAAAAAATCGAATTATTAGTCAACATATATATTTTTTTTTTTTATTCATTATAAATATTTATAATAATTTCAATAGAACCCACATAAATATAATGGTTTAGTTATCTGGTATTGGTAAGGTTTATAACCCAGGACGGGTGGCAGTTCTATAGATGATAATAAAAAGTGTGACTATAAATTCCCACTTGGCGGTCACAATCTTCAGAGACTTTTCTAGTCAAAAAAATTCTTAAGCTTTCAGAGTCGGCCTTGAATCCAAAGTGGATTTTATATATTTGATGCCTTTAGAATCAAAACCTGTTAAGTTAATTATTTTTATTTTTATTTTTCATCGATTTCATAAGTTCAAACGATGTTTTATTTACTGGCCTAACGATTTGTGACAGAAATTGTTAAGTCTGCTTCTAAATGACCTTAAAAATTTAGCTTTCAAATCATATCCTGCTGTCTTTACTAAGTCACCAGGGAGAGGGTAAGAGGATAGGTACTATAATTTCCCCCGAGGAGTATGTAAATATTTTTAAAAAGGTTGAAAAAAACTGTATAAAGTTGTTTGATACTGTTTTTCAAAACTGCCAGGATCTGACTACTTTTTGAGGCCGAAGGACATCCTTGGCTACTCTCCTTCCCCACTTGTTAATTAATTTTCGTCCTGTTTAAAGATGGCGGAAGAACCTTTGGGTCAGATAAATATTTGTTTTAGTCCTTAAGGATACTATTTTGAAATATTTCAGGATTTAACAGTGTTTATGTTATCTGAAAGATATTCTGCCATTGTTGACCTTAAGGATACTGTTTTGAAATATTTTAGGATTTAACGATTTTAATATGGCGTAAGGATATTCGCTTTAGAAGTTTTTGATTGGAAAAAAGCCCAATAGCCGATAGTAAAACCACCTCAACAATGGCACTAGAAATTTCCGTCGTCAAAACGATTTATCTTTAAAAAAAATTATGGTGGCCATTAAATTCAAATAAGGAGCGAAACAAATTATACATATGACACCTGAAATGGAAAAGCCATAGTAAAAAAAGGAAATGGTTAGCTTATATCATCTTGTCTGTTGCTATTCCAGCGATCCAATACATAAACCCTTCAAAAATCCGCGACTTAGATTCATTATTAAAAAAAAAAAACATTTCGGTGAGTAGACTTCAAATCCTAGTTTAGGATATTGTTTGGCTACATTACAAAATGCTGATGTTAAAAAAAAAAAAAAAAAAAAAAAAAAAAAAAATATATATATATATATACAAATATACAAGGTGTCCCAGGCATAGTGTAAAAAAAAAAAAAAAAAAAAAAAATGGGTAATACTGCATACTAAACGGGGTAGAATAGCGCAGAAACTAGTTTCATATCTCAATGTTGAGGAGATAGAAGTTTTTTTATTTTTATTTTTAAAATATTTATTTTTTCTAAAAAATGGCAGTTTTCTCTACTTCGGTTTAGCGTAGAAACAGAAGTGATGATATTTTCTTAATCAGCAATTAATTTTCTAAAATATGACATAGATCTAGTTATTTTAAATGCACTAGAGCGCAAAACACAAAATAATTATTAAAACTTAAATTTTTAATATTGTTTGAAAATTTTTCATTTTCCACTAGAGCACCCTAGAAGCCGTAAAGTTTCCCAAAAACTGCAGAATTTAGTTAGCTTTTTAGTGGTGTAACTCATGATACAATTGCACTTCACCTTTTGAGTCTAACAGAAGTTTTTCTGAAGAAAAACACGATAGAGAATAAATACTTGATTGCTCCACATACCTACTAGATTGAATAAATCTATTAGTTATTTTATCTCTTGTCCATATGCATGATGGATAAAGAGTTGTGAAGGTGGCAAGCCCTCCCCCCCCAAAAAAAAAAAAAAAAAATCTTATTTATAGAGAGTTGGGGGGGGGGCAAATTCTTGCTGATTACCTAATTTAAAATAACAATTTAGGATTATTTGAAGAAATTAAATACACCAACAGAAAAATGACATTTCCTAATGTGCCTGCTACTCACTAGCCCAGACAATGATATCACGTTCTGATTGGAATTAGTGGATTTATTTAGTTAAGCTTTGTAAACAATTATAATCCCACTGTTTGCAAAGGTCATAAGAAGTTGTCCTCTTTCATGACTGCATCAATTACCATTCTCTTCTTCAGCCATGGAGTTCACTATAAGTGAGTACACAGATATGATTTTCGTCTACAGGTTTTGCAATGGCAATGCGCTAGCAGCTCAGAGAGAGTATCAGAACCGATACCCAAATTGTCGGGTTTCAAGCTAGTAAGCAGCAAGAATTTGGGCCCCCCCCCATAACTCCCTATAAATAAGATTTTTTTTGGGGGGGGGGGGGGGGGGGGAGGGAGGACTTGCCACCTTCACATGGCAATTGATGCAGTCACTCTTCCAAAGCTTAACTAAATAAATCCCTAATTCCATCCATCATGCTGGGCTATATGGACAAGAGATAAAATAACTAATACATTTATTCAATCTAGTTGGTACCTGAAGCAATCAAGTATTTATTCTCTAGCATGTTTTTCTTCAGAAAAACTTCTGTTAGACTCAAAAGGTGAAGTGCAATTGTATCATGAGTTACACCACTAAAAAACTAACTAAATTCTGCAGTTTTTGGGAAATTTGACGGCTTCTAGGGTGCTCCAATGGGGAGTGAGAAATTTAAAAAAATTATTAAAAATTTAAGTTTTAATAAATGTTTTGTGTTTCGCGCGTTAAAAGGCCCTTTAAAAGTGAATTTAAAATAAGAGGGTGAAAAAAATGATATTTTTTATTTTTAAGGGTGCTGAATTAGAATCTGACGTCAATTTCTGTGTGAAAAAAAACTATAGAGGTAGTTTCTTTGAAAATCTAGCATTTTCGGCTGTATTTTTTCCTAAATTCGCAATCAAAAATAAAAATCTTGATACAAGAATCATGTCGATATCATTTTTTAAACTCGAGATATAATACAAATTAGTTTAATGCTGTCTCGTCTTCTAGGACCCATTGATCGGAACGGCAAAATACGTATCTAATAATGTTTGACCAGAAACCAAAAAAAAAAAAAAAATTGCCAACAAGATTCGTGAGAGAGTGTGTGTGTTTTCCTGATGTAAGCCCAATATTCAAATTTTATTATGGCACACCTGAGCAGTCCCAAAAAAATTTAAAAATGTCAAATTGTTACATTTTAAGCGTGTCAGATTAGTTAGGAAATATTTAACACTTTTTGCAATATTTAAATTTTCACGTTTTTTTAACCTCTTGAAAAATAAAAAAAATTGGTAGGTTTTCCCTCTAAATTCATAATTTATTTATTTAATTTAATTTTATATATTAATATAGCCGACTTAATTTAGTTTGATGATACTCATCAAATAGAGCGATAACAGCTGCTAGCTCTAGCTAGTACTGTTGTACTATTGGCCCTCATCACAAGTTGGTTTATCTTCCATTACTATGCAATGAGCCTCTATCTCTATAATTCGAGGCCAGGTCTATTTAAGGACGAATGTGTTGCTACATGTGGTACATGTGTTGCTTCTGAAAACATTTGTGCTTCTGTGGTCATATCTACGGGTGAAGATGACACCATAAGCCATTAAGAGTCTCTAAGTAATGAAAAAAAAAAATTTACTAACTATAACTGTAAAAATATTTATAACAAGGGAATTCTATCTATATATACAACTCCGTATTCAAACCAATAATTACTATACAAAAATAAACCTTGAAAAATTAGAACAATTGAAAAGAGAATATTAAGGATAATTCATGGACACAATACTACCGGAAAAAGATGCTTGAGTTCAGATGACGAAAATTTTTGAAAAAGGAAAGAAAAGGTACGCACTTAAATTCTGCGGAAATCATTTCAGTTTAATTTTTTTTTTTTTTTTTTTTTTTTTTTTCTCATTTATTGATATTTACAACTGTACAAAATAATATACATTAAGTAAATGTGTTGATAGTGAATACAATGGCATGTAAATAACTTGTGAAGAACTGCTCAATAGTAGCACTTCAATAAAAACCTACACTAAAAGGTCTCTAGGCCATCTTCTTTTCAGACTCCTCAGAGGATTATCGGGAATGGAGTGGGAAGCATGTTGGAAGACTAGTGGATTGGAGTGGTTATGGAACTTACTATAGAAGGACATGCATCCGGTTTGGGCTAAATCAGCAACATATGGAACATTAAGATCTTAAATAACCATTGAGGAGTTTTTGAAGGATTTTGGATTGTAAGGATTGGATACGAGATAAATCGGATGGTTTAGTGGAGCCCCTAAGCTCAACTAGGTCTAATCACTGTCATGTAATTGAGTCTTTTGTAATTAATTAAGAGTTTTGATCGTTTGTCTAGTAAATGTTGAACTAGTCTGTAACGATGAGCAGTTTCTTGTCGTTTTAGTCTAGTATGTCGATTCTAAGTAAGACGTTTGTCCAAGTGGAGTCCCAGGTAGCGGTTCTTTTCAACAGGTATTAATGGAATATCTAGTTTAATAATTAAATTTCTTAAAAATATAATACACGAATAAATTTCTAGATGATATGAAGAATTATGTACTGGGATAAAACTATGAAACGAATTGATGAGCTCAATGTTTACGTAAGAAAAAGCATGCCGCCAGACCTTTACCTTTAGTCCAGCCAATCAACATATTGTAGAGCGCCTGAAATCAGCGAATATTTATTACCTCGGGGCTTCTCCCTAGGATTAGTTAGAAGATAACATACTTTAGTCCCCGCCTCTGGGGGGTGAGCTTACGGTGAGGGGAGAGAGAGGAGGTCCCATTTTTGGGTTTTTCGATTATATATCGAAAACGGTGGACTCTAGAAAAATATGTTTCATATAAAAATTAAAGCGAATTAAATTTTCTATAACATTGTTTATATAAATATTTGTCGAACTTCTAACTGTTTTCGAGATATAAGATTTTTAAATAGATAATTTTCGCAAAAATAGTTTTCACCTCACCAAACATTTGCTTCTGGTGCCTTTCACAATTATTCCTCAGAAAAAAGTCAGAATCAAAGTTTTAGAGAATTAAATTAAATTTAATCTCATATACACGTTTCTGGCACTAGAAGTAAATGCTTGACAAAAATTGAGGTAAAATTATTTTATTGCGAAAATAATCGATTTTCATTAACGTAAACGGTTGGAAGTTCGACAAATACGTATACATAAAATGTTATAGGAAATTTAATAAATTTTTATTTTATTTTTTATTTATTGATATTTACAACTGTACAAAATAATATACAACAAGTAAATGTGTTGATAGTGAATACAATGGCATGTAAATAACTTGTGAAGAACTGTTCAATAGTAGCACTTCAATAAAAACCTACAATAAAAGGTCTCTAGGCCATCTTCTTTTCAGACCCCTCAGAGGATTATCGGGAATGGAGTGGGAAGCAAGTTGGGAGACTAGTGGATTGGAGTGGTTATGGAGCTTACTATGGAAGGATAGGTATCTGGTTTGGGCTAAATCAGCAATAATATGGAACATTAAGATCTTTATGGATAAGTTTATTGGTCACAGAGTAAGGAGCATTGAGGATTTTTCGAAGGATTTTGGATTGCAAAGATTGGATACGAGATGAATTGGATGGTTTAGTAGAGCCCCAAAGCTCAACTCCGTACGTCCAAATAGGTCTAATCACTGTCATGTAAATGAGTCTTTTGTAATTAATTGGGAGCTTTGAACTAAATAAAAAAAAAAAAAAAAAAAAATGAGTATTTGGACGAATAAGAACGGAAAAGTCCAAATACTCATAGGCAAAATCCAAGGAAAAACTTCAAAAAAATTTAATCCTTCCCCTTTGGATATATTTCAAAAATCTGTTTAGTCTCCTCAGGTGAGTACCAATGTATTTGGTTTTTAGTTTCACATTTTTAAAACTTTAGTACATATAATCCATGCAATAAGGTGTTGATGTTTTGACAATTTTGTATGTCTTAGAACTGAAGATGAATAAAATTTAATTTTTATATGAATAATATTTTTCTAGAGTCCACCGTTTTCGAGATATAATCAAAAAACCCAAAAATGGGGCCCTCAACTTCCTCTCTCTCCCCCCACCGTTAGCTCACCCCCCAGGGGCGGGGACTTTTAGTATGTTTACCTTCTAACTACTCCGAACGAAGCCCTGAGATCAAAAATAATCGTATATTTTATGCACTCTACACCCCTTACTTCAGCATACATTAACTGGACTAAGTGGATTTGAGTGATTATGCAGTTTATTTTAAAATCATGGGAACCTAAATCGTTGTGCTAAATGTTTTTATAAAATTTAAGTACAGTATAGTAAGGAACATTAAGTATTTTTCTAAGGACTTAATTGTACGGATTGGATACAAGATTATTCGGACGGATTATTGGCGCCCCAAGGCTCAACTAAATAAGTCCAAAAAGGTCTGGTTATAGAAACGCAAAAGAATCTCTTGTAGTTTTTTAGACATTTTAGATCGTTTAACAAAATATTTGTAAACAAGCTTCTGTTTAGAATATTTTTTTTGTTTGGAAGATTGTTATGTAAAGCCTACCTTAAGGTCGGCCATCGCCCACTAACAGACAGGTCCCTTCGAGGGTTACGGTAATATGAATAATAAAATATTATTCATTCCCTTGTTAGTCAAATAGAGTTACCTTATTTTAGACCTTAATGGTGAAACAATGTGGTCATCATTACGCTTCAACCAACTCTTTTCCTTCGTCTTAAGTCAAATATCTAACTTATTCTCAACAACTTAGTGCAATATAATTAGAGTAATCCACAATTTTTTTTCTTTATATTTCATATTTTCATATATTCATATATTTCACATAATATGGACCTTTAGAATGCATTATGGTTATATTGTTGTTTAATCATTGTTAATGTCCCTCATAAACGTCTCATTATTTTAAACTATAGAACCCCTTAAGATTATGCAGTGTATACTTTATGGACGATGAATTAAGTAAATCAAAAATTATTTCAGACAATATTTTCAGTTTTATTCTCTTATATAGAGGATAAGCATTTAGGGTTTTGATTTTTCTTAAAATACAGACCTATATTCAACAAACTTTTGAGAGGTCCTTACAAAAATACAATTAGGGATTGATAAAGTTTTGCAATGATTTTTACATCCAATTCTTCTCGTATCCAATCCTTCGTAAAATCCTCAATGCTCCTTATTATGCCACAAACAAATATATCTGTAAAGATCTTTATGTTCTGTACGTTGCTGATTTGGTCCAGATCAAATACCTATCCTTTCATAGTAAGCTCCATACCCACTCGAATCCACCAGTCTCCCACATCATTCCTGTGAAGAAGATGGCCTAGAGACCTTCTACTATAGAATTTGTGCTATTAGTGCTAATAGTGAATAGTTGTATACATATTTTTGAGATGTCATTGTAATCGTTTTCCTCAAATTTACTTGTATATACGAGGTGTGATCAAAAAGTTCCAGGACTTTTTATATACTATGAGGATGCAATGTCTCACAGCGATGCGGTTGGTAGCATTGTATTGCCTGACTCAACAGGAACACAGCTGTGTTTGCAGATCAATCATAACATCACTGAAAGTAACATTAGCACAGTTTGTTTGAGGTTAGTTTTATAGAGTTTGGCTATTTTATGAAAATGAATGTGAAAGAAGAGCAACGTGTTTGTGTGAAACTGAACAAAACGTTTTTTGAAACCTTTTTGATGTTACAAGAGGCTTTTGGTGAAGAATGTCTAAGCCGATCATGCTGCCATCAGTGGTTCAAGAGGTTTAAAGGAAGCACGCCACGTCAAACCAAATGTGAAGGTCGTGCTTACGGTTTTCTTTGACTGTAAAGGTGTTGTCTACTATGAATTCCTTCCACAAGGTCAAACAATTAATCGTTTTGTTTATCTTGAAACTCTCAGAAAATTGCGTAATGCTGTGAGAAGAAAGAGACCTGAGCTGTGGCAAAGTGGTGATTGGGTCCTTCACCATGACAATGCTCCTGTTCACTCTGCATTAATTATCCGTAACTTTTGTGTGTAAAAAAACGCAATGACTGTCATTCCTCAGCCCCCCTACTCACCTGACCTGGCTCCAGCCGACTTTTTTCTTTTCCCGGAGCTCAAGAGACACCTGAAAGGACGAAGATTTCAAACAGTTGACGAAATTAAAGAAAAAACAACGGAGCTGCTAAACACATTTACAAAAGAAGAGTTTTCTGGGGCCTTTGATCAGTGGAAACACCGGTGGGAAAAGTATGTAGCTTCCCAAGGGGAGTACTTCGAAGGAGACAAATTTGAATAACCTGTATGTTGTATGAATAAATGTATAAAAATTCAGTCCTGGAACTTTTTGATCACCCCTCGTATTGTATACAATTGTAAATATCAATAAATTGTAAAAATAATAATAATAATAAATAAAAAAAAATTGAGCACCCATTAATAATTAGTAATATTTTTTTTAAAATATTTTAATTCTAACTTGTATTCACTTTTATTTTTACAACATTAAAACTCCGACTAAAGCCATACAGTTACCTACTTGAACCCACCCATATTGACTTACGCCACACAAATATACGGGACTGCAATAAACTAATAAAAAATACTTAAACTAATTAACCACATCACCTTGATGCATTTCAAACTACACACTTCTCTCAGATTTTCAAGTACCCAAAGTGAACAAACTTATACATAACCTATAATGAAGATTTCGCGGCGTACTTCATGAAAATAACAACACACTCATTAATGACATAAACACGACTGACATTCCTGGAAATACTCTCAGGAGGCTAAAAAGTAGCTGGATGAGAGATCGCTCAAATAAATCTCTTTAATTCAAGCCAGGAGGAGGTACTATTGAGTGCAAGTCTCCCACACCTGAATTATAACACTTTCAGCAAATTCCCTATTGTTAATTAAACAACAGGTGTGAATAAAAAAATTGAATGAGAAAAACAAATGCACACCTATCAAAAAAATTGACAACCATGCGCTGAAATCAGAATATAATTATATTAAATAAAATATTATTTATAAAATTTACAAATGTTTCTTAATTTTTATAAATATGAACAAAAAATATATACTAAGCTATATTTTTTTCCGGCTTTGTTGCTATATTAAAACTATTTGCCTTGGTCTTAGGAAAAAACAAAAAATTGTTTGAAAGCGAAAAGTCCTAGCAGAAAGGGTCCTTGGAGGGACAATATTTACCGACCCCGGAGTGCTCTCTTCAATACCCAGGTTCTCGGGGGAGTATAAACCTACCCGATAGGTAGAAAAATAAAAACTAAATTAATAACAAAACCTTTTATTATTACTTTGAAAATTGTTTACCTTCCTCTTTAATATACTGGATTCACATCGATCGAATTACAGCAAGAGAATGGCCAGATTCATGACCGAACATGAACCCCTGTTAACCGGCCTGTTTAGAACCGAGACCCTATCCTGTTTATCCGAATTATTGCTCAAGGTATCAGGGATAAACACAGTATTGCAACTAATTTTAGTTATAAAAGCAGTATAAGTATATCCGATATATTAGGGGTAGGTTATAATCTAGATTACCCCCAATAATCAAAATCTACCTATTGCTTATAAGAAAAATCTATTGAGATTATTTTATTTGAAAACTAGTTTCGAATGCTAAACATTCATCTTTAGTTCTAAAACATACACAATTTTTTCAACACATCAGTACTATGTTACATAGATTATATATACTAAAGTTTTTTAAATAGATAAGACAAGAAATCAAGCATAGGCACTCACCTTCGAGGTAACTAAAACACTGAATTTGTGAGAAGTAAAAGGGGGCAGGTAGGTTAAGTTATAGATTTACAACGGGGTTTCCCTTATGACTCATTGGGTTTTTCCGTTCCTATGGGAAACAAATTTAAAATGGGGCTATTAGATATGTTAATCTGATCATTTAAAAAAAAATCTGGATCGGTTTTAAACGATTTTATTATTTCTAGTGATTCAAAACAATTTAATTTAAGGCTATTTTCTACTTGATGTAATATTTTTACTCCCGAGTCTTTATTAAATTTGTGGTTATTTTCATTTAGATGGAGAGCGAAATTGGAATTTTGGGTCTTATTAGTGTATGCTCTTATATGTTCATTTACTCTTTGATTTACTGATCGTCCGGTTTTTCCCGTGTACAAAATACTATTGGAGTTACTTGTCAGATATTTTAAAAAATATGAAAGAAAAATATTTAATATTATTTATGCCGGGTTATTCAAGGTCTGTTTAATCCGAGAGCAGTTTTGATAGCTGCTATTATGTGACCCACAATCATGTTAATTCCACCACAATTACCGCCGTATAGGTTCTGATATATTTGTATTTATGGTGATTAGTTGGCCATCGATTTGAGTTTATGTGTTTGAACTTCCTGGCGATGACACATCTCTTTGATCTCACAGGGATTATTTGATTGTCTAATTTAAATCAGCAATTCAGGTTTATCCGATAGTAAATTACACATTTGACTTCCTTTGATATTAATTCTATTCCTGAATTAGTGAACATTTACTAATAATTAATGATCATAGAAATTACTGGGATTGCGATAGACGAAAATGAATTATTTATTCATTAATTTATGAATATGTTTTCAGGAAAATTTATTGGCTAATTTATATTATTAGCAGTAGCAACTTCAGTAAATGAATTTTATTGAATTGAAAATTGATGAGAAAAAATAACAAAAGCAACTAAAATTAATAAATATAGACCAAGAAAAAATAATTACCAGGTATGCAAGTTTAAAATGTCGTTTTAATTCCAATAGAATGCGCTCTTAGCCTATTGAAGGATTTGCTTATCTCTAAACGCTATTTTGTTTGTTAGTCATTTGTTTACAAAAGTCAGTTGTTTTTAAGTCGTTTACGTGGACGTATCATACCGAATTCTTGTTGAGACTTATGGCGATGTTGCTCCAACCGTCAGGACATGTGAACGTTGGTTTCAAAGTTTCAAACGTGGTGATTTTGATGTTACTGATCAAAAACGAGAAAATCGACCAAAAAAGTTTGAGGACTTCGAATTGCAATCTTTATTAGACGAAGACAATAGCCAAACCCAACAAATGATGGCAGAACAGTTGAATGTCACTAGGCAAGCCATTTCCGATCGCCTGAGAGCTATGGGAAAGATTCAAAAGGTTGGAAAATGGGTTCCACATGAATTGGACGAACGACAGATGGAAAAACGAAAAACTGTGTGCGAAATGCTGCTTTTACGCCACGAAAGAAAGGGTTTTTTTGCATCGAGTTGTAACTGGCGATGAAAAATGGATTTATTTTCAGAATCCCAAACGAAAAAAATCATGGGTAACGCCAGGACAACCATCCACATCGAGTGCAAGACCGGATAAAACAAAAGCAAAAAAATCTCAAATGAAATTACTATCACTTGTAGTACCATCAAAGATAATACAATAACAAGATCTCTTTTGGGAAGAAGACAATGCTGTGTGTGTGGTGGGATCAGAAGGGAGTAGTCTACTACGAGCTTCTCAAACCCGGCGAAACAGTCAATACCGAGCGCTACCGACAACAAATGATCAATTTGAGTCACGCATTGATCGAAAAAACGCCCAGAATGGGCTCACAGGCACGCCAAAGTCATTCTTCAGCATGATAACGCTCCTGCACATTCAGCCAGATTGACTAAGGAAACGATTTCTTCGCTTGGTTGGGAACTCCTACCCCACCCGCCGTATTAACCTGACCTGGCGCCTTCTGATTATCACCTCTTCTCATCGATGGGACACTCATTGGCGGAGCAACACTTCAACAATTTCGAAAACGTACGAAAATGGCTCGATGAATGGATTTCAAATGAAGATGAAGCATTCTTTTGGAATGGTATCCATATATTGCCCGAGAGATGGACAAAATGTGTAGAAAGCGAGGGTCAGTACTTTGAATAAAATATATTATACTTTTTTTTAAATTACTGTGTATATATTTTAAGAAATAAACGACATTTTAAACTTCAGGTATGCAAGTTTAACAAAAATCTGGATCGGTTTTAAACGATTTTATTATTTCTAGTGATTCAAAAGTATTTAATTTTAGGCTATTTTCTACTTGATGAAACCCTAGTAACTATTCGTTAAGGTCTTAATATTATTGTAACAAGGGGACGTTTTGACTAGTAACTAACAGATTAGAATGTCGATTTTTGTGTGATATAAATAAGACTATAAACAAAAGTTATAGCCAATGAGCATTGGGAGCCTAGAAAAAAAATTTTTTTCCTAGGATTTTAGAAGGGAAGTTTTTTTATGTATTTGTTTTCTTAAAATATTATATATTCTATTTTGTATTGCATTACAATTGATAATATTTTAAGAAAACAAATACATAAAAAAACTATGAATAATATATACAAAACACCCCCAGAGGATAAAGCTACCCCTAAAAAATATATTTTGATATCATACTACGGCCCAATATCCGCTGAAGTCGGGAAAGAATTAAAAAAAAATAGGTTTAAACCCTGCATTTAAAATAGATAAACCATTGTCATCATACTTCCTTATAAATCTAAAACTTAACCTACCTGCCCCCTTTTACTTCTCACAAATTCAGTGTTTTAGTTACCTCGAAGGTGAGTGCCTATGCTTGATTTCTTGTCTTACCTTTTTAAAAACTTTAGTGTATATAATCTATGTAACATAGTACTGATGTGTTAAAAAAATGTTTGTATTTTTTAGAACTGAAGATGAATGTTTAGCATTGGAAATTAGTTTTCAAATAAAATTATCTCAATAGAAGTGGCATTTAATTCATCAATCCTAAAGATGGAGAAATGATTCTTTCACGTAAAATTTTAGTGATGTATTGCTAATTAAAATAAAAATATTTTCGTCGTGCCCGGCTTTAGGGTGCCCAAAAAAAAAAATAAATAAAAAATAATTCGAATGAAATCCGCTCTAAATAGAAACATTTTATCAACATCTAACGGCCATAACATTTGCTGTATTTAATCCATAAATACAGTTATGACATCACTAAAATCAGCATGCATTTTGCTTTCTACAAATGTATAACATTGAGTTTACCCCATATTTTAGTGGACAAAAACTGATTTGGTCCGAGGTGAACTATAACTTAAGATATCTCAAAAAGAAGAAATCTTTTTACCTCCGCATTTGAGCTAAATTTTGCAGTTTTATGGCTTCTAGAAACCCTTAAAATTTGGTTTCAAACGGTGGCGAAATTTGTAAGATAGCGAAAATTATTTACGTTTTTTAACTTGCCAATGCCCATTGGCTATAACTTTTGTTTATAGTCTTATTTATATCACACAAAAATCGACATTCTAATCTGTTAGTTACTAGTCAAAACGTCCCCTTGTTAGAATAATATTAAGACCTTAACGAATAGTTACTAGTAGTAACTTACTCTTCGTAATTTTCGATACTCTTTGCACTAAATTTACAAAAGAAATGATCCAATTTTCCAATTAATTACAAAAGATATTCACATGACGAGCTTTGGGGCTCCACTAAACCTTCTTCTCCAATTAGTTCTTCTCTTATCCAATCCTTACAATCCATAATCCTTTGATTCAAATATTTGAATAATAATGGACTAGAGTCAAACTTTACTAACCGATTTATTTTATATTTATATAATGTTAAGATTAGTACAACTAAGAAAGTGTTACAGTAAACAGAGAAAAGATGTTCAATTTTTTACAGATTGGCTACATACTCAACATATAACGAACATTAGTCATCACAATTAGGAATTGGTAAATTATTGCCAGTTTTCCATAAAACTTTTAATACCATTATTTAGTTTGTTAGAAGAATAGTTTCGCATTTTAAATAACATTCAGTGTGCATCAATACAATATTATTGCGAATACAAAAATATCTGTTGAGAGTCTTTAGTTCTCAAAGGAATCCTAAATTCCTTCAACAGGTGTCCCAACACTGTCTTTCCGTTCGCAATATGTGGAACAGGAGATAAAAGGAAGGGAATATAAGAGGTCTCTTTATTTTATTGAAGCTACCTAACTAAATTTCTCTTTTATTATTTTATGTTATCAATATTAATATTTTATTTACTTCATGTAATTATTGTTTAATATTTCACAACACAATGATGTATTATAGAAATGTTGCCTCAATTTATTTCTACGGCACTATACTTTTGAACTGTTCCTTAGTGAAGCCTTAGTAACAGTCATCGCGGCTATGAGTTTTAAATATAACTTAGATTATATCACTTGGTTAAACTATTTCTTAATATAAACTAATAACTGAAAAATTGTCAATTGAATAATAGTAATGATCAAATCAAAGGTTCCTACGCGTCGAGAGAGAATTGTAAGGGACTGCCATGGTGTTCCTAAGTCGGAGTATATATATTTTTGAATATGTGTTTTCTCTTGTGTTTCAAAACATCAGCACTTTGTTAAATGGATTATATCTTGTAAGGCAAAAAATCAAATATATTGGTACTCACCTGAGGAGATGAATCGGATTCCTGAAATATATCTAATGTGGAAGGGGAAGGGCCAGTATAGGTTAAATTTTTTGGGGATTTTCCTTGGGTTTTCCCTATGACTGATTGTATTTTTCAGTTGCTGATATATTAGAAACAAATTTAAAATGGGACTGACTATTGGAAACAAATATTGAGCTGGTAAACATTTCCGATAATCTTATTTGTAGTTTGTTTCGAATAAGAACGGAAAAGTCCAAATACTCATTGGCAAAATCCAAGGAAAAACCTCAAAAAATTTAACCCTTCCCCTTTGGATATATTTCAAAAATCTGTTTAATCTCCTCAGGTGAGTACCAATATATTTGATTTTTAGTTTTACATTTTTTAAAACTTTAGTATATATAATTTTTAGTTTTACATTTTTTAAAACTTTAGTATATATAATTCATGCAATAAAGTGCTGATGTGATGAAAATTTTGTATGTTTCAGAAATGAAGATGAATGTTTAGCATTCCAAACTAGTTTTCAAATATAATATTTCTGATAGAAGTGGCAATTGATGGATAATTTTAATTAAATACAATTATTAAATAATAATAATTTAATTATGAAATAATTCTTGGTTGATAAATATTTTTTAAATATATTTTTTTTATTTTTGAAGAGAAAAGATTTGACCCCGGTTGGGATTCGAACCCAAGTCTCCACTTCTCTAGCGTGGTGCCTTATCCACTAGGCCACCGAGCTCGAATCCGAACCAGGAAAATCTTTTCTCTTCACTGATCCATACCCCCGGGCACTCGCAATTGCGATGTACGAGTACAATTCGGGGATGAATGTTCAATTTGAACGTTACTTTTTAATGGATCTATTGACGTGCTGTCCTATATATTAAATTATGAAATAATTCTTGGTTGATAAATATTTTTTAAATATATTTTTTTATATTTTTATATTTATCAACCAAGAATTATTTCATAATTTAATATATAGGACAGCACGTCAATAGATCCATTTAAAAGTAATGTTCAAATTGAACATTCATCCCCGAATTGTACATCGCAATTGCGAGTGCCCGGGGGTATGGATCAGTGAAGAGAAAAGATTTGCCTGGTTCGGATACGAGCTCGGTGGCCTAGTGGATAAGGCACCACGCTAGAGAAGTGGAGACTTTGGTTCGAATCCCAACCGGGGTCAAATCTTTTCTCTTCAAAAATAAAAAAATATATTTAAATAATAATTTAATAATATTATTTGAAATAAGGAAGGATATAGATTTTAATGGAGGATTGAATACGATACGAAATGGATGATTTAGTAGAGTTCTAAATCTGAACTATAATCTGAACTTTATTTATTCTGGGACCTTAAGTCCCTTAAGAATAAAAAGTAATGAACAGCCAAAGGCCTGAAGAGTCTTAAAATGAATTAATATTTTTAGAACTATGTAACAGAAAATTTAATTTTATTTATTTTCAAAAACAATAAAATTTCATGAATATAAACTGTTACTATTTACAACTAAAAAGTGGCTATTGACAGTTTTTGTGGATCTTTATGGATAGTAGGTGGTTAAAGAAGTGGTATTTGAAAGTGAAAACGGTAATTGAATTATGAATGTTGAGAGGAATAGAGTTGTATAGAGAAGAGGATCAGATTAAGAAAGATCTATCGAAAGAATGATCTGAATGAGCAGGAATATACGTAATATATTAATAAGTGCTTATTAATTATTTTGTAGTAGTTAAAGTCAGAAAGGAGGACTAAGTTTCTAATTACTCAATCATGTTTTAGGATCCCAGTTCATATCGTTTATTTTTATTTTTTTTATATATATTTATTGAAATTTACAACTGTACAGAATTATCCTCCGAGGCGTTTTAGACGCCTCGGAGGATTGTCAGGAATGGAGTGGGAAGCAATTTTTGAAACTAACGGATTTGAATGATTATGGAGCTTACTATGAAAGGATAGGTATCTGGTGTGGGCTAAATCAGCAACATATGGAACATTATGATCTTTATGGATAAGTTTATTGGTGACAAAGTAAGGAGCATTGAGGATTTTGGATTGTAAGGATTGAATACGAGATGAATTGGATGGTTTAGTGGAGCCCTAAAGCTCAACTCTGTACGTCCAAGTAGGTCTAACAGTCATGTATAAGAATCTTTTGTAATTAATTGGGAGCTTTGAACGTTTGGCTAGTAAATGTTGAAGGAGTCTGAAAATATCGTTTATTAAACATCAAACTTTATTGAATATATTTGTTCTTTATCTAAGTTGAAAAGATCACGTTTTCAAGAAACAATGTAAGGCGAGGTAATGGAAAATGATTTCTTTATGCATAAAACATCCGAGAAGAAAGAACATGCTCTGTAAGTTCATAAATACGTGGCGGAACTTTTCCACTTAGAAAGTTCAACGGGGCCGGAAGAAAAGTTTATCTTTGAAAGGGATATTCCTCGCGGAACCTGGGATGACTTCGGCATCTCGGCGATCGAACGGGGTAGGGCGGGTTGCGAGATAACCGAACGGATAAGGTATTTGAGAAGAAAACTATTCGATACTACATGGGAGGAGGGAGTAATAATAACGATAAGGGAAGATAAAAGGGAAGTAATTGAAGAAGTCTATAGCCAGAGGGGTCCATCTAACTTTATATACATATTTATAAAGTACGAAGTATTGCTTCAATTTATAGTTTTCTTTTCACAATAAAATTCAGAGTGAAATATTAAAATTAATAACATCAACGAATGATCATTGTTTTGAGTTATTTGATTTTTTTTAAACTATTAATTGATACAACTGAAGACATTATATACAAACTAGCATCTCCCATCGCGGCCTCGCCCGGTCTCATAAGTAGTAGAAATCAGATAATTTTAACTAAAAATTGAAATTTAATTTGTCTGTCGGTAGAAATTTTGTAATTAAGTATGCAAATGAGCATTATTTCTTCAATGATATTTTAACGCATATCTGTAATTTTTGATCTGTTACCATTGCACAAATGAGATTAATTATGGTTTCACATAAAACCATAATTGGACATCCAATTTTTAAGTTTAATGATCACCACTTACGCTGATGACATATGCGTGTTATCAGTAAATAATGATCCTTTCATTGCATCCCAATCACTACAATCTCATATTACTAACATTCAAGAATGGTGTCGAAATTGGAGAATAAAAATAAATCCAAATAAATCCCGACAAATAACCTTTACATTTTGTCGTAAAACTACGACTTCCTGTCCAATAGTATCCTTAAATGATATTCATTAATCCCTATTGAACAGATCCGCTACCTAGGACTCCACTTGGACAAACGTCTTATTTGGAATCCACATACAAGACTAAAACGACAAGAAACTGCTCGTCGTTACAGACTACTCCAACATTTACTAGACAAACGATCAAAGCTTCCAATTAATTACAAAAGACTCATATACATGACTGCGATAAGACCTATTTGAACGTACGGAGATGAGCTTTGGGGCTCCACTAAACCATCCACTTCATCTCGTATCCAATCCTTACAATTCAATATCCTTCGAAAAATCCTCAATGCCCCTTACTTTGTGACCAATAAACTTATCCATAAAGATCTTAATGTTCCTTATGTTGCTGATATAGCCCAGAAGAGATACCTATCCTTCCATAGTAAGCTCCATAACCACTCCAATCCACTAGTCTCCCAACTTGCTTCCCACTCCATTCCCGATAATCCTCAGAGGCGTCTGAAAAGAAGATGGCCTTTTAGTGTAGATTTTTATTGAAGTGCTACTAGTGAGTAGTTCTTCAAAAGTTATTTCCATGCCATTGTATTCACTATTAACACATTTACTTGATGTATATGTTTTTGTACAGCTGTAAATATCCATAAACGAGAAAAAAATTAACAAATTCTTGCGGATAATGGACTGTATTATAAGTTCTTACAACTGAAGGCCCATGATTCATATTTTTTTAATTTTGTATTTTTATGAAGGTTTGACATTTTGAATTGGTAATAATTTTGGCTAAGCAGAAATAATTTTATGTATTCCATCTGGTTGGATTTTAATTTCTAACTCTAAACGTTTATGACAGTGTTACATATCTCGTTTTTGTCACTTATCATTGTACATTAAAGTTATTATAGTAAAATTTTCTATTGTATACCTTTCTAAAACCATGATGATGTAATCAAAATTGTATTCAGATGTGTTTTATAGTTTTTAGCATTGTAAACTCCGTTGCAGATTGACGCTAGCCACATACCGGTCGATTTTGAAACTTTACTGGGAACCATTTGTCACACCACATATTTATAACTTTATTGACAACAATATAATTGAAAACGAGAAAATTATATTATGAATTTCTATCTCTATATAACACCATACCTTTCTTTGTAACCTCTCTTAAATGCCGCTTACCACCTATCGGTCGATTTTCAAACTTCACTGCGCACCACATATCTATTGTTTTTTAATAATAATTTAATTGAAAATCTGTAAATTGTATTATTGCTAAATCTTCCTTGAACTGTGAGAATGATGTAGATAAAATTTGGTACAGATTGGTTCAATATTTTTTGCGGTTAGTGATCACGAATGAAAAATGGCTTGTCCTTTTATATAATAGTATAGGTATAAAGTATTAATTATTGTTTGAATTTATAGTTTTAGTTTCACAATAAAATTCAAAAGGAAATATAAAAATTAATGACGCCATCAATGATGAATGCCTTGAGTTATTCGATTTTTTTAAAAACTATTTATTGATATTTACAACTGTATACATTATACACAACAAGTAAATTTAAGGGGAATAATCACAACGACATGTAAAGAACTAGTCACTAGTTGCTCTTCACTAACACAGTTCTGAAAAAAAAAAAAAATTAGCTCCCTTGAGAAATTTTTACTAATTTTTATATTGTTGTGTGTGCAGAATTCGAATCTTAAGGTGAGCATTTTTTATCTAGCATTACTTTTGAGTAATTAGACGTTATTTTTTAAAAACCTGAAATAGCGTCATTTTTATTATTTTTTTTAATTTAATTTTTTTTTTCACTGTCACGAATTTTTTTTGTGTTTTTTTATATTTACGAGTGTGCTGAGTTCGAATCAATAGCAAAAATAAAATTCTATCAAGCGCCATTTTTTAGAGATTGGAGGTAGTTTAAAAAAACAAAAGAAATGAGATAGCACTTTTTTACATATTTTTTAACAATTTTTTTGGTGCAAACAGTAATATATAATACTGAAAATAATTAATGTGTATATATTTTCCTTTTGTACTCTTCATCACGTGTCTCCTGTTGTAGTGTCCAACAGCAGTCGGCAAGCATCTTCTCATTACATTTATAGCTGTAACCTTTTTCCATTTAGGATATCTGTTCATGAAATCTTTCTCCGTGTTCATCTAAAACTGCTCCCAACTTGGGAGAGAAGAAAATTCAAATGGGAATGCAAAAAATGAATTTTTGAGGACATACTGCAACCCATGGTCTTATATGATAAAAACAATTCTTCAACAATGTCAGTTATACAACATAGACTAATAGTAATTATTTTTTCATTTTGTAATAAATTATAAAAGTTTCAAAATCAAATAGGTTTTTTAATTTGTTGTCAAATCTTTCAATTATAAAAAAATGCTTGAAAAATCAAAAAACATCTAATTTGTTTACCCAAAATACAAATTTTTTCAAAAAATGGTGCCTGATCGAGATTTTCTGACTTCGGATTCGTGTTCAGCACAATTCAAAATATTTTTCTTGAAGGGAGTATTTGATGCAGAACAGTGTTATGAGACGTAGGCAACTCTGAGAGCAATAAAGATGAATCTTACAAAGCAATCCATATGTATCAAGTTTTGACTTTAGGGCAATACAATAGTGCTTGAATATTATTAAACATAACTAATACAACATTCTTAGCAAAATAATTAGTGTTGTACGCCCTGTGAAACGATCAACATTCACGTGAATCCCAGCATTGACCTACCTAAAGCTGAATAGTCTCTTTGGTGTGTATGACTATTCGCTACAGACCTTTGGTTGTAAATGATTAAAATTTAACAGTTCACAACCTCAATTTATAGGTTTTGTTACAAAATAATGCACAGAACACAATAACAAAAACAACCATTAGATTAATAAGAATTAGGAAAAGGTAATCATCTGTTTATATAAGCACTCAGTGCTGCCAGGTTCAGTAAACAAAATTTATCACGACAGAATTTAAACACTTTTTAAGAAATTAATACTTTTTACAAATAATAATAATAATAAAAAACAGAAAATGAAAGATAAAAAAGAACAATACTAATAATATAATAATAAACCAATAGGAAGCGGCGCGACAGATGCAACCCATGGCCTTACATGATAAAAGCAATTCTTCAACAGTGTCATATATGCAGCAAAGCCATTTATGCTCTCCAACTTTTTTTCATTTTATAAAGCATTATAAAGGTTTCAAAATCAAATAGCTTTTACTACTTTTCGTTAAAGCTTTCAATGATAAAAAAAAAATGCTCGAAATGTCGAAAAACACCTCAGTATTTGACCTAAAACACAACTTTACAAAAAATGGTATCTGATTGAGATTTTATGACTTCCAATTCGTGTTCAGCACACTTCAAATCATAATAAAACAACAGTTTTGTTGAACGGAGTATTTTGGATGCAGAGCAGTGTAATTGTATATTAGGAGGTCTTTTGGCCATATTCTTTTCAGACGCCTCGGAGGATTGTCAGGAATCGAGTACGTGGCGAGTACGGAGACTTGTGGATTCGACTGTGTATAGGGTCTACTATGAAAGGATAGGTATCTGGTTTGGACCTAATCTACAACTTATGGAACATTAGGGTCTTAATTGATGAGTTTGTTAAATATTAAGGAGCATTGTGGATTTTACGAAAGATTTTAAATTGTAAGGATTGGATACGAGAAGAATTGGGATGTTTAGTAAAGCTCCGATTTTAATTCCGTATGTCCAGATGAGTCTAATTACTGTAATGTAAATAAGTAGTTTGCTAATTTATGGGAAGCGGTTGTCTGCTAAATGTCGGAAATGACGAACAGTTTCTGGTCTTTCAAGTAAACACATATCACTAGTGGATTTGAGTGGGTATGGAGTTTACAATAAAAGGATAGGTATCTGGTTTAGACCTAATCTACAACTTATGGAACATTAGAATCTTTCAGGATAAGTTTGTTTGAGAAATAACAAGGAGCATTGAGGATTTCACGAAGGATTGGATACGAAAAGAGTTGGAAGCTTTAGTAGAGCCACAAAGCTCAACTCCGTACGTCCAAATGGTTTATTTACCTTCAGGTAAATAAGTAATTTGTAATTTATTAGAAGCAGTTTTCTACCAATAGTAGTCCGAAACGACAGTTTTTTGTCTTTCAAATCTGATATGTGTATTCGAAAATAAAATGAAGAATTAGGATTGATGAATGAATATCCACTACTACTGGAATTTTATTTTTTATTTGAATAAATTACAGTTTTTTGGGACAAAATTATTTTCGTAATATGTCCTATTTCAACTCTTTTGTTTTTTGCCCAGTTGCCCTCCAATTTTTTTGTACTTTAGGGGAAAAAATTATTTTCGTAACTAAGATGGAATGTTAGCACTATCCCTTTCAACATCGCAGGTTAAAAAGGCAGTTCGTGATCTTTATAAATTTCCAACGTTGCCCTCCAATCTTGGAAAATGTGTACTGTTTACTAGGTTAATACTTTCCTTAAATAAATGTTTAGAAGCAAAAAAAAAAACCAAAAAAAAAAAAAAAACTTAAGATGGGGACATCCACAGAAGTTACAAAACAGGCGTTTAAAAATATATAAGGTCAACAAAACATTTTTTTAATGAGATAACAACGCATTTTTGAATATATGTGAAAACAGAAATAATAGAATCGTCAGTTGTTGGCCCCGTTACGAATGAGAGACCTAAACCTTGTCCGTTATCTGACAATTGATACTCACAGAACTCCGTATAATGTGATAACAAAGGCGGAATATCCTTCCGAATATTTCAAAATAGTATCCTTAAAAGGACAACAATGGCGGAAGTTATCTTTCCGCCATCTTAAAATCGTTAAATATTTTAAAAGTGTCCTCAAGGAAAAAATGGCGGAAGTTATCCTTCGGATAACTTAAAAAACGGATATATTTCAACATATTATCCTTAAGAAAGAAAAACTAATAAAATCGTTAAATTCCGCCGTATTAAAACAGCATCCTTAAGGACGAAAACTAATTCTAATTGTGGAAGGGGAGAGTGGCCAAGGATGTCCTTAGGCCTAAAAAAGTCGTCAGATCCTGGTAGATCTGTAAAACAGTGTATAATACGGTATCACCCATATACAATAAATATGATATTTTCTTTTAATAACGAAATAGGCTTTGTACTGAGAAGGAGCATCTGAATTATTTATTTTTTATTTTATGTTTAATTCACTGAATTTGAATATATTTTTTTATCCTTTATCCTGAAGTAAAGAAAGAGGGAGTTGTTTGTTAATTCAGCGGGAGCCTCCTCGAGGCAGGTAAAGGACTGATTGTGTTCTTCTTTATTTTTTATTAAGTCCTCCCACTCCACTCGTCGAACTAAGGCTCATAAGCCCTTTTTATAAAATCCTTTCCTTTATTCCATTAATCCTAATATTCTTCTAAGCCCTTTGTAGAAAAATAACCAATCTTTTTTATATTTAATTATTTAAAAACAACAAAATTTCCAGAATCAGTCATACTTTACAGCTGCTTAAGATGAATTTTCAAGATTTAAATTATTTTCGGTGGTTACATTCAACCCGTAGGGAGGCGCGGTATCTCAGTAGTCCAGTCAATAAACATATTGTAAAATGCATGAAATATGCGATAATTTTTTACTACACAGCTTCGTTATGAGCAGTTAGAAGGTAAACATACTAAAAGTCAAACTGTTACCTACCTTGGTCTGGAACTACTAGATAAACGATTGACATTCACACCTCATATAAATAACAAAGCCAAAAAACTTTGCCCTTAGTCGGTATGTAAATTTCGTCACTCAAACTATAAAAAAATTGAAAAGGTGCAAAACAAAAAAATAAATGACTTAACCGACATGCTACTATAATTTTCATATTTGTCGAACGTTCAACAGTTTTCGAAATTTTGCTATACGTTGCTCGAAATTTAAAACTCGATATGTATTTGCTTTTATCAATCTCTCTTTTTTTTTTTTATTTTGTAGGTTTTTTTAGTATTTTTCCTACTGTGTTAGAATAAATGCATTCCAAATTATACCCATTGTAGCTAAGCTCAAAAAAAATGTTTTATATCAAAACATGTATCAAATTTTATGTGCAATTGTAACTGTTTTAATCATTTTAATGCGTCAACAGTTTTCGAAATATACGTTATTAAAACTCGGTAATTTTCGAGAAAAAAAAAAAAAATGTTAACCTCACTTTTTGATTCTGACTACATTTTTTCTCTGACATTTTGTCTGTCTGAGGAACGATCGTGAAAGGCACTAGAAGCAAATGTTTGACAAAAAGTGAGGTAAACAATTTTTTTTGCTCGAAAATTATCGATTTATTTGACAAGAGTGTAAAGAAGTACATTTACTCACTGGAGGCAAGGTTTACACTAAGTGAGCGAGCGAAGCCAAGGTGAGTCCTGTAAATTGCCGAGAGTGAGGAAAATTATTTATACCCGAGTTAAATATTACATTTTTTTCTGCAACCGTTAAAAAAAAAAACAATTTTTTTTTTTTTTATATGCATTTATTGAAATTTACAACTGTACAGAATATATACATCAAGTAAATGTATTGACAACGATTATAATAACATGTTAAAACTTGGAAAGAACTACTCATCAGTAGCACTTTATTAAAACTTCTACACTAGAAGGTCTATAGGCCATCTCCGTTTCAGACGCCTCGGAGGATTATCAGGAATGGAGTGGGAAGCAAGTTGAGAAACTAACGGATTTGAGTGATTATGGAGCTTACTATGAAAGGATAGGTATCTGTTGTGGGCTAAATCAGCAACATATGGCACATTAAGGTCTTTATGGATAAGTTTATTGGTGACAAAGTAAGGAGCATTGAGGATTTTACGAAGGATTTTGGATTGTAAGGATTGAATACGAGATGAATTGGATGGTTTAGTGGAGCCCTAAAGCTCAACTCCGTACGTCCTAACAGGTCTAAGCACAGTCATGTATATGAGTCTTTTGTAATTAATTGGGAGCTTTGAACGTTTGTCTAGTAAATGTTGAAGTAGTCGGAAACGACGGGCAGTTTCTTGTCGTTTTAGTCTAAATATGAAAATATAAATATGAAAATTTTTTTCATCAACAAAAAACAGTGGACGAATTTCGGCCCTGACAGAAAGGATGGGCCTTGGGAATTCTAATAAAAGTTCATTTATCATTCTATTTTTAAAACTAATTAGGTTTGAATTTTAATTAAACAGTTGATTTAATTATATTTAATATATCTTTAAATTAAATAATAATGAACTTTGTTTGTTTGTTTATTTCGTTTAACGTCACTTTATGCTGCTATGGCTAATCGGACGATGCTACGGTGGGAGTCCTAAATTTTGCCTATCCAGGTATAATTAGGATAGGGATCTTTAACGAGTACCTGACATCGCACAGGCTCGGGACATACATTTTACGTCCCTTCCGAAGGACGGCATAGCTAAGGATTTTTTACTCCCTTTAAAAAATCCTAAGGTCATCTGCCGGGCTGCGAACCCGCGATCTTGGGCTTAGTAGGTTGCTATGCTAACCACTACACCACAGATGACCCATAATGAACTTTGTATTAAGGTGCCACTGAAATTTTACTTTACACTCTAGAGAATTAAAGTTAAACTTTTTACTCACTAGAGAATAAAATGGAACGTTAATCAGCTGTTTTTAATTGAATAATGTTCCCGTTATTTAACGGTTGCAGAAAAAATAATTTATATCTCGGAAACCGTTTGGAGTTCGGCAAATGGGTATATTATCAATTTTATGGGGAATTTAATTAGCTTTGATTTTGATTTATACATATTTTTCTTGAGTCAACCGTTTTTGCTATACAATCGAAAAACCCAAAAATTGAACCTTCTCCCCGTAAACTCACCCCTCAAGGGCGGGGACTTTTAGTATGTTTACCTAATAATTACTCATAACGATGCTGTGAAGTCAAAAATAATCTATTTTTTCATGCAATCTACAATGTGTTTATTGATAACACTACAATCAGAAAGTGCTTTTGTGGCTTCACCCGGGTACGTGCACAATTTTCGATAATTTACGAAAGAAACATTTTTTTCAACCTTACATTCTGCAGAACAATACATAAAGTCTTTGACTGATATCGATTAATATCTATGTACAGCTATATATTGGGTTGTCACACATGAAATGTCCGATTTTTCTTTATAGAGAATTAAAGCTTTGCCTGTTGATAGTTAGCAAAATATTTACTATCTATAATAAGCACTTGTTAATCCTCTATTTGCAAACTGTCTTTGTTTTTTTCCAAAGTAGGCATACAGATTTTAGTATAATTTTAATCTCGGACATGGAAACTCACAATTTCCCGAACGATTTTTTTTTTATGAGTACAAACTCGGTCATTTCGCTGCCCACTCAGCAAGAAATATTAATCATGCGTTTGGTGAAGGAAGTGCTAATGAAAGAACCATCCGTCTTTGGTTTACAAAATATTCCTTAGGAGATACGACATTAGAAAATGTGCACCGGGCGGGAAAAACAATTGATTCAACATCATACTGTCAAGAAATTGACCAAATGCATCAAAATTTGATCAAGCAACAGCCGGTACTGGTAAACAGGAAAGGACCTATCCTTTTTCATGATAACGCCCGACCTCATGTTTCAATACAGACAGTGAGTAAATTAAAGGGGTTGGGCTATGAAGTCTTACCACATCCCTCATATTCCCCTGATCTATCCCCTACAGACTACCACTTGTTTCGGAGTTTGGACAACTTTTTACGAAGAAAATTACCAATGATTTAGACATTAAAAATGAATTTTCTGAATTCCTTTCATCACGTGACTCAACGTTTATCAAATCTGGGATAGAAAACTTGGTAAGCCGTTGGCAGAAGTGTATCGAAAATGATGGTAAATATTTTGAATAAAAAATATGTTAGATTTGATCTCAAATTTTTATTTTCTTCCTGGCTTTAAAAATAATCATTTCATGTGTGACAACCCAATAGAATTTCGGAAAGGTGTTTTAAGTTTCTTGTATTTAAAAGGTGGGTGGTGGAAATAATAAATAAATAAATAAAATAGTCCTATTTTCTTAGCCACAAATTGCTAAATATAACAATTACAAATTGATTGTTTTTTTAGTCTAATGTAAAATATATAATAAAAAAATGTTCACAGTCCGCTAATTTTTCACAGAGATATAGATAGGCGTTTAAAAACAGTTTACTATAGAACAATATTTGAATTTGCCAGCTGGATGACCTATCGATGTTTATAATTCCCTTTAAGATTAGAATTCCGTTCTCTGATTGGTGGAAAGTGTGGGAAAGTAAGAGATAACATTGCGTTTTCTATACTAACATAAACTGCTTATTATTCACAATTTACTGATGATCAGGTGATGAACATTTAAGTAGAAAGCTCACGAGGACCTTTCGACATAAAACACCTGCTACATGAAATAGTGGCAGGAATAGAACAGCGGGGAATTAGATGTGGTCCATTTGTCAATTGTGGGTAGGTCCTGTATCATCCTGTATTTAATGGAGCAGGAGCAGGAACACGTCCTGGGAGGATCGTTAGAGGTTTCAACATTAAATATATCTCGGCCAATATCCTCAGCCGTAACATCACATCCATTCCAGTAATACCTCCAATGACCTCCGTCCATCACGATATTGTACCTAATATATTTATCTACAGTTAGCTGATCTACAGGGATTAATACGGCTGCAAAACTAAGAGAATTTTGGAAGATACACACCGTTTCAAAAGATGTGTTTCATTAAGAATAAAATCGAAAATGTTTTTTTTTTAAATTTATTTATTGATATTTACAACTGTACAAAATAATATACAACAAGTAAATGCGTTAATAGTGAATACAATGGCATTTAAATAACTTGTGAAGAACTACTCACTTGTAGCACTTCAATAAAATCTACACTAAAAGGTCTCTAGGCCATCTTCTTTTCAGACACCTCGGAGGATTATCAGGGATGGAGGAGGAAGCAATTTGGGGGAGAGACTAGTGGATTTGAGTGGTTATGGAGCTTACTGTGGAAGGATAGGTATCTGGTTTGGGTTAAATCAGAAACATATGGAACATTAAGATCTTTATGGGTAGGTTTATTGGTGACAAAGTAAGAAGCATTGAGAATTTTTCGAAGGATTTTTGATTGTAAGGATTGGATACGAGATGAATAGGATGGTTTAGTGGAGCCCCAAAGCTCAACTCCGTAGGTTCAAATAGGTCTAATCACAGTCATGTAAATGAGTCTTTTGTAATTGATTGAGAGCTTTGAACGTTTGTTTAGTAAACGTTGAAGTAGTCTGCAACGACGGGCAGTTTCTTCTCGTTTTAGTCTTGTATGTGGATTCCAAGTTAGACGTTTGTCCAAGTGGAGTCCTAGGTAGCGGATCTGTTCGACAGGGATCAGTGGAAATCGAAAATTAAAATTTTTTTTTATTTATTTATCTATTACATAAGGTTATAAATTTTTTTTTCAATGAAGTTTATTCTGACGAAACATTTAGATGTATCAAAAACTGAGTGCTTGATTATATTCAGGAAACCTAAGTAAAAACCTTCTATGGTTTTTGTTTTCCTCGTTTGTTGTACAAGGAGAGCCCATGTAGATGTAGCATGTAAAACGAGGGGGGAGACCCCAAAAAATGTGTAGGCCGTGGGGCGTGTTAGCAAGGAGGCTGAACTTCTGCCGCTATAATTCTTCCTCCTGGAACATTTTATTTAGAAATTTGTTATTAGAGATTTTAAATTTAAAAAAAAAAAAATTATTAAAAATTGAATATATACAAAATGTATATTGTGTATATAAACATAAGTCCTAAAATTATTTATATAATAGATAATACCAATAAAACTTTCTATAATTTGGAGGCAAAAATACATCGAAGAATAAATGAAATATTTATTGAATTTCTTGTGAAATTTTGATCAGCTGTTCTAAATGTTTTCGTAAATGTAGAAATTGATATTGTTAACTTTAGTAACACTTTTACATATTAGTTAACCTTTCTGTTAACCGTTTCACTTTTTTTATAATTAAAAGATTAAATATCAATATAACACACTAAACAACACAATCCAAGTTGAAACTGTAGAAGTGATTGGTTACATGTGAGTTTATAGGAAAGAACTATCGATAAACGTAAACTCGAAGTGAAGCTGTATGAACTGGTCGGTGTAGTGCGGGCCAGGCCGGTGTGCTGGGCCTGCATCTGAAAGGGTACTGAAATCTTCTATTGCCGAAACGTCTGGAATAATGTGATTGTCTTAAGGAATCCTAGTCTACAGAGTTTGATGGGATTCGAAACTATGCCTTCTGACTAGTAAGCTTAGATTTGGGTAGTGACCTACAACGTACCGTACCAACCTCCTTAGAATACTCTAAGGGCAGAAATCGAATAAGAAGCCTGTCGCCATTTTGAAGAAGATTTATATTATTGAGAGGGAGGAGGTGACAGGTGTCAGGGGGAAGTCCGGATTATGCTTTCATCTTCCACTTCTCGCTTCTTTCTCCTCTAGTTTTTATCTCAAAGGATTCATTCATAATATATTTTAATCTTCAGATTTTTGATATTTGTCAACATTTATTTATTGTTCCTTTAGGTTAAATAAATATTTAATACATACAATATACCTCTATATACCTAAAATATTAATTTTATACAAGACATCAATACTATTTCGTAAACAAAATGTCCACTCTTAAAAATGTAACATTTTGACACGCTATAGCTCTGTTTGTTTTGCGTGGATTAAAACATTTGACGACAGTTTCCTTATTAGGAATGCAATGGAAAATATTTTTTGTTGTATAACGTTTGTATACCTACCGTTTAGGAACTATTGGTTTGAATGAAAAAAGGTAACATTTTACCTTCATTTTTTAAGTGGTGGATCTTTTTTTTTTTTTTTTTTTTTTTTTTTGATACGCTCTATCTGTGTTGGTGTTGCTCGGGTAAAAATGTTGACATTTTCCTCATCAGAAGCAGCAAATTATAGATATATATATCCATGATCTATAGTTTTTCCCAGTCAGGGGGGGGGGGGAATTGAGTTCTTTATATATTTTTTTTCAATTCTTTGTCCAAGATCAAAACGGCAAGAAACTGCCCGTCGCACATAGTATTTGGCTAATCTAGGCGGCCAGAATTCGATTTCATAAAATCCACAGAAGGTTAATAAAACCAAGCTATTTATAAAGTTAGATAAACAGTGGATATTATGTGACACTTGTCCCTTCCTTCTTTCCAATATCTAAGTTGTACGACAAATCGTAACTGCCCCATTCTGTCAGGCCAACGGATCTCTCTCTGCTTTCAAAGTGTAATCACTTCAATTAAAATAGGTTTTCTTATGTTTAGTGATATTCTTCATAAATAGAGTTATTGATATTGAAACTGCAGGTGAGAACACATGCTTTTAAAGTGTTTATTACAGTTATCAATTAATGTATCAGTGCCATTTCGGCTGTTTGAAAAAAACTAAATTTTTCGTTTATTTTCAACCACATTTTAGCATATTTTAGTGTTTTTGTTGTACTTCAGGGTGCGCCCCGGCTGTCATTTTTAATTTCTTAGAAAGTTTGAACCTTTTGTAAAATAATAATGTTCAAATCAGCCGCACCTAGCCGCACCTTTTCGATTTAAGCGGCACCAAACATGACAATGAGAAAATTACAAAAAACTAAATTAAATATTAAATTTCTTTTAACGGGATCTTCAATCTTTTTTTTATGTTTTTTATATCCATTTTTTCAAGAGTAAGAAGAGTGTCCTGGAAATCACTGAACAATAATTTACAGGAGAAAAAACCTCCCAATTTCGAACTAAAATTAGATCCAATTAAGACATATTTTAACTATTGGGAACTATTTTAGTGGACCAGTTAAAGGGCAAGAAGTACCACTTTCCTGTTCTAAATCTAAATTTAATCAGAGCTGGAAGAAAGCTGATGAAAATGAAAAAAAAAAAACCTTTAAAGAAGACGATTGGTTGCTAAAAACATTTGAAATGCTGACTTTAATTAATTAAATTTATTAAAAAGCACCTTATTCACACTGGAAAACAATTGTTATACTGCGAAACATATCGTGTCACATACTCTCTGATTAACGCAAAGGAGTGTAATGCCGTCACATTAACATCAGTCATGAGGTTCTACATCTGTGGAATTCAATGATTTAATAAAAACAAATAAAATAAAAATTTCGTTGATGCCGATGCTCTTTCTTTTGGTTTATCTATATTGCACGTCAGGATTTGTATGTTCAAAAGCATGTTGCATCTCTCATACTAGCTTCCTGAAAAAAATGTAGCGATTTCAAGCTTTCAAGTCAGAATTTTAGTCGAAAATTTTCCAGGAAGGAATTTTTAAGTATATTGAATAAACTTTCTTTTTTATATATATAAAAAGCCTGAAAATAACTTTTTCTTGGCTTAATGTGAATAATAAATATATTTTTGACAGTAAACTGGCATCAAATAATTTTGGACGCTTAGAATCGTAAAACACCCCCATGTGCGTCGTTACAGACTACTTCTACATTTACTAAACAAACGTTCAAAACTCGCAATTAAAAAACAAAAAACTCATTTACATGACTGAAATTAGACCTATTTAAGCGTACAGAGTTGAGCTTTGGGGCTCCAATTCACCTCGTATCCAATTTTTAAAATCAAAAATTAAAGAAGGATTTGATCAATTGAGTAAAAATTTTAATGAACATAAAATTGCCCGTAATCGGAGTATCACCCATTTATTCATATTAAGCATTCAACAGAAAACTCCCTACTAGGAGTATTTGAAGGGTGTAGCAGAAAAGCAAGAGAAGTTGGCCTCCAGATAAACGAATAAAAGACGAATACCTAGTGACGTCGAAAGAACAAAATATGGTGGAAAACCTAACAGGGCAGGATACCACTTCGAAAGTGTCGAAAAATTCAAATACCTAGTTAGCGTCATTACTTCAAGAAATGAAGTAGATGATGAAATAAAAGAAAGATTAAAGGCTGGGTAATGGATGTTATTGGGCCCTCAGCAAAATAATAGGCAAAAAAATGCTCCCTAGAAATTTAAAAATAAGGGTTCACCTAACCATCCTTAAACCAGTCTTATTGTATGGGAGTGAAACCTGGACGCTCACTGCAAAGAATGAAAGCATTATAAATAGATGGGAGAGAAAAATTTTGAGGAGGATATACGACCCTACTAAAGATGGAAATACGAGGGTAAGTCAATAATTATCCGCAATATAGCTATATTTTTGTTTATGTTGGCAGTACTGTTCTTTTGTGTTGATGGCGCATGCTTTGTTTATTCGTTTTTATGTTTATGAGCGTATCAAGCTGGTAGGTTAGTTTTGTTATCGCTGTCGTGCTGTTAATAATGGCCGCTCCACTTTCTATTTGCACCAAAGAAGAGCAACGTTCAGTGATCCGTTTTTTGTGGTCGGAAGGTGTATCAGGGGCCGAAATTCATCGAAGACCAAAAGTCTAACGTCTAAGTACCAAAATTACAGTACGGGAACAATTGTTTGCCACAACGGAGTGTCTATGAATGGATTGAAAAATTCAAAACACAGTGAACAATAAACAGTGAACGTTACAGTGAGATGCTTACTGCTAAGCTGAAGCCTGCAATTCGAAGCAAACGCCGAGGACTGCTGTCAAAAGGCGTTGTGTTGTTGCACGACAATGCCCGTCCGCATACAGCTGCCCACACTGTAGAAACGCTCGCTTCAGAAACTCAATTTTGAAGTATTGAATCATCCTCCATATAGTCCCGATCTCGCTCCATCTGATTTTCACTTGTTTGGTCCACTCAAACAGGCAATTAGGGGCCGTCGATTTGCCTCGGACGAAGCATTGAAAGAAGCGGTGCATTCCTGGCTCGCATCTCAACCCAAAACCTTCTTCCATGAGGGCATCAGGAAACTTGAACAACGTTGGACCAAGTGCGTTGAAAAGCAAGGGGACTATGTCGAAAAATGATGTACTTCTAAGTTTCCTATTTCATTTCAATAAAATTTTATAACTATATTGCGGATAATTATTGACTTACCCTCGTATATGGAGAATAAAAAGCAACCAGGAACTAATAGAACTGCACAAAGCTCCAGATTTGGTTGCTACAATAAATCAAAGGAGATTAAGATGGCTGGGCCATGTTCAGAGGATGAGCCCCAACAGAATGCCAAAAATCATGCTCAATGGCCGTCCCGAAGGAGGCAAGAGAAAAAGAGAAAGACGTTGAGGCAGACACTTGGTGTGAGGTATTGGAGGAGAGCAGCTGGTGACAGAAACAAATGGAGGGGAATCGTGGAAGAGGTCAAGGTTCTGCATGGTAGTGTAGGGCCATTGTTGTTGTTGTTGTTATTTAACAGCACTAAAATAAATAGCATATGTATACACTATTAAAAGTCTGAAAACATCAATTTATCAAGCTTTACTTTTTTTCAAATGATATTGTGGCTGTAGGTTTTAGGTGGCGGGCGCCATTGTACATGAGGTAAGATTACAAAGGAACAGTGTTATATACAGCTTGGAATTTAAGATAACATTTAATTATATTTAATTAAATTATAAAAAAAGATTTAAATTTATAATGCTCGTCGTTTCAGACTATTTCAACATTTACTAGACAAACGTTCAAAGCTCCCAATTAATTACAAAACACTTATTTACATGACTGTGATTAGACCTATTTGAACGTACGGAGTTGAGCTTTGCGGCTCTACTAAACCATCCAATTCATCTCGTATCCAATCCTTACAATCCAAAATCCTTCAAAAAACCTTAATGCTCCTTAGCAACATCTTCCGTATGTTGCTGATTTAGCTCAACCAGGTACCTATTCTTTCATATTAAGCTCCATAACCACTCAAATTCACTAGTCTCTCAATTTGCTTCACATTCTATTCCTGGTAATCCTCCGTGGCGTCTGAAAATAAGATCGCCTATCCTTTCATAGTAAACTTCATAACACTCCAATCCACTAGTACCTCAACGTGCTTCACATTCTATTCCTGGTTATCCTTCGAGGCGTCTGAAAATAAGATGGCCTCGAGACCTCCTAATTTATAACTTTTATTAAAGTACCAATGGATGGTTGCTTTACAATTTATTGCCATGTTACTGTGTTCATTTACTTGGTCTATATATTTTGTAAAGTTGAAAAACTTCAAAAAGTTTATATAAAAAAAAAAATTCAAGCAGTTGATCTACATGAAAATCTTGTATGAAACATGAAAAAAATCAATTTTTTAGTATATGAAATCGATGTATAATAATTACATAAATAAGAATCGTAAAACGTCAACGTACGGGCTTTTCATCATTCCCTATAGAATACTCTCGTTTTTCCTCAAGAATTCGTGGAATCGAGTATCGACACATCCCTAACGCAGATTAATAATTAAATAGGGTCTTTTGTAAAACTTTTTATTTATTTGGATTCATGAATTAATTGCCACTTCTATAGGAATTATTTCATTAGACAATCAGTTTCAAATGCTAGAAATTCCTCTCCAGTTCTAAAACAGAATTTTTAAAACATCAGCACTACGTTACATTGATTATATGTACTAAAATGTAAGACAAGGAAGCAAATATTGGTACACACCTGAGGAGGTCTAGTCTAGGACAGGACTAGTCTAGTCTAGGACATATATCTGAAATATATCTATCGTGGAAAGGGGGAAGGTTAATTTTTTTGGGGTTTTACCTCGGGATTATCCGTATGAATAATTTGATTTATTAATAAGCCCCAAAATTCTAATTTCGCTATCCATCTAAATTAAAATAACCACAAATTCAATAAAGACTCGGGAGCGAAAATATAACATCAAGTAGAAACTAGCCTAAAATTAAATATTTATGAATCATTAGTAATAATAACCGATCCAGATTTTTGTTTAAATAACCTGATAAAAAGTTCCAATAGCCTCATTGTAAAATTATTTCCAATAGGAAAGGAAAAGTACAATTAGAATAGGAGAAATCCCAAGATAAATCCCCAACAAATTTAACCTCCAGGCTAGGTTTGGGCGATAGTCGATACTTAGCACTATCGATAGGCCGATACTATCGGTTGAAATACTATCGATAGTTGCTTCCTTTTTATTCAAAGCTATTCAATAAAGAATTTCTACTAATTTAATTAAATTCAATTATCTTCTTACTATTTGAAATTTGCAGGATTATAAATTATAAGATTATATCATAAAGATAAGAGAGAAAAAACTAATTTATTTGAATTTTAAAAAAGTATTTACAATTTACGCGGTTACAATAATAATGAACAAATTAAATCTTCAGAAAAAAAACAAAAACGAAAGAGTTAATTTTAAGAGTCAAGTGTGCTCCTTGAGCCACATATTTCCCGAAAGAAAAACTAGCATTTCTGTTTTCCTTTGGCTTAACCTTGAGCTCTAGGAATTCCGAATTCAATTTCAAAAGAACTCGACACTGGACAGAGACAGATCAGCAAAATTCCGAAAGTTTCAAAACTTGAGGGTAAAAAAGATCTATCGATAGTCGACACTATCGATAGTCGACACTATCCCATCGATTGCATGACCTATATTCATTAAAACAGGAAACTGAAATTAAAATTGATATAAATATCGGAATGTAGGTAGGTTAAAACCATTCGGTTTTCCCTGTGACTTTCAAAAAATAAATTTTTTGAATTTTTTTTTTTTGTATATTTCTGGAACTGAAAATTTAACATTCGAAATTCATTTTAGAATAAAAAAAATTCCAATAGAAGTGTCATATAATTCATCATTACTAACTTTATTGATCCTTCATTCATACCTCGTGTTTTTTTTTTAAATTTCATTCAAGCACTTCTCTATTCAAGGATTTTACTCCATTGCAGTATTAGAAAGCAATGGAATTACGCTACAAATTAATTTCTACCTTGATGGATAGCTACAACTGGATGGATACATCGCATACATTGCTGGCATAAAATTATAACTATCGGAACCCTGCACACTCTTTGAATTATTACTTCAAGTCATAGAATATCATATCAGCTGTTTGCTGAACGTCATAACATATCGTATATATGGGTGATTCTCAGATTACGAGCAATTTCGAGTGTCAAATTTAGGCTTCATTAAATCAAAAATTTATAACTGCCACCGACGCACAGTGGGGCCATTCGTGAATCTAGCGGGACTAAAGTCTGAAAGCGATCGTATCGATAATTTAAATATTAATATTTAATATTAAAAACTTGAAATGATTAAAACAAGGTTATTGGAAGGTTGATAAAATACTTAAAAATTTTATTTGTGACCTGTTGTTTTATTAAGAAAAAAAATCCATTTATTGATATATCGATGATTATATAAATTGAATTTTTTTAATAATGAATATACCTACTTTATGATAATAATGTCAATATTATAACTGGAAAAACACCTCTGTAACAACTTAAAATTTCTCTGAAGTTTTGTTCAGTAATAAATAAATAGAATTTATAATATATATAAATCAGGACAATGTGTTTCAAACTATTACCTTTAACACATTAATACTTAATTTATACCTTAAAACAAGCAGAACTCAAACACATTATATTGTTTTAAACTGAAAAGAAAATTATAGTCTATAATGATTTGTCATCTTAGATCGAAATTTTCACTATCATCACTATCTTGTCCGCTAAGTAAGGGTATCATACTCGTATCTGCGCCTGATATTACAAGCAAATTGAGAGCACTATTACCGAAAGTCGTATTTTTCCCTGGTAGTAGTCCGTATCAGGTAATTAAAGGATCAGACGAAATAAACAAATTATTCATTATGACGGTGTTGGTTACTGTGCGGGACATTTTCTGAGGAAAATGTTCCCTGTCTCTTTTTATCTCTTTGTGTTGGCTTTTTTAAACATCCTCTATGAGTTGCCAATTGCAAATTTTTGAATTATATTATTGACCTGATATATTTTTTCTTCCTGGTAATTATTAAAACTGAAACCTCCAGCCCGTAACGCTTCAGCCAATTCCAATAGCGCAACTGAGAGTACTCCGCTTGAAACACAATTTTTGGTGCTACTGATAAACGGGCAGCCAAATACAATATATTCACTAAAATTAAATGCCCCCAGACACACAGAACCATAATTTAAGATCTACGTAAAAAGTTCCAGATTAAAACATAATTATGTTTTTTTTACTCGTGAACTTTTTAATTAGCGTACCGTCTGAGTACCTAATGTGCCGTAAAATTAAAAATAATATGTATTAATAGTGACTATTTCGAATGCAATTCATCGTAAAATGTAAAAAAATAAGAAAACTTATTACGATGTTCACTGTCGAGAGCTTGAAAGAATACTAACTTAATTCTTAAATCGTACAAAATTAAAGTAGTATTAGTTTGTTATTTATTAAATTGCTTGGTAATTGTCCGGATCGGCGACACCAACCCCTACACGCGCACAGAATACCTTTATCGATTCTAACCTTGTTCCGATTTATTTCGATGTTCTAGTCGCTGCTTTTAGAGGGGAAAGGTTACTCTCCTACATTTACTGAGAAACTCTAAATCCCTGTTCAAAGTAATATTAACTTCTGTTTACCTTCTAATATTAAAATGAGAAATAAGGAAATAATGAAGTGGAAATAAGAAAATATCGAAATATAAGACACTAAGTAAATTTTGAATTAATATTAATTTAATCAACAATTAATATACTACTGAACCACTAGTAAAGTTAATTCCTGATGCACTTTCTGTCAGAGAAGTGAAAATAACAAATTATAAATATAAAAAAGACAGAATCCTTAATTATTTATTTGTCATAACTCCTATTTGTTTAACATTTGTATCTACATGTTTCAGAGACAATGTTCCATCATCAGGCTTCTATTTTTTTTAAAAAACACATTAATCTATAACATTATACCAATAGTTCTACAATTATATAGTAATGTGTCATTTACCTCTTAATCTGTGATTATTTTTACATTGCCAATTCTCCATGTTATAAGCCATTATATAATATAATACAGAATCCTAGTTGAAAGTGATGATGTTAATTTCTGCTATATTCTCTCAAGGGAAGTGGAAATAAGAAAACATGAAACCTGTGATGTACTTTCTCTCATTTATTTATAAAATGATATGTTTTATTGAATTAATTATACAATCTGTCTCACTTTAGGACAAAAAGTAATATGGATGACAAAGAATCCATTCACAAAATATGTATACTGAAATTTTATCAATGAAATTGAAACAACAAATAAAAATATATAAAACACCAAATCCATGTACAAATTAATGTTCTTAAGTTTTGTAACACTTTTACACATAAGATAAGATGAAATAAGAAAAAATGAATTGATAAAACACTTAATCCTCGTGTCATTAACTTCTGTTTCACTTATTTACATTTAAGAATACTAAATATCAATATAACAAACTGAACAACACAATCCAAGTTGAAACTGTAGAAGTGATTGTTTACATGTGAGGTTATAGGAATGTACTATCTAATAATGTAAACATGAAGTGAAGCGTAAAGATCGAACTGGTCGGTGTAGCGCTGGTCAAGGCAGTTTGGTGGTGTCGCCGATCCGAACAATTACCAATCGCTTTATTGACATTTCCTGATCCTGATTCACTTCATTTCACGTCTTCCAACATTTAGCCTGTTAGATCAACCACTTTCTGCATCAAAAAATCAAACTTCATTTTTGGACTTTTGTCCCGCTAGATTCACGAATGGCCCCACTGTGCGACGGCTTCTATTGCCACTCAGCTTTTGAAAAATACAATTGGTCAAAATCAAAACAGATTTTTTCACGAGAAATTTAGAATTTTAAAATTAATAAAGTGCGGTAATGAAAAACTGGATCTTGGTAATAACAATTTCAACTTGGTAATGACAATCAATTGAATTCAATTCTTTAAAAAATATATTTGAGGTGAGGAAATAAGTGCAATTATACAAAAGACAAACTGAATAAACAAGGCTTAATAAGTGGAATCAGTTCGTACTAGGGATTTTCTGTTGACAAAACTTTTTTATAGCATTTTTGTTTTTAGTTTTTTTCGGTAGCAGTCAATTTCAACTTGGGACGAGCCATTTTGTCGTTGGTTGACTGGGTATATAATAAGGGGCAGTAAATAACTAAACATTAATAAAAATACTACCGCGCTAATAATTCGGGCGTAAGAATGACATGGGTTTTTAACTTGGTAATGAAATTTGCATGCATTTTGTTCGCTACAAACCGCTACGATTAAAACAGAAAAAATATTGCTTTTGCCAACTGCCAAGAACAAATGATGCAAGTATATGTTGAAAATATATGCAGAATCAGGGATGCAGCCAAAGAGGTACACCACGTCTAAGTAGAAATACTTTAATACGTGCCAATGTTACAGCCGGCCTTTCAGGCCTTCTTCAGGGCTATAATGAACAAAATACTAGATGAGACAAAAATAACATACCAATAAACAGATGGCAAATGGAATACAGAATGACATGGGTAAAAAACAATATACAAAAACGGATACATAAATCAGTAATAATACAAAGCAGCAAGGCAAGGTTAAGGGCAAAACAGGAATGATAAGCAAAATACAGGCAGTATATATTGTAAATGTGTGTGATAATATCGTTCCTAATTACATGGAAGTTGCAACTATCTCCTAGCAGTACTTTAATAAAAGTTCTGTTAGATCTTCCTTTCAGACGCCTCGGAAGATTATCACGTATAGAATACGAAGCAAGTTGAGATACTAGTTGATTTGAATGTTTATGGAGTTTATTATAAACTGGTAGTTATCTTGTGTGGACATCATAAGCATATGGCACATTAAGATCTTTATGGATAAGTTTATTTTCGACAAAGTTGGGAGCAATAAGGATGTTTCGAAGGATTTTTGATTGCAAGGATTGGATAATCAATGGATGGCTTAGAGGGTTCACATATTTTAACTTCTTATTTACAAATAGGTTTAATTACTCTCATGTAAAGGAATCTTTTGTAATTTATCAATCAAAAACATCTTAGAATGTTTATCTAGTACTTGTTAAAGAAGTCGAAAAGATGGATTGGCAGAAAAGGTATGTAAAAGAAGATAAGGGATAGTTTTATAAACCTCACTGCCCTTTGGTCTCAATGGAACCATGGTTTGCAAACAGCGATGCTCCCAGATCTTGGATAATATCAATGTGTATATATTATATATATTATAGAAAAAAAAAATTGAAAACGAAGAGCACTTTCTTGTGGTTTTAGTCTTGTATGTGGGCTGCAAGTTAAACTTGCAGTTAGAGTGCTAGATAGCGCACCTGTTCAACAGGGATCAGTGAAATGTTATTAAAGGATACTGTAGTGCAAGAAGTCTTAGGTTTTCCCAGGAACGGTAAAGGTTGTTTGATGGGATATGTTTTAATTCTCCAATTTTGGCAATATCCTTTAAGTTTGGTGATATGAGATTTGAGTTTCTATGGCCATATTTGTAATTATATTACAACCCTGAGTAATAGATATAGTAGCAAAAAAGTACTAGCTAATAATCGAATCAGTTACAGTTCTATAAAACCGGTTTTTTCGGTTATTCAAACCCCAATTATGTAATTATAGTTATTATAGTACTGTCGAAATCGAATCTTTGCCTTATATTCGAGTTATCCATACTGGAAAATCAAATCAACTATAACTATATAGAAGTGAGAGAGAGGAGAGAGAGAGAGAGAGAGAGAGAGAGAGAGAGAGAGAGAGAGAGAGAGAGAGAGAGAGAGAGAGAGAGAGAGAGAGAGAGAGAGAGAGAGAGAGAGAGAGAGAGAGAGAGAGAGAGAGAGAGAGAGAGAGAGAGAGAAGTTAATTAACTGCTATTTATTTTCTAAAGCGGACCTCACTCTAATATTTAAATGAGCTGGTCAACAAACGTTCTTTGAGTCTTGAAATTATTTAAAATTCAAATGCTTTTAGTATTTTCAACCGCCACAGTTTTGAGAATTCTGAATCCATATTACTTCTAACTGACGTTAAGTCTTGTTTGGAATTATGCTGTTGATATTTTTTTCGATTCTATTTGCCTTAAACTTGTTTAGCACACATAAGATTAATTTAAAGCAACGATGTATTTATTCTAATTAAAATAAAAATTATATTTGTTCAAATCTTTTAATATTTTTTAACTTGATTGTATTTAATATCTATGGAAAGGGATAATACTGACGCTTATGTATTTAAAGTCGATCTTTTATTCATTGTGGTTTTTTGACTTAATTGAAATACAATTTTTTTTGTTTATACCTTTTTGTTTTAAATGATGTACGCAACATTTTGTTTGATTGCATTTTGGTTCGGGTATTGGTTCAATGCAAAATAATTTTGCGGACTACGGAAGAGGTGGTAGTCAGATGATGCGAAATCAGTTGAAGCGTGGAAATGCAAAATGGTACAAGCGCAAAAAAAATAGAAAAAAAAATGTTTGCGCCATATATTTCTATGTGCCAAAGCCGAGACGGGTATAAGTGATTGTTTGTTGTTAGAAAGTAATTATTTGACCGGAAGAAAGATGGCATCGTTGTAAGCGCCGATTCTAGTTCACCCTAACGGCCTTAAGTTTAAATTTAAGTATAAATTTAGTTACAGACTACTACAAAAACGTTCAAAGCTCCCAATTTATTACAAAAGACTCATTTACATGACAGTGATTAGACCTGTTCGGGCGTACGGAGTTGAGCTTTGGGTGCTCCACAAAACCATCCAATTCATCTCGTATCAAAAGAAAAAAAATATGAATTTTCTTAAAGGATCCCTTATGCAATTCCATGCTTAAATTTTTGACGAGTGCCTAAAGAATAAGCGCTGTTGTTCCAGCAAGTTTTGGTTAGTACCTTTGAGAGGCACCCACATATCTGCTCTGCTTATGTAGCTAACGCAAATATCGAACACGAAAGTGTGAAAGCTATTTTTGTACTACTCGTTCTTTTATAGCATTAGGTCCATAAACTTGACGAATCCTACGGAACTCTCTAACGGGGCTATGCCTTAAAAATAATGGAATGGTACAAAAATCAGAGATAATAGTTCCCCACTATTTTTTTCACTCATGAAATCATGAAAAGCTTCGAAAAAGGCTAAAAATGCACTGAGACATTTCTAAAGAATCCGTTATTATTTTTTGTATTCAAGTTGGCTAAAGAATGAAGCAACTATTTCAGTAAATTCCGACGTCAAAACAAACAGCTCAAAGACCACATAGACTTTTTGACCGAACGAGGAAACGATCCTTTACTTTGAGTTTGAATTTTTTCGTTTTTTAAATTACCACTGTCCTCACCACTTACGCTGATGACACATGTGTGTTATCAGTAAACAATGATCCCTTTATTGCCTCTCAAACACTCCAATCACATATCCTAAACCTTCAAGAATGTTGTAAAAAATGGATAATCAAAATAAATCCAAACAAATCTCATCAAATAACCTTTACCCTTCGTCGTAAACATCCTGCCCCACAGTATCCTTTAATGATATTCCACTAATCCCTGTGGAACAGATCCGCTACCTAGGTCTCTACTTGGACAAACGTCTAACTTGGAATCCACATACAAGACTAAAACGACAAGTAACTGCCCGTCGTTGCAGGCTACTTCAACATTTACTAGACAAACGTTCAAAGCTCCCAATTAATTACAAAAGACTCATTTACATGACAGTGAATAGTCCTATTTGGACGTACGGAGTTCAGCTTTGGGGCTCTACTAAACCATCCAATTCATCTTGTATCCAATCCTTACAATCCAAAATCCTTCGAAAATCCTCAATGCTCCTTACTATGTGTCCAATAAACTTATCCATAAAGATTTTAATGTTCCATATGTTTCTGATTTAGCCCAAACCAGATACCTATCCTTTCATAATAAGCTCTATAATCACTCAAATCTATTAGTTTTTCAACTTGCTTCCCACTAAATTCCTGATAATCCTCCGAGGCGTCTGAAAAGAAGATGCCCTAGAGATCTTCTAGTGTAGAATTTTTATTGAAGTGCTACTGATGAGTAGTTCTTTTCAAGCTTTGACACGTTAATATATATATGCATATATTTGTACAGTTGAAATTTTGAATAAATGGATATTTAAAAAAAAAAAATTTTGATTTTTCTAAAAGGAACCCTTATGCAATGCTATGCTTAAATTTTTGACGAGTACCTAAAGAATAAGCGCTGTTGTTCCAGCATTTTTTGGTTAGTACCTTTGAGAGGCACCCACATATCTGCTCTGCTTATGTAGCTAACGCAAATATCGAACACGAAAGTGTGAAAGCTATTTTTGTACTACTCGTTCTTTTATAGCATTAGGTCCATAAACTTGACGAATCCTACGGGGCTCATTAACGGGTTTTAGCCTTTAATGAAAATTATGCAACGGTACAACAGTATGAGATAATAGCTGTCCAGCATTTTTTATCGCTAAAGAAATCATAGAAAGCTTCGAAAAAAGTTAAAAATTCACTGATGCATTTCTAAAGATCCCGTTATTATTATTTGTATTCAAGTTGGCTAAAGGATGAAGCAACTATTTCAGTAAATTCCGACGTCAAAACAAACAGGTCAAAGACCGCATAGATTTTTTGACCGAACGAGATAACGATCCCTTACTTTGAGTTTGAATTTTTTATTTTTTTTAAATTTAATTCTAATTCCCATATTATATACTTTCGGGATATGAAACTTAGTAATTATTCTCAGTCTGAATCATTTGATAAACCTGTATGGATGTTCCCTGTATGGGTTTAGGGATTATTATTGTTTGTATTCATGTTGGCGAATGGATTAGCCAAATTATCCAGGAAATCTCGCCGTCAAAACAAATATGTCAATGACCGCACGGGCGCTGTTTTATATATATATTATAATTTTAGGCAATACGTAAAATTTAAAGCATTCTAAACGTGCCTATAATATTAAATAAAGTCAAAATTCGAAATAAACCACATTTCCCGATTGTATTTGTAATTGTATTCGTTTAGTCAAACCAGCAATCTTAAAATCGAAGTAAAATTTGTGTCCACACAACTTATTTATTAAGTCGAAGTCCCCTATAACGATGAACACGTACAAACCAGTCTATCTCAAACCTATCCTCACCTTATTCTCAGTACTGTTTCATTTCGAAGAAAAGACAAACGTTCATTGTGTTATTTGTTTTTTATTAACCATTGCTACACCAGGAGTAGAAGCTCTCTTTGCTGCTTGGCACCAAGCCTACATATAATGACTCACGAAATTGATTAAATCGCATATGATTGGAGATAGATTGTTCATTCCCCCCTTTCCATATCCATTCTTTCCCGTCAGGTCAAAATCTATTAAATTTGGTCTCGTCAGACCATATGGTTATTTGACCAATCATTTTCAGTATAGTGGTTATACTTTTGGTGAATTCTAATCTTAGTTTTTCATACCTATCTATTAGCAATGTTTTTTTAACGTTGGCCCTTCCTCAATAACTAGTCTCAAGGTACGGCGCACTCCATCAGCGCTGATGTTTATACAGTAGAAGTCCATTAGTCCGGCATCCAACAGTCCTGAATGCCCGATAGTCCGGCATCACTCCGGAAAATTATAAAAATTTTGGTTTTCCCAAAAAGTGTGTCTTTAAAGCAAATAAAAACGCTCGAGATCTATTCGAGAATGAGCATGTTAAACAAGAACTGACCGATATGAACAGTGAAGTAAACCCTCAGCGTACTTAAAATCTTGTAGAAAGTGACTCAGATACCGAAACGGAAGAAAAGCAAAAAAATCAGCTGAGCAGAAGATGCAGAATCACTAAATAAGTTAATCACTTTTGCTGAGGCTAGTACTAGCTACAGTGCTTAAGAAATTATTGATTTCCATATCATTAGAAGTGAATTTTATACTAAATGCCAAAAGTCAAGAAAACAAAATGGCATTCGTGACTTTTTTAAATCTAATTGAAATATGTTTTACAGTACGTGTACATACATACATTATATGAAGTGTAAAATAAAATTTGTTGTATGTATTTGCATACTGTATTTGTAGTTTAATTATTAACCTAATTGTTCTTATAATTACGATTTATGTATGTACAACATACATTTGTTTTACGGCAAAGCCTACACTAATAGGAAGAGGCACCGCCCGATAGACTGGAATTTTCGGTAGTCCGGCACCGAGCCGGTGTATACATACAGTAATACTTCTACTGTATTATCAAACCGTTTAAGCTTCTGTTGCATTTGACCAGCGTTTTCAACTTTGTCCGATCGAATTGAACTAATTTAACAACAGTATCTGAGAGTAAATTCTTACGATCTGCTTTACTGTTTTAAATCTCTTTCAAATGGATTGCATTCATTTTTCAAGTGTTACTTATAGTCCTTACTGGGCATCCGTATTTCAAACAACGGTGAAAAAATCCATTTTTAAGCTGATTATAATTACTTTTTGAATATTTTCTAATGTTGGTCTCACTGTAGGTTGAAAAGAAAAAACTGTAATTTAATATTTTGTATTGCATTTAGAATTGAAAAAAATAAATAAAAAAAGTAAAATTGTTTCGTATTTACTATTTTATAGCTGCAGGAATTTTTAATTATCATCAATAGATGATTTTAAAAGTACAAGCTAAACTCACGAAATTGATGAAGTGGTCTTGAGAAACATATGAAAACGACTGAGTGATTAACTAACTTTTACAATGCAGGCAGGAAAGAGGATGACAATAAAAGAGTTAACAATGTTTTATGTAAACAAAAGTAATAAAATAGCTATTGACAAACAACATATCGGATTAAGACAAATTTTTGATATTATTACAAACATTAGATCAATTTCGTGAGTCACTGTATATACTTAAGAAAGTTACAGACTATTTTAAATTATATAATTTATTACATTATAGGAAAAACTCAAAATAATATGGGGTCACCTGTGGTGTAGTGGTTAGCATAGCAACCTACTAAACCCAAGATCGCGGGTTCGCAGCCCGGCAGATGACCTTAGGATTTTTTAAAGGGAGTAAAAAATCCTTAGCTATGCCGTCTAAATGGGGGTCCCGAGCCTGTGCGATGTCAGGTACTCGTTAAAGATCCCTATCCTAATTATACCTGGATAGGCAAAATTTAGACTAGAGTCTGTATCTCAGTTTTCGGAGGCGACTAGGTAGGTGGAGTGGGGGGCCATCGGGTTCATTCGGAAGTTGTCGGCGGTCATCGGCACTTACGTCAGTCGTCACTGAAGTGGTTGAACTAACTAGTCAAATCTTACAACTTTTTTCTCAGTGGAATACACAAGTTTCTTTATTCTCTTGAAACATGCACGTAAGAACTACAATTAGAGTAACTTTCAGGCTTTATTCTCCAGTCCAATTGCTATTGAAAGACAAAATGAACGATTTAAAAATAAAGACTGATTCTTTGAAAGTTCATAAAAAAAAAAAAAAAAAAAAAAAAAAAAATTAACGGCTTTATTATACAATTGATATTATTTGAGGTTATACTGCAAACCTATATCAACAAATAAAAAAATTAATCACATTGCATTTGACTCTTTTTCTCTTGAAAAAAATTTACGAATAGTAGAATTTTGATGGATGTTATATTCAACTTGTTCTGTGATTTTCACATAGAATACGGAATGATAGGTAAATAAACTACTAGTTATGAATGTTATAAACCCTTATAATCGCAAAATAAGGTGTTAGCAGCAAAACGAAAATTGCCACCGTAAATAAACTGTTTGAGTTAAAAAAAAAAAAAATTGGTTTGTATGTCTTGAGACATAGAGGAAACAACCTGAGATGTTTCATAATTTTTAAAAATGATCAAGCAGTCAATTTATTATTTTTTTGGATCACTTTAAACGTAATGACACAAGTGACCGTCGGTGATCAATTCTTGATTTTGTTGCGCCAAATTTCAGGCTTAACCACACACTAATGAAAACTTATGGTCACTTGTGCCTTGACTATGATTTTTAAAAAATGGACATGAGAATGTTTTAAAACATTCCGTACAAGAATAATTTTGTCCTGTATGTTTTGTTTTGTTATGGCGATTTAAATTGCTCTTGTTGTGAAATGATTTATCACAAATCTTATAAGACCATTCCATGACGCAGCAAAAAAAATAACCTAACACAAGCAGTGTTGACAACGGAAAGCAAGAACAATGAGGCATGCCGAAGCCGATGACCGCCGACAACTTCCGAATGAACCCGATTGCCTCCCACTCCACCTACCTAGTCGCCTCCGAAAACTGGGATATAGACTCTAGTAAAATTTAGGACTCCCACCGTAGCATCGTCCGATTAGCCATACCAGCATAAAGTCACGTTAAACGAAATAAACAATAAACATCAAAATAATATTTTTGGTGAAATTAATATCTCTAAAATTTATCTCGAAAACTCGAAGTAAATTTGTTCACCTTTTAACGTCGACTTAGGCTACACCTACATTGGATCCATGTCCCGACCGTCCCAGATATTCCGAGAACTCCTAATTCGCAGACCGCCGGATGGTCGCAAAACAAGTGCCTACATTGGTTCGGGTTCAGACGGCCGCGGCCGGCCGTCCAGAGACAATTTTAAATCATTTCAATCGAGTCGAAGCTGTTCCATGACAATACGAACGTATATAGCATCAAATTAATAATTACTGCTAATGTTAATAGTAATTATTACGTTCATTATAATTTATTACTTTATTTATAAGTTTTTTTTTTTTGTTTTGATACACGCCAATAAATATAAATATTCATTACCTTAAAAAAAATAATTATAATCAACAAAAATTAACGTTTCTTATATGTTACAATATAAATACATTTAACATATATAATAGCTGTTTTATGGCAATATTAAGAAATATAGCACTAGTGTTATTAACTAGCATCCCCCGTCGCTGCTTCAGATAATTTAACTAATGTATAATATAGATAATTTTAACTTATTTATGATTTTAACCTATTTAAACTTATAAATTTAACTAATTGAAGGTTTTTTTGTTTATCGAAAAAAGCCTTGTATTGAAGTATGCAATTCGGCATTATTTTTTCAAAGATATTTTCACGCATAGTAGTAATTTTAACCTGGTTAAAATTGTATTCATTAGGTGATTGAAGATTGCGTAAAATCGTAACTCGAAATCCAATTTTTCAATTTTAATGATTTCATCTGGTTAGTTTTTAATATCAATAAATTATCTATCCATAACAGTTATATTAAATTAAATTTTTACTATTTTAAATTTAACTATTGCTAAATCTTCTTATTACCAACAATGTAGGTTAGAATTTAGTATAATTAGTAATTATAGTGGTTAGTGATCTCAAACAAAAAATGGCTTGTCCTTTTTATATAATAGTATAGACTGCTACTAATGTTATTAATAATTATTATAATAATAATTTATAACGTTTTTTTTTGTTTGTTTTTTCTAGTTACACGGCTCTAGTAAATAAATGTAAATATTCATTATATAAAAAAGAATAATTATAATCACTTTTTTTTTATGTTACAATATAAAATAAATATTAACATATATATATACATATATATATATATATATATATATATATATATATATATATATATATATATATTATATATATATATATAGGATGATAAAATCCATAATACTTTTATTGATAACACCTAATATTCCCTAGACAATGCTCATTTCTCACTAGATCAATTAATATACCATTGTCTATTGCTATTTAAACGTCCTGACGGCCGAAAACTGGAATAAAACCAAACAGGTTTGGTTCTGACGGTCGCTGACTGACTGAGGATTAAGAGACGGTCGCTGACTGACTGGAGATTATCGGGCCCAATGTAGGCACTCCCTATATAAAGCTCGTGTTTGTTTCCATTTCCTCTGTTGGATTGCGAATTAGGAGTTCTTCGAATATCTGGGACGGTCGCGACATGGATCCAATGTAGGTGTAGCCTTATCGAGCTCTGACTATATAACTAAAAAGAAAATTGGATTTCCATACTTTTGTTTTTTAAATATTTTTTTTCTTTTTGTTTTAAAGATTTGAATGAGAGAGTTTAATTAAAAGCTGTTAGCTGAAATTGAAGCTACCTTTTAGCCCTAAATCTCTAATTTAAATTGAATCCATTCCTTTTATTTGTTTTACAATTTTCAATTTAATTGTTGTTGTTGTATTTTCACAACAAAAAAAAGACATATTGCAATATATATTTTTTAACTTCATTAAATTACCTACACCTATTAAAATTAACAGTCAGCTGTTGGTTTAGTCCAATCAGAATCAAAGACATGAAGAAGATTATAAAGGTTTTGGTTTATTTTAACGAGAACCGATCTTTCATTCACATTCTTTTCAATCCCCTTCTTTTGTTTTTCTTTTTCCAATCAATGAACGTTGTGTCTATTGTTTCAATGAGATGAAAATTCAAATTTAGTTAATTATAGAAAGCAACTACGTGATCAACAAGTATTATATATATATATTTTAATTTGTCTGAAACATTTTAAAAATAATGCCAAAAAGAAAGAGGAAAAAAAAAAGAAAGATAAAATCAATAAAGTGTACAGATTGTTGCAAAATATAAAAAAAATATAAAAAATTTCCTTTTTTTAGTTTTTTAACTTCTCCACTCGGCAACCATTGTCAGTCCTGTTCCTAGCTTATCTCTTCTGAGGATTCCATATTTTTATATATTTTATTTCGTACACCTTTCCAGGAAACTACTTCATAGACTCTTCCAGGCCACTTCCTTTGTGATCTTATTGTTAGTATCAGCTGTGGATGTACTCACATATTGTTTAAAAGAGGACCTTCTGTGGTCTTGGGTCCAGGTTTTTAACTGTTGAGATGGCTTGTCGAATTCCAGCATATGTATATAGTATTATTAATTTTTTACTCATACACCATAATTTCTTAAAAACAATCAGATATAAAATGAATTATTTTTTGTAATTTATCATTTATCAAATACCTTGTAATTATTAAATTTTACCTTGTAATTACAAATAAATAATATTTGTAATCGTTTGTTTTTGCACAAAAATCTCATAAAACAAAACAAATTTGTTTCCCATTTCATTATTATGAAAAGAAAAATGTCCAATAGTGTTAGATGGCAGCACCTGTTATAAATCGGATCAACTGTATTGTTGGACCTAATATAATAATCGATTGTTTTAGCTCAAAGATACTTGCCTCCATGACCTAAAATCAATAAATTAAAAAAACATAAAACTTTGAATTATCTTTTAATCTGCATGTTGTAAATTTAGTATAAATGTATTTTTTATTTATTTTTTCATTGTCAGGTGTGGTTTTATAAAGCTTTTACTAGTCTTGAAAGTTCAACTAGTAATTTTGAAATTAAATTAATTCATAAAATAATGATAATATTAATAAATAGCTCCTGAATTATGATAAAAAAAGGAAAATATTAAAAAATATTTTAGTGGGTAAGAAAGAGGGTTCTTTCTATCCCAGGCTGGAGCTCGGCTAAGATAGATACTTTTTATTTTATTATGATATCATTAGAGGATCGAACCTCGAGTCGTAATAATGTGTACCTTTATAGAGTTCTAGAAATTCTTCCAAAGTTCAAAACAATATATGTATCATATCTTGATAGCCAGCTTAATGTTACTAATTTTTTTCCGATTTCACTGTGTATGAAAAAAAAAACATCGTGTTAGATGGCAGCACTTGTTATAAATCGAAAAAAAAAAAAATGGTTTCTTCGCATGTCTTAAGATATTTCAGTATCCCACTTCTAGTTTCCTCACAATGTTTTGTTTTTGTTTTAAATCTTATACCATACGTATGAATACCATCTTGTTTACCGCGGCTTTAAGATCTTACAGAGAGACTTGTTGCTCTTTCAATCATTTCCATCCAGGGGCGGTGCTTAGGGATGATCAAAAGACCGGCCAAGTCCAAAGCGTTATTGTGGAGGGCCAGGTCCTCGAAGGTCCTTCCAAAGGACAACGGCATCCTTCCCTTCTACCCCCTCCTCCCCCTTCCTCCCTTCTCCTTCAGGTCCTTTATGAAGTGGAAGAGGAAGACTATTTCCAAGTCACTCCTTTACATCCGGTCTTGGCTGCTTCTTATTGCGTCGTCTGTTTGATGAATTATTTTCTTGGAATGAAAAATAGAGAATATTTGTTATATGGTATGCAAAAGAAAAATTCGATTATTTTTCTATATAAAAAATATTAATTAGAAAATTGCCACTACTAAGGTAACCATATTTTTGGGATATGCTTCCACTTAAATACTCTCGATTTGTTTTGATATATTCATAGCTTCTTATGGTGAGGTAAGGTTTATCTCCGATGAAATCATTGGGTGTAAAAATTAAAAATGCGATACCTTCAACTGAGGTGAACTTGCCCATTTTTCAACTTTTTTATTTTGGCTTTGTGTATATCTACATCTGCCACGTAAAATACCTTCCTTTTTTATTATTCATCTATATTTCTATTTGGTGTTGAAGGATATACTGAACAATACTCCCTAGCACCTCCAAATTTTTAGTATTTAATACCAGTTGGCTCACCTTTGTGGGGAGCGGTACCTTGTTGCTGACCAGTGCTTCCATCAGCTTTTCTCTTCCTTCTTCGTATACTTTACATGCAAATATTACATGATCTGGGTCAGCTACTACAGTATTATCGCATCCGCTATTGTTTATAATACCAATTTTATGTAGATGGTAGGGGAGGCGGTTGTGGTTGAATCTAAGTCTACGTACATAGGATTGTGAAAAATCTTCTAGGTCTGTTTATTTTCTGAAACCATGCTTTGGTTTGAATTTTTGGTTGAATAATAGAATAAACGTCCTTAACATGATTTGAATCATCAGATTGTCTTTTCCATTTTTTATTTTTGGATATTCCTGAAATGGGCGATTATGCGTGTACTTGTGATAGCATTGGGTTTCCAGTGAGTGATGTTTCTTTGGCTAGGCGGTCCACTTTGTTATTGAAAGGGTTTTCGCTATGGCCTTTGAACCATATAAAATGAACACTTATTTTAATTCTTTTTAATTTAAACAGGAGTAATTTTATGTCTGTTATAATAGGTCAGTCGGCCATTTCGGAGCTATTTAGTGTCGTTAAAACGCTTAAAAAATCTGATAAAATTATCGCCTTTTTAACTTTAAATGTCATTATTTATTATTACTTTAATCATTAGTGTGAATTTTATAATTTCTAATAATGTGTCAAATGTTATAGAATAAACTATACATATGAAATAGCATCTACAAATTAACTGGTATATAACCAGAGTTGTGTACTTGTAAAGTTGCTAAAGGGGTGGGGGAAAAGCAAGAGGGGTGGGGGTCGGGACTTCGTGTTTATTTAGTGTATACTTTATGTACTAACACCCTGCCAAAATTCAGCTTTCCTCTAATTAATTGCGACACGAAACCTTTATTGACTGGGCTATATGTGAAACCAAATTCGGGCATAATCCCTCTCAAATGGTTACCCATACCTAAAAATAATAATAGCAATAGAAAAATAAACATCTTGAAAACAAAATTTATTTATTAGATACAAATTAGAAAAAAATATATATAACTAAATATATAAACACCTCCTATATCTCGATCGGTAATTAATAAACATGAGTTCACAATGATTCTTACGTCAACAGAATCAATAGGCATATTCCAATCAGCACAAACCAATATTTGGTTAATAATTTATTTTTGTTCTTTCCTTGTCAGGGCTGTCTGCCACCCGTTAGTTTTCCATGTCGATTTTTTATGTTCTTTCCTAAACTTTTAGGAAATCCCTTTTAGAATACCCCTCAGGTTTTCTCTATGACTGATCAGTTTTATTGTTCTAACTGGTTACGAATTTATTACCAGACGATTGGAAATACTTATCTTTAATTTTTTTTTTTATATACATTTATTAAAATTTACTGTACAAAATATATACATCAAGTAAATATATTAACAACGATTACAGTAACATGTTAAAACTTGAAAAGGACTACTCATCAGTAGCACTTCCTTATTTTTATGTTCTTTCCTAAACTTTTCCTTGGTACTCGGAAAAAAAAAAAAAAAAAAAAAAAAATCAGCAGCATTCCGAATAGAGAGCCAAAGATATATAGCCTTCCAATAAAGTTTACTTTGTGGGCAATATCACCCCAAAACACTATGCATTTTAGAGTTTGTATTGCCCATGAAAATTAAAAGATCGGGATGTTTATTTTTAAAACAGGTAAATATTTATTGTCAGGAAGGAATGAAAACTTATCTCAATACTCTTTTAAAGCTTACCTTTAACAGCATTTTCAGATCCAAGTATAAGTTCTACAACAAAAATATTATTTTACCACTCCTTTTTCACAAAAAAAAAAAATATTTTGATGTTACTAAAAAAAATTTTCATTAGTTGAATGGGTCCGCCAAAAAACGTTCTAAGCGACAAACATAAAATTTTGAGTATTCAGTGAAAGAAAATCATAATCTAAAGTTATTGTTAGTTTTGTAAGTTAGATTTTATATTCGCATATTAATTTGTTATATTTACATGTATTGGGTTGTTTCACATGAAATGTCCGTTTTCAAGGTATAGGGATTTTTAGTAAAATTAGTAAAATACAATAAAAATATAGAAAAAACAATATAATTTTATTCGAAGTATTTACCTTCTTTTTCTACACATTTTTCCCAACGTGGCAACAACTTTTTTATCCCGGATTTGAAAAACTCTGAGCTTTGAAGTGAAACAAAATCTGAAAACGCACTTTTGATTACAGCATCATTTGCAAAAAATTTTCCTCTGCAGAAGTTGTCTAAATTCCTGAAAAGGTGAGAATCTGTTGGAGACAAGTCGGGAGAATATGGTGGGTGCGGAAGAACTTCGTACCCCAGCTCTTTCAATTTATGCATAGTAAGTTTTGAAACGTGGGGTCTAGCGTTGTCGTGTAGGAGTATAGGGCCCTTCTGATTTACCAATCCAGGCTGTTTTTCCAATAATGTTTCGTGCATTTGGCCAATTTCATTGCAGTAGGTTGTAGAGGTAATGGTCTCACCTCTAGGCAAAAAGGAATAATTTATGATTCCAGACATGGACCACGATACTGTAACCATCAATTTTTTCGGGTGCGAATTTGGTTTTGGCATTTGTCCTGGGCTTTCGTCGATGTCTAACCACTGCCCTGACCGACGCTGATTGTCATAAGCAATCCATTTTTCGTCGCAAGTTATTATTCTTTCAAGGAAAGGGTCGGTTTTTTTTTGCCTAGCAAGCAACGAAACGCAGGTCTCAAGACGTTTCAATTGCTGTCGCTCAGAGAGATCGTGAGGTACCCATGTATCGAGCTTTTTCAACAACAGAGACTCGCAAAATCCTCTATGTATTTCAAATATTATAAAATCGGACATTTCATGTGAAACAACCCAATATAATAACATAATGGAGTACTATATCATGCTATGGCGTACAATTATACATTTTAAAACTTTTTCGGCGGACCCATTCAATTATTATTATTTATTAAGTTGAGACTTGGCCTGCTCCAACTTCGGCCGCTAGTTTTCCCGATCAAGTGCTGCTGCCTTCCAATTTCGGGTACCAAGCAGAATTCTAGAACGAAATCTTCCCATCTAAACTTTGGACGACCAACTCTTCTAGTTCCGTGCACTCGCTCACTTAACACCTTCTTTGGAATTTCTTCAGGGTTCATCCTTATTACATGACAGGCCTATCGTAACCTGGCTAGTTTAATGGTCTGCACAATATCTACATCTTTGTAAAGGTTCTTTAGCTCGTTATTTGTCCTTCCTCGCCAGGTTTCATTAATGCATACTGGTCCGAATATTCTTCGAAGAATTTTCCTCTCCACATTTCTGAGCCATAGTTAAGTACTAGGCGGATCAGCCCATTACTTAACCTACTTACCTAAATTCTAAGCTTTGCAACCCTGGACAGAGCTCTGCTGGAAGTATTTTTTCATTGAGAAATAGCAACGGTTTGCTGAAATGCGTCTCTTTATTTCTTCTTCGATCCAATTTTGGGAATTGACTTGGGCCCCTAGGTATAGAAATTCTCGTACCTTTTGGAATTTGTGAGTACCTCCAAAATAACTTTTCATTAAATATATGCCAATAATGACAACGTTTTCTATAGTATTCTTTTTTGTTTAATTTCAAATAAAATATATCGAGAGTTAACTGTGGAGATTAAAGTCACATTTTTGGCAGGTAAACTCATTGTTTGAAAGATATTGTCGGAGGAGACGACTACAAACAATAGACCTATATCCCCCCCCCCGGTTGTCTTAGCCACCCCCTCCTTACCCCTCCACTAATGGAACTACATTCAGGTTCAGCTTCTATTCAACGAGAGATAAAAAAAACAAAAAAAAAAAGAAACAGAAATTCCCGGGAGGTTCGTCGTAATCAGGCTCCCGGGCGTCTTCTTCGCCTCAAAGCTCTTCTCCACAAAAGCTCCTTCATTTACAAAAGATGGAATCATCTCATGAAATTCATTCCGGGTTCTTAACTGATACTAAGAGATTAATTTTTTTTTCGTTTAAATATTATTTTTAATATACTTTAATGATTAAAGATTTACAAAAGTCGAAAAACATTCAAAACATTAGCAAATTTGTAAACAGATAATATTTATTATAAAATTGTGGGACATGATATGAAACATGTTGATACTCAGCTAAGGGGGCAGCTTGTTTTAGCTATTAGGTCCAAAATTAAATCTGTAAACTGGAGTTGTCAGGTAAACTGACAACCCCTCAGGTTTTCTCTATGACTGATCAGTTTTTTTGTTCCAACTGGTTACGAATTTATTACCTGACGATTGGAAATACTTAACTTTAATTTTTTTTTATATACATTTATTAAAATTTACTGTACAAAATATATACATCAAGTAAATATATTAACAACGATTACAGTAACATGTTAAAACTTGAAAAGGACTACTCATCAGTAGCACTTCATCAAAAATTCTACACTAAAAGGTCTCTAGGCCATCTTCGTTTCAAACGCCTCGGAGGATTATCAGGAATGGAGTGGGAAGCAAGAGAAACTAACGGATTTGAATGGTTATGGAGCTTACTATGAAAGGATAGGTATCTGGTGTGGGCTAAATCAGCAACAAATGGAACATTAAGATCTTTATGGATAAGTTTATTGGTGACACAGTTAGGAGCATTGAGGATTTTGGAATGTAAGGATTGAATACGAGATGATTTGGATGGTTTAGTGGAGCCCCAAAGCTCTACTCCGTACGTCCAAATAGGTCTAATCACAGTCATGTATATGAGTCTTTTGTAATTAATTGGGAGCTTTGAACGTTTGTCTAGTAAATGCTGAAGTAGTCTGTAACGACGGGCGGTTTCTTGTCGTTTTAGTCTTAATAAAGAAATTTAGATAGATTTTTTAATTTAATCTTTAATTTTCTTTAAACTAAACGAGGACGGCCTCGAACACTTAGAAAGTTGATTCGATAAAAACTTATAATTCAAATTTTTGGTTCAGCACTTACATACAAAATACATATGTAGGTATGTGAATTAAAAGAAACAAAAAACCTATAACTACATTATTTTCTATTATGACCTATTGTAACTCATAGTCCTGTAAATGTTGAAATAGTCAAAACCAGTTTTCTACTTACTCGAGAAATCCAAGTAAAAGCTTTATTGTACAAACGGAGTCCTAGCAATGGGGTCACAATAGGGGACACTGCAATATTATTTAAGAATTCTGTCCATCCCAACCTAAAAAGATTAAAAATTGCTCGTCGTTAAAGACTACTTCAACATTTACTTGACAAGCGTTCAAAGCTCCAAATTAATTACAAAAGACTTATTTACATGACAGTTATTAGAACCATTTGGACTTACGGAGTTGAGCTTTGGGACTCCACTAAACCTTCTAATTTTTCTCGTATCCAATGGTTATAATCCAAAATCCTCCTTCTTAAAATTACAATGCTCATAAATGTTTTTTATTTATTTTATTTTAAAGGCTTTAGCGTTACCTATTAGCTATATTGCTGATTTAGTAATTGCTAGTAATTAACTGGATACCTTCCACTTTCTTCGAAAAAAATGTCAAAATCAAAGTTTATCCCCTCCCTCCACCGTTAGCTCACCCCTCTCCCATCACGGCCTGGTTTTTCGTATAATTATCTTCTGACCACTGCTAACGTTGTAAAGTTAAAAATTATCACATATTTACTTTTACTTTTTTACTTTTGCAGGTTTTATCCCTCAATGGGTTGCCTGGTTAAGTCAGAGCGTCCCTCCACTTCTCTCTATCACACCAGTCATCCTCCTCAAGTCGCCTGCCAGCCATTTCCTCCTCCACACAGTCCCTCCACCGGGTTCGGGGTCTTCCTCTCCTCCGTCTTCCTGGTTGTTCGTTCCCACATCAGAATCTTCTTCGGCCACCTACGTTCTGGCATTCGCTGGCAGTGTCCATACCATCGTAGCCTGCTTCTTCCAATCCTCTCCGGGACTCCTTCGGTCACGCCCAGCCTGCCTCTGATCTCATCTTTCCTGATTTGGTCTAGGCGGGTAATCCTTAGGCATCTCCTCCAGAAATCCATCTCTGCTGTTTGTAGTTTAGAGTTGAGCCCTCGGTTAAGTGTCCAGGTTTCTGCGGCGTAACTGAGGGATGGCTCAACAATACTTCTAAAAATGCGCCTTTTGTTGTCCGTTGAGATGATCGTGTTCCAAAGGACTGGGTGTAACATTCTAGTCTTGCCATGCCAACCCTCTTCCTAACCTCGGGTTCTGACGTCCCGTTCCTGTCTATTGTTGACCCAAGGTATTTAAAGGAAGCTACCCTCTTACACACCTTCCCATTAATCTGTAGGTCCACGGCCTCCTTGCAATTTACTGGTAGGTATTCGGTCTTATCAAAATTTATTCTTAGACCCCAAAAGCTGTATACTTTTTCCAAGGCCTTTAACGCTTTTCAAGCACTCTAAACCCCTCATTCCAGCACTCATTCACTGGACTATAGTCTCCCAACTTGCCTCACACTCCATTCCCGATAACCCTCCGAAACGTCTGGAAATAAGATGGCCAAGATACCTTTTAATGAAGAACTATTTAAATGCTACTAGTAAGTAGTTCTTTACATGTTATTGATATGTGATTGTAATTATTTTCCTCAAACTTACCTGTAGTATATAATGTTTACAGTTGTTATTATCAATAATTACTTGTTTTTTTTTAATAATAAATGTAATCCTGTGAGCCAGGTGGTCGTAGGTTTACAAAAAAAAAGAAGGTAAAATCTTTCTTAGAATAATGTAATATATTTAGACCTCGACATCATTATTAAAGGTTTGTGAAGTGTGAAGTGATCGGTCTTGTCTCTTATGAAGGTTGTCGAATCGAATCAATAACCTTAATATTTTTCATGTTGACAACCTTTTACAAGAAATTAAATTGATATTTTTTCCTTGAAACCTTCTTTACCCTTGAATGTTTAAAAGCGAATCAACAAGTATAAATAATAAATAAAATTCCATAGATTTCATTAAACATTTCTCAGGGTTTTTTCCTTTTTATCATCCGTTAACCCCCTCCGCTTTTATGGAATCAATTCCTTATGGAGAGGAAACGGGGAGGAAAACTGTCGACTTTGCACAACCGGTTTCACTTGAAGGGTAAGAATGTAATTGAGTTTTTTCCTTTTTATTCGCTACCCCCCCCCTTCTTCTGGGTCCAACCCCTCAACAGCGAAATTTATTTCAATCTGAGACGGACAGTTAGTGCCTTTCAGGTTTTCTTTCATTCTCCTTTAAAGATATTACCCTCTTCAAAACTGACTTTAAAGAAATCTCCACCAGGAGCGTTTATTGGCGCCACTGCAAAAAGTTTTACTATTTTTCATGGAGGCACTTAAATAAAAACTAGTTATAATTAAAATATTAAATTTTTTTTTATAATGAGAGAGAAATATAATTCATTATTTTAAAAAAACAGCTTAAAAAACACGCTTTTATAGCAAACCTAACTAAAATGCTGAATTTGTTGAACAATTAGCTACAGTCAGACCTTTTAATTTCCCAGTACTATTCGTGATTTATTTGCAATTTTAACACAGTTTATCCAAAATCAACTAACAGTTTTTGTTATTTTTGACATATTAGAGTAGGAATGGGCACATTTTTACTTTGAAAATGCTATCTTGCACAAAATTTAATGATCTACAACCTTTAGTATATAACATTTTTTGATTGATTTAGCAATTTCTGCGTTACAGACACTTAAACATGTCCAAAACTAACTTTTTTAATTTGGCAAAATTCTTTGATGTTTGACAATCGATTGATGCCAAACGCCTAAATCCAAATTAGCTTAAGGGATGTCTTTGGACGCACAATTTGATAAAATTTAATTTTGTAAATAAAACATTTTTCAATTGTAAGAATTTTTCTGTTTTATTTTTTTTCCAAAATCTGAAAAAAGTTCAAAAGTTTGAGTATTTTTGCCCCCCAAACATTTTCCTTTTATCAAATTTAGTTTTATTTTTGTTATTTTATTCTCAGTACCCACCTGGTCCATATAAAAACGTAAAATCTACTACTTAACCTTTTACAAGACCGACTCCAATTTTGGGAGTAATTCAACTAGACTAATTGTAAGTGAGAACATTAGAACAATGTTGTGCAATTTATTGTATTGTCATTGCTGTATTGAAACGTGTGCAAATTTTAAAGTTAATCAGATTGCTCGGAATTAGTGAAAATCACGATGATAGATTCCGTTACATACAGGTCGAGTTAATAAAAGGTGTATTAATAAAAAACATATGGCTGCCCAACTTTATTGGGTCGCTAAAGACACAGCATACTAATCTGTCTAATTAAAGATAACAATAATTTATTATATTCATGATTTGGGTATAAATTTCTTTTACTTTTTTTCATCTCTCTCATAAAAATAGTTGTGAACTTTACATAAAACGATAAAGATAAAATCATAGCGTCAAGTAATAATCGAGAAAATTAATTTTGCTTTTTAACGAACTGTTATCTTTACCGTAAAATGGGGTCACATTAGTACGGTGGGGTAAAATTGGTACACAATTGTTTCTTTGGTGATTCCTTCTGACAGGTTGTTGTGTCGAATTTTACCAAATGAGAGCCCACGAAACGACTCATTCACGCGCTCTCATTTGGTAAAAGTCGACACAACAACCTGCCAGAAGGAAATCACCACAGAAATAATTGTGTACCAATTTTACCCCACCGTACTGTAAGGTTATTCTTACAATTATTAATAATAAGGTGAACATACAATTAATTTTACTTTATTTTGTCCGGGCGCTAATATAATAAATGAAAAATGGCTTTTCATAAAATAATATAATTAAAAAATACAATTTCAATCCAAAATTAGTTAAAGTAAAGTTTACACACAAAAATTCAATACTTAAATAAGCTATTTTTTATATAATTCAAATTTAATCAACTCCCTGGCCAAAGAATCTTAATACAAAATGTACAAACATACCTCTTTATCACAATAAAAACAATAATTATTAAATTGTCTTGTTAAATACTTCACCAATTCTTCTCATAAACTACATTTAAGTACATTTCAATCAACATAACAAAAAAAAAACACTCATCTTATTATCACAAACATGTTTCACTTTAACTGCCTGCACACATGTGGCCCCACACATCCTGTTCCCTCCAAAAACACTCTCCCCCCACTCTCCTATTCTATGTATTGCCAACTAAATTTATTGTACAAATTAAATTTTAAACAAATTTTACAAATTACACTTTTTCTTTAGATGTTATCAATATAATTTACATTATTCTTACCCACAATTATAAATAAAATTAATTATAAACAAAAAATTATATAACAGTTAACTTAGTTATATGCAACTATTTTTCATTATTTAAACAAATTTAATTTACTAAATAATTTTCTTAAATTTATTTATTTTGAATTATTTAAAATTTCCATATGAAAATAGACAAAATTTTAGACCCTTTACATAACTAATGTGACCCCATTTTACGGTAGGTATTAAAAAAAATATTTTTGGTAATATCAGATCAAGAGTTCGTCTCTGCTCCTTCTCATAATACATTTTAAAATTGAACACCTTTTACCGGTAACCTAATTAGTGAAAAGCGATACGTTTTGGGGAAACGCGAGGGCGTTACGCGTAGTTTGATAATTTAACATTAGGAAAGCAGTTTTAGCTATTTAATAAATGTGCACATAAATCCTATCCAGTGAGCTAGGTTGTATTTTTTTTATAAATGTAACAACTCCTTCAGGTACTCCTTCTATTTAGGTTTGTAAAATATCTTACAAGCCACAAGGAATTTGAAGTCTGTGTTATTGAAGTATGAGGTTCAGAATTTACAATACGTTGACAGAATGTTTAAATTGTAATAGGGGATGTTTTGGTGAATAAACGTCTTTATTTATAATTCTTTATAAATTTTATATCACGAAAGAAATAATAATAAATTAAAAACAAAAAAGTTTCAATGACACGGTAATACAAAATTAATATTAAAAATACAGACCGCTATGATTCATCATTGTTGGCAACAGCCAGCTGGTACGACCGCTAGAGACATCTGTCGAAATATTATTGCATTAATTTGTATTCTTAAAGAAAGTTAGATCACATGAAGATTTGCCAAGTTAGCATTGGTTAGATGTACGTTTTAAGTGTTTTTTCTGTCATGCTAGAAGACAAATGAAGGCAGTGAACAACAGTATTTTCAGTGACGTGTCGATACCAAAATTTTTCGATTCTCGAAACCAAAACTAGAAAATCGATTATTGGTTCTTCATACCGGTACCAAGAGTACATTATTTATTTTTAATATCATAAAACCGAATATTAATCAGACTACTAAATAAATATATTTCATATAAAATGAAACATGAAAATGTATCTTGTTTTTTCTTTAATATTAATGATTTCATAGTTAGATTATGATTAATTGTTTTCTTTGTTTCTAGGTATGTGGCAGATGTTATTCACTGAAGTAAAATAACGCCAGCGTCAAATGGCAGGTATGTCATTACGTATCGATTGAATTGCTTTATCTCTGAATGATATGAAAATTATTTCTGTTGATTGATGTTTGTATAAAGAATCATTTCAGTCTTCATATTTTATTTATTTATATCTTATTTCTTGGGATATAGATCGACTCCTAATTTAAGTTGACCCAGTCTATTCCGAACAAGTATTTCAGTGAAAAGACAAGATTGAGGAAAAAATAAGTTTAAAAATAGGATTAGGAATGATACGTGGAATGCTATGATTTGATTAAGAGTTATACTCAAAATAGCTAACTTGTAAGTAGATATCGAATATAAGGCCCAACACAGAACAGATGTGGCGCTTTTGTCTCTTCCTCTTTTGTTCTATTAAAAAAAGTCCACGCCACGTCTCCGCCACGTCCGTTCTGTGTGAATTGGAACGTTTGTTTAATAGGAGTGGCGCGGAAGAGACAAAAATCTGCGCCACGCCCTCGCCACGTCTCTTTGCCGTCTCTCGTGGCGTACAAGAAGGGCACGCCACTTCCTCACCACGAGTTTTTTGTTTTATTAGCTTTCTTTTTTTGGGTAAGGGTTGAATCGGACATAAAAACAACATTAATAAAATTTGATATTGGCGTTACATAACCATGGACCAACAATTTCATAGGGTTGAAACATCACTGATAATTTTTTTTTTTTTTGGGAGGGGGAAGGGGTGGTGAATCGGACATAAAAAACTCAACAGATTTTTCCGACCCCCCCCCCCCCAAAAAAAAAAAAATTAAATTGGTTATGTTTCACCCCAATTAAATTGTTGGCGTGCATGTATGTAACTCCAATATCAAATTTTATCAAAATTGTTTTTATGTCCGATTCACCCTCGCCCCCCGAAAAAAAAATAAAATCAGTGATGTTTCACTCCTATTGAATTGTTAGTATATATGTATGTAACTCCACTATCAAATTGTATTAATGTTGTTTTTATGTCCGAAGAGACACGTCTCCGCCACTTCCGTTCTGTGTGAACTGGGCCTAAGTCAACTCCTTATTTAAAATAAAATAATTTGATTTAGGGCAAATAGCGTAAAAATTACTGAAAACTACTGTACCAAATTTTACCTACACCATCTTCATGGTTTAAGGAAGGTTTAGCAATTTCTTATGAAGTGGCTATTAAAGATTTGCAATTACCTTGCCATAAAAAAACGATAAATAGTGGGGAGCACCATTCAAGGGAGGTTAAAAGGTACGGTGTTATATAGAGCTAGAAGTTAATGATAAAATTTACTTATTTTGAATTCAATTGTTATTAAAAAAGCTGTAAATATATGGAGCAACATGTGGATCCCAGTGCAGTTTAAAAATCGACCGATATGTGGCCATTCTGCAAGTTTGCAATGGTAAAACTAATTAACCCAACTGTACCAAATTTTAACTACATTTTCATAGTTCTAGGAAAGTTTATAATAATATATTTTACTATGATAATGATTAAAATGTATAGTCTCGAGTGCCTGAAACGAGGTTTGCCAGACTGTCATATACTTTTATGGTTAGAAATTAAATTAAAACCCGATGGATCGATACAATTATTTCTGCCAAATTGGGTGTCCAATTATGCTTTTACGTATTCTGCTAACACCTAATGAATGCAATTTTATCCAGGTTAAAAAGTATTGCCATGCGAGCAAATATCAATGAAGAAGTAATGTTAAATTCCATACTTCAATAGAACATTTTTATCGATAAGCAAATAAAATTTAATTGTTCTAGTGGTAATGCTAGTCTCTATATCTATACTATTATATAAAATAAAAAGCTATTTTTCGTTTTTGATCACTAACCCCAAAAACTTCTAAACCGATCTGTACTGTAATTTTAACCACATCCTCTTTACAGTTTCAGGAAGGTTTAGCAATAATAAAATCAATTAAATTCGATTAATTTATGATTAAAAGAGCAATAATATGTATATAGCGGTGAAGTATGAAAATTGACCGATAGATGGCGACTACCAATCTAACTGAGAGGTTACTAAGATACAGTATTATATAGAGCTTGAAATTGATAATCAAGCTTACTTATATTCAAATAAATTATAAAAAAAAATATATTTAAGTATGTGGTGCGACATGTGGATCTTAATGAAGTTTCAAAAATCGATATGTGGTTAGCACCATTCTGCAATAGAGTTTATAATGGCCAAACTGTTGTACCTATCTGTACCTAATTGTAACTACATCATTTTCATAGTTCTAGAATAGTTTAGAAATAATAAAATTTAAATGTACAAAGTTGAGTGGCAGAAACGACATTTGACACACTGTCCTATACATTTATAGTAAAAAATTAAAATCTAACTAGATGAAATCAGTATAATTATTTCTGCCGAATAAAAGTTATTACAAAATTGAAATGTCGATCATTTACTTTTTGATATTGTTTGTTAAAATTTTATTCATGATCCTTTAGTTGTAAGCACTGATAATGCAGTCAATTATCCGCAGGAGTTTCTTAATATTCTGTGTCCATCTGGATTATCATCTCATATATTTGAATTAAAAATTGGATGTCTAATTATGCTTCTACGTGGTTTTGAAGCACCAAATCAGTGGAATTTTGACCAAGGTTGAATATTACCGTTTAGGCGAAAATATCTTTGAAGAAATAACGCTCAATTGCATACTTTAATACAAACTTTTTACGATAAACAAATGAAACTCTCCTATTCCTACATCTCCTTAAATCCCAGTTATACGCCGCCAATATTTGTAATTATTAAAAATCCAATCGGTCAATCTCAACTATATCCAATATCAATGAATTACTTCAATAATTATATAATTATTGGTAAATTTGTCAATTTTAATCAATTGTCTGTCTAAAAAATTGCTTTTTATTTTTGTCTCACATAGCGATTTCATATAAGAGGACAGTAAGAAGATGTGTAAATATATATTTTTAGGTATTTGTTTTATTAATATTCAAATAGTTACATGGATTTTTTTTTTTTTTTTTTTCATCTTTCTGAATGCATTTCAACAATTATATTAGCATATTAGTATTATTATTTTGTTTTATTTTCTCATTTATATATTCATAATATAGTTCTATTTTAAAATAGATACATATATCATATATATATATATATATATATATATATATATATATATATATATATATATATGTATGTGTGTGTGTATATGTATATATATATATATATATATATATATATAGATATATATATATATATATACAGGGTGAGTATCTCTTAGTGTAAAAAAAAAAAAATTGGGTTAAACTAGATCAAAAATGTAGCTAAATGCCGCAAATCTCACCTTTCTATTCCAATCCGTTGCAGATATGCGATAGATCAAAGACTTTTTTGAGGAAATCACGTTTTTTCCTTTAAAAAAAACTGTTATATCTCCATTTTGTCTAAATATTTTTCAAATTTTGGCCACATTTTCAGATTTAGCATTAAATTTCCAGTAAGAACAGAGTACACGTAACCTTGAATTTTACAAACTTGGTATCTAAAGAACAGCTTGATCTTCACCTTATTTGGGGAAGTCACAATGTCTTATTTACTTCAACGCTCACCATTTTTTGTAAAAACTATCCACAAAACGTCAAATCTCACAAAAACTTGCACATTTGATCAGCTTTCGAAAGATATGTTAAACTTAATGATTTTGTTTCAATTTCATGGAGATATTTACTTTTGAAACCGAAAAAACATGGTGTTCTCATTTTGTATACAAATCAGTTACTTGGGTAAATAAAACATTATGACAATCCCTTAATGGAAATGTGCATTTTAAACATAATAAACTCTTCATTGGAATAAGAAGCAAAGAAAAAAATGATTGTTTAATAGAAAATAAAGGAAAACTGTCAATAAAGCGACACTACATCAGAGGATATGATATTATTACATTTATTTATTTATTATGTGATTTATGGCTAGATGAGTCTCATTTTTACAGGGGAAGGCATTTCGACCATTCATAATAACGATATACATGGATTGGTAGAAATGCCACTACATCAGAGGATATGATATTATTACACTTATTTATCAATGTTATTTAGGATTTATTTCATTAGATTTTAAATGTAATGTTTAAAATGCAGTGATAATGAACATAGACCTTAATTTTGCCGTTAGCTTCTGAATGCAGATTGTGTCTAAGAATACTACTTTTTGAAGTGAATTTTATGGGCAGATGAGTCTGTTTTTACAGGGGGTGGCTTTTCTACCAATCCATGTATATCGTTATTATGAATGGTCGAAATGCCTTCCCCTGTAAAAATGAGACTCATCTAGCCATAAATCACATAATAAATAAATAAATGTAATAATATCATATCCTCTGATGTAGTGTCGCTTTATTGACAGTTTTCCTTTATTTTCTATTAAACAATCATTTTTTTCTTTGCTTCTTATTCCAATGAAGAGTTTATTATGTTTAAAATGCACATTTCCATTAAGGGATTGTCATAATGTTTTATTTACCCAAGTAACTGATTTGTATACAAAATGAGAACACCATGTTTTTTCGGTTTCAAAAGTAAATATCTCCATGAAATTGAAACAAAATCATTAAGTTTAACATATCTTTCGAAAGCTGATCAAATGTGCAAGTTTTTGTGAGATTTGACGTTTTGTGGATAGTTTTTACAAAAAATGGTGAGCGTTGAAGTAAATAAGACATTGTGACTTCCCCAAATAAGGTGAAGATCAAGCTGTTCTTTAGATACCAAGTTTGTAAAATTCAAGGTTACGTGTACTCTGTTCTTATAGGAAATTTAATGCTAAATCTGAAAATGTGGCCAAAATTTGAAAAATATTTAGACAAAATGGAGATATTACAGTTTTTTTTTTAGGAAAAAACGTGATTTCCTCAAAAAAGTCTTTGATCTATCGCATATCTGCAACGGATTGGAATAGAAAGGTGAGATTTGCGGCATTTAGCTACATTTTCGATCTAGTTTAACCCAATTTTTTTTTTTTTTTTTACACTAAGAGATACTCACCCTGTATATATATGTATATGTATATATATGTATATGTGTATTGTATGTATATATATATATACGATGGTGTCTTAAGTTATAATTATTATTTCATATGTTTATTTATTTTTTAATTTTAACTTAACTTAATTTAATTTGATTTAACTTTTTTCCTTATAAAAAATGTATAATGTAACTATTGATGCATTTAATTTGTATATAACATGCCAGACAATTGTACTTTTAGCTGTGCATTATTTTTATTCTTAGGGGACAGTAAGTCCCAGAATAAAGTTTATTTTTTCATTTCATTGTAACTGAAGAGTTTACAATTCGACTTGAAAGTTGAAATCTATTATGAAACATTATAACGAGGACAAAGACATCTCCAACGAGCTGAAGCTACACGCTTTGAATAATCATTTCATGGCAATTCTGTTATATAATTTGAAACTGCTTAAAGTGAATTGAAGTAATTTTACTTATTGTTGGAAGGGTTCGGCCCGGATTGGGTTGACTGAACGCGAAGGAGCACTCGAACGTTGTTAACAGTACAATTGCAACTTCTTAGGGTCGAATCCTTGAGTCAATTCCGACCGAGGACAAGACAAACCACGAACGCCTAACTCACTGTCAAACCTGGAACTTGGGACTGGGAACTCATTATGTTTTGGAGTAAACAGATCTAGCTTTGTCTTGAGTTCGTCGATGGCTAAGTATCGTCTTAAGAAATCGATATTTATATATATTTTAAAAAAAAGTATTATTAGTAGTAGGTATGGGAATCGTAAGAAAAATATCGATTATGCGTAATCTTTTTTTTTTTTTTTTTTTTTTTTTTTTTTTTTTTTTTTTTTTTTTTTTTTTTTTTTTTTTTTTTTTTTTTTTTTTTTTTTTTTTTTTTTTTTTTTTTTTTTTTTTTTTTTTTTTTTAGTGATAGAAATGTCTTTTTAAATGTTCCTTAACACTAAAACTACAAGAAACTGCCTGTCGTTACAGACTACTTCAACATTTACTCCCACACTTTGGAACATTCTCTTAAACACAATTTCTGAATTAAATATCCCTGAAGAAACACAGATCTTTCCTTATGCTAATGATATTCTTTCACTTACAAATAACAAACTATTTTCAAAATTACAATTGCTGACTAACCAATCACTTAACATTTTGGAGAAATGGGCAACCGCTAATAAATTGGAATTCAACATAGACAAAACAAAATATATGATATTTACGAAAAAAACACAATCTACCAAATCTAAATATAAGACTCTATTCTAGAACAATACAGCAAACCGAAACAATGACTTATCTAGGACTAACGTTTGACAGGAGACTGAATTGGAATAAACACACAATGTAGTGAACAGGACCTTAAAACAGTAAACGCATTAACTATTGCGGCAAGATTAACTTGGGGACTGGGAACTCAGGTACTGAGACTAATCTATGAAGGCGCAATAGTTCCAAAACTTTTCTACGCCATACCTGTGTGGGAATCGGGAGCCAAGAAACAGGCTAATCTCACAAAATTACAGAGGGTACAAAGGTTAATGGCATTAAGAATTTGCAAAGCTTTCAAAACGGTCTCTTACGATGCTGCTTGTGTACTAGCAGGTACATTACCTATAAATTATAAAATTACTGAACTGACTACAATATATAAAATAAAAGGACACATGATTGGATACATAAACTATGACAATATCGAACGTGAACTAACTACAGAACAACGTTTACACCCCGCAGTACACGCAAAACTTTAACAATACATGGACGAACTATTGGGTTGTTTCACATGAAATGTCCGATTTTATAACATTTGAAATACATAGAGGATTTTGCGAGTCTCTGTTGTTTACTTCCAAAGTTCACATATCATAATCAGGCAGTTACTAATCCTCTACTTTTCTTTTATAAACATTAGCTTCCCAATCAATTACACACTGTTTAGTATACCTTCAAATATGAACATGGAAACACGCGATTTTCGTGTAATATTTTTTTATGAGTTTAAACTAGGTCGTTCGGCAGCTGGATTGCTTATGACAATCAGCGTCGGTCAGGGCAGTGGTTAGACATCGACGAAAGCCCAGGACAAATGCCAAAACCAAATTTGCACCCGAAAAAATTGATGGTTACAGTATGGTGGTCCATGGCTGGAATCATACATTATTCCTTTTTGCCTAGAGGTGAGACCATTACCTCTACAACCTACTGCAATGAAATTGGCCAAATGCACGAAAAATTATTGAAAAAAACAACCTGGATTGGTAAATCGGAAGGGCCCTATACTCCTACACGACAACGCTAGACCCCACGTTTCAAAACTTACCATGCATAAATTGAAAGAGCTGGGGTACGAAGTTCTTCCGCACCCACCGGAATTTAGACAACTTCTGTAGAGGAAAAATTTTTGCAAATGATGCTGAAATCAAAAGTGTGTTTTCAGATTTTGTTTCACTTCAAAGCTCAGAGTTTTTCAAATCCGGGATAAAAAAGTTGTCACGTTGGGAAAAATGTGTAGAAAAAGAAGGTAAATACTTCGAATACAATTATATTGTTTTCATATTGTATTTTTACTAAAATCCCTTTACCTTGAAAACGGACATTTCATGTGAAACAACCCAATAGTAGGACCCACTTTAGAAACTGATATAATGGACATGTACACAGACGGAAGTAAAAAAGGAGACAAAGTAGGATGTATAATGTATATAAAGAAATACATACTAAATGACTTGTTTGAGGACAGTGACAGACATTGGCAACAATCTACTAAAGGACGACCATTACAGAAATACATTCCAAATATAACACCACAAAACTCTAAAATAGCCAAAAGTACTCATCACAAACTAACTCAATTACTCACAGAACACGGACCAACGAACCATTATCTCAAACGATTTCACTTAAAAAACTCAGACGCTTGTGAATGTGACGGACTAACTCCCCAAACATTCTTGCACATTTTAAATGACTGCCACTTGTACGAAGACTAGAGACACAAATTAGTTAGGACCTTCTCTAATGGAAGGGGGTACATGGCCTCTTCAACAAGAAGCTTTATACTGGAAGTATAAAAAAGAACTTGTGGAATACTGCATTATTTTGAAAATACACAAAGACTAAATGAAAAATTGTGTAGTGCATCAACCAATCGACATTCGCAATATTCTTTTATTTTTCCTCGTTCCTTTTCCAGTTCAGTTCATTCCAATTCAGTCCAATTCATTTATTCAGTTTTATTTATTTTTTTTATTTTATTTTATTTTTGTTGAAAGTTATTGAAACTTAAAAATATTTAATTATACCAGAAGAAACACTATCTAAAATATTGTATGCATATAATATGCTTTTTGCATGCTATATGAACAATTATAAAATAAACGCCTCTTCTGCAGAGTTACTACAGATGTTCCGGGGATGAATGTTCAATATGAACATTCATCCCCGGAATCACATCGCGATTTGCGAGTGCCCGGGGGCTATGGATCACTGAAGAGAGAAGATTTGCCTGGTTTGGATACGACCCCGGTGGCCTAGTTGGATAAGGCGCCACGCTAGAGAGGTGGAAACTCGGGTTCGAATCCCGACCGGGTCAAATCTTTTCTCTTCAAAAATAAAATAATATATTTAATAATATTGATTTATATCAAGAAAAATTACAATGATATTTATGTTTATTTTTAGTTCAGCTCTACTTAATACGCCAAACCCGTATCACTCTTGCAGATCGATATCTAATATTCACTTCGAGTTTCTTATTTATCGATAGCTCTTTCCGATAACTTAACCTGTGAACTTCTATAGTTTTAAGTTAGATTCTATTGTTTAGTGAGTTATATTGGTATTTTAAATGGAGAAGAAGATAATCAAATGATTAGTCATCGTCCTCCTTCTCACAAGTGTGGTTCGGTGGCCCTGAAGAAGACCTGCAACGCAGGTCGAAACGTTAGCACACATTAAAGAATTCCTTCTTACACGTTGTGTTACTTTGACTGCATCCCTGATTATCTTCTTCTCCATTCATCATACCAGTCAACCATACTTTTATCATTATTTGTATTTTATTTTAAGATAATATAACAGAAGTTAACATCAGCTCCAACTTGAATTTAGTGTTGTATCTATTAATATTTTGTTTCCTCTTCCCTTATATGAGAAATTTCCATTGAAATCATTGTGTAAATATAACAACAGCAAAACCGCAAGAAATACAATAACAATCATGTAACCTAAATCTCTGCCCCAAGTATTAAAAATCTTCCCTTATTTAAACTAATTTCAAAAGATTTCTCTCTATATAATATATAATAATAAGGTTAAATATATATAGTTGTATGTTGTATTTTTATTATACAGAGAATACCGCGATGTACGTATCAATACGACAAATATTTAAAAGAAAGAACATCGAAACACAAATATCAGGATTAACTTGGAAAGATATATATATTTCGCTATATCGTGTGTCAATGTCTATCCTTAGTAGTGATGAGTTGATTCTAGATTCCAACGATTCTTAGGAAAAGAATAGGAATCGACTAACCAAAGTCGATTCTTAGGAGCTAATCGATACCTCTGACGTTTGTGATACTGTTGCGATACCTAATTATGTAATTATTATACATATATTATTTTCTTAAATAACAAAAAATAACAAATTTATGGAATTCGGATTGATGAATTAATTGCCACTTCTATTGTAATCATTTTATCATAATACTAGTTTCGAATGCTAAACATTCACCTTCAGTTCTGAGGGTATATCTAACAGATATCTAATTTACGGACCTGGAAATTTATAGACCTACAAATTTTCGGCACATAAGAAAAGACTATTAAAATATTACGAACTTTTCAGTCAAAAGTTTGAACAGTCATAGCACGCTTAGCCTGGTATATCAGTAGTAGAATATTGCATACAGACTTGAACATACCCACTGTTCAGGACCATATTACCATTTCAAACAACAGATTTGATGACAAACTTAAAGGACACTATCACAAACCAATTTAAATAATGGCGACTTTGGATATGCCTGAGTCAACCTAAAAGAGGCTAAAGAGATCTCCTAAGATAAATCTGAAAAAAATACAAGACTGGAGTAGATACTGAAAAGCATTCAACTCCCATATTAGTAATTACTATACTATTAGTAATAAAAGTAAGAGCTATCCATATTTTTTTATCATTAATATATTTTTAATGTTTAAAAAAATTATCTTTTTTTAGAATCGATTTTGATCATAATTACATAATTGGTAATTATAGATATAGAAATATACAAAAATATCGTCAATATAAACTATATCGATCGGTTATACATCGTATTTAAATCTCGATTCTCTATAGGGATCACAAACAAATATAAAAGCGAATAAAAAAAAAAAAAATAAATTAACTGTTTCAAAAATAAAGTAGAAAAATCCATTACCACCAGGAACTCTAAATTAAATAGTATAATATCGAGTTTTAATGATGGTTTGTTTTTTAAAATGTTGTTTGAACATTTCCTCTGTTTTCTTTTATAGAATTAATCCTGATATTCCATTCGAGACTCGGGAAAAAAAAACAATTACTTCTGAAGAAGCAAAATACAAACTTAGAGAAACTTTACGAAATCTAATCACTCAAAGAAGTTTAAAAATAAATGATATAACTTCTTATTTGTTATTATATTACTTAAAACAAAAGTTTTAGATGGTCCTTAAAAACTCATTTTATAAAATTTTATTTTAAAAATATATATCTGGTAAGACTAAAAATATTTTCTCTGTAAGTTTCTTTCTTAGTTCAGTTAAGTGGTTTATATTCCGTTAACTAGGTCGTTACGAGTGTTAACTAAGAAGTTTTCTGGGGATTTTTGTATTTTTTTTTTTTTATTCATTTATTGAGATTTACGACTGTACAAAATACATACATCAAGTAAATGTGCTGATAATGTTTACAATAGCATGTCAAAACTTTTCAGAAGCCTCAGGCGATTATCGAGAATGGAGTGGGAAGTAGGTTGAGAGATTCGTGGACTAAAGTGGTTATGGAGCTTACTATGGAAGGATAGGTATCGGGTTTGGGCTAAATCAGCAACATATGGAACATTAAGATCTTTATGGATAAGTTTATTGGTGTCAAAGTAAGGAGCATTTAGAATTTTTCGAAGGATTTTGTATTGTAAGGATTGGATACGAGATGAATCGGATGGTTTAATTGAGCCCCAAAGCTCAACTCCATACGTCTAAATAGGTATAATCACTGTTATGTCAATAAGTCTTTTGTAGTTAAATAAATTTTAGGCTTTGAACGTTTTTCTAGTCAATTTTGAAGTAGTCTGTAAAACAAAAATCAATAAAAATTCCCTGAAGTCGGTAATCTGTCTGGTTGCATGCTAATTTTTGAAGGTGGAAACAACATTTCAAAAAAGACCATCCAAACGACATTATAATTAAAACAAATTAAATAACAATAAGTTACACTGTTTATTATGCAAATTTTTTTTTTTAATTTTAGTGCTGTTGAATCCTTGGTATGAATAAATATTGGAGTCCATAAGTGATAAGTATGTAATGCCTAGTATTTAAATTATAAATTAAAAAAAATTCTTCGTATAAAAAGCAGTTTGATGATAATCGCTATTTAAATAACCAGCCTTACCGCGGTACGATGGTTTCTTGGTATATGATCTCTGAAAAAATAAATACAGAGGTACGATTTTATTATTTTTTTTTCTGTTACTTTCGGTTTAAATTGTTGTGTGACGTATTAAAATGGAAAACAGAACAAAGGACAACAGCTTTCACGAAACAAAATAAAAAAGAAAGTGTCCACTCCTTTTCTGTCTCTGGCAGACTATTTCAGGATAGCACAATTCTTAGAAAAAAAAAAAAGGATAAAGACAATATTATGTTTCTGAAAATATTCTATAAAGCCTTCTCTTTTTTTAAATTTTTTTTTTTAAAAAATAAACTTTTTAAGTTTTTTTAAAATTTTTTTACATAAACTAAACTATTTAAGTGTTTCATTTTTTTTTTTTTTTTTTTTTTTTTTTTTTTAATATACATACGACTCGTACACATATATTTGCGTTGTCATTATTTGGCTGACCCAGTAGGTTGATGATCCTTTAAACTATAAATAATTTTTTTTTAAAATGACGAACTGTTTACATAAAACTGGTGTTTTTTTTTTGTTTTTTTTATTATTTTTTTTTAGCTCTTTAGAAATTGACATTTTCTGGTTAATCTGAAATTAAATGTTTTTTGATAAAAAATTGCCATTTATTTACATAGTATTTATGCTATTTACATTAGTATGTACAATCATGATAAAAATTGCCATTTATATATATATATATATATATATATATATATATATATATATATATATATATATATTTTTTTTTTTTTTATTTTTTTATTTTTTTTATTCGGCCTACTAAGTAACACGGGGCTCGTAGCTACTTTTCGGTGAGGATCTTCTTCTTTCTCGTCCAGAGTTCTTTCATTTTCTTCCTATGAGCCAGTTTTCTCTCCTCTGTCCTTTTGGTCCCTGTGGTCTTCTTATCGGTAAGGGACACTGGGAAAACTCCCTGTCCAACTGCTTGTCGGAACTGCAGTTGGTCTTGTGTTGTATCCAGTGGGATCCCTAGTTGTTCCTGATCTGACTTCACTGATGTGGTCCACTTGCTCTTGGAAGCCTTGCCTCTACCTGCCACAGTAAATATCCTGTTTGATAATCTTTTGGGATTCATGCGTGACAGGTGTCCATAAAATGCCAATCGCCTTTTCCTTATCCATGTCAGGATATCCTCCTGGTGTGTAAATAGCTCATCATTGTGGCGTATCCTGTAGGTGCCAATCTCTTCCCTGACTGGTCCTAGTATCCTCCTCAGGATTTTCCTATCCTTGATCTATAGCTTCCTGAGTGGGCCCTTCCTGGCCAATACAGGGCACTTGGAGGCATACAGAACAGCTGATTTTACCACAGCGTTGTAATGCCTTATTTTTAGATTTTTGGTTGGACTTGGTGCATCTGGTGTCTATGGCTAGGCTCTCGGTCTGGTTCGCAGAGATCCATTCTCCTAGATACTTCAATGCAGGTACTTTCCGTATGTTGGTGTCTTCTAAGGGAATTTTAGAGGGAGATCCCTTGATGTTGGTTATGAATTCCGTCTTATGAATGTTGATTCTCAAGCCCGTCTTAACAGCTACGCTGTGCAGGCTCTGTAGTATGTGTGTAGCCTCTTCAATATTGTTAGCCAGTAAAGCGAGGTCATCGGCAAAGGCAAGGCATGGCACATTAAGGTTGTCTTTCTTGTATCCAAGCTTCAGTCCAGCTCCCGGTGGCAACATTGCCGTCCATTCCCTGATGATCTTCTCCAGGACGCAGTTGAAAATAATGCATGAGAGACCATCTCCCTGTCTGACTTCCGTTCTGATAGGAAAGCTCTCGGACAGCTCACCTCTGTACTTTACTTTAATATTATCTAATTATTAATAATAATATTAATATAAATTCACATTATACTCTATTGTGACCTTGAAGGTGGGAAAGTAATATTAGAAATACTAATATTAATTATTTATATTACCTTTTTTTATTAATGAGTAACAATAAAATAATTGTTACTAGAGTTAATGGACGGGCGGTTACACTTTTGGAACCGAGTTAGTCCTCCTAAAAACATGCACCAGGTTAAAATTTTACGTAAAATAGGAAACCTTAAATTTGATTTTAAAATTCCAATAATTGCTCATAATATTACTTTACCAAATCAAACCAAATTTATAAGGAAGGTTTGATTTACGGGATTTACTTACTACTTTCTAGTGTTCTTACTTAAATTATTCTAGAAAAAAACAACAACAAAAATAACAGGTTTTGGTTCTATTATTCAGTCTCATTTTTTACACTTAATTTTTAAGATAACACAATTATTATTACAGTAAAACTGAAAAAAGAAAAAAATTAACTTTTCAAGGAATCTAGGAACGTTGTAATTGGACCAGATACAGAGCTTGAAATGTAACATAAATTCATGCTCTCAAAAATTAAACCCTCCTAAAACAATGTAATAAAAAAAATTATTGGTTCCGATAATGATTTAAATAAAAGAGTTTTTCTTTTTATTGAACGAAAATGTAACATTATTCCTCATATGAAAAAAAAAAGATTTGAATGCTGAAGAGCTAACTATGATTTAAAATTTGTTCAACAAAAAAATATTTTTTTTTTTGTTTTAACATAATAATTAACATTGTTCACCTGATTTATCACGAAATATAAATGTTCCGGTGAAGGAAACATGTAGATATCATTTTCCAAACCCTAGATACGAGATAAGACTGTAGTTACATCGAAGTACGACTCCACCCCTTCCCCCGTCTAAATTCCCTTTCCTCGGTTGAGACGTTTATTCGATTTATTTCGATGTTTTCGACGCTACTTCCGAGGGAAAAGCTTATTCTCTTTTATCCTCACACAAATATCAAATCCATGTTGTACTAATATTAAATTCTTTTACACTTTCTTATAATTAACGTGAAAGTTATATTGTTAATTTCTGTTACAATTTCTCACATTAGGGAAGTGAAAATAAGAAAATATTAATATATAAAACTCTGAATCCATGTTGAAACTAATGCTGTTAACTTCTGTTATACCTTCTTACATTTGACAAGAGGTAATAATAATACATCAGTAAAACTATAATTAACAACGCAATCCATGTCAATTATGTTAACTATAGAAATTAATTTTTTTAGATGAGGTTATGGAAAAGAGCTATTTATGAATGTAAAACTCCAAGTTCTCCGCACAACATATTTCCCTGATCCATGGAAATTATCCCTAGTAAAGATAATACCTAAGACCAAAAAGCAACCTGAACTCTCATCATTTCAATAAATAGCTAAAAAAAAAAAAAAATAAATAAATAGAAATATCATATTATAGAAAAATAAATTCATTTCATTACTTGGAATCACATAGAAACCTTAATAAACTGCTCCCGGTTTTTGGCTACTCCAACATTTACTAGGCAAACGTTCAAATATACCTATTTCTTTATTTTACTTATTCCCAAAAAGATATTGGTTTCTGATCTGCCAGGAAGAAAAACGGCCGTAGAACATCCTTGGGCCACTCTCCTTCCATACATTGAGTTCCAGAAATTGACAGGTGTGAATAAATATATAAAGTCAAAAAAAAAAAAAAAAAAAAAAAAAAAAAAAAAAAAAAAAAAAAAAAAAAAAAAAAAAAAAAAAAAAAAATTATGAGGGAAAAAGCTTCTTTTTTTCTTTTTTCTTTTGTCTTTTAAACCCGTTCCCTAGACCTAACATCGATGTTTGAGCAGAACTAGCATTTACCGTTCCAACCCTAAACATGTGTTTTTATCTCTCTCTCTCTCTCTCTCTCTCTCTCTCTCTCCCTCTCTCTCTCTCTCTCTCTCTCTCTCTCTCTCTCTCTCTCTCTCTCTCTCTCTCTCTCTCTCTCTCTCTCTCTCTGAGAGAACAGGTCATATGATGACCTTCCCCTTTCCATCCATCACTGCCGGCATCACCAGATGATCTCCAAATCTATTTATCCTTTCCTAATTCTGACCTAGTGCAAGCTACTAGAAAAATCTAGAAAGACTTGGATCGAATGCTATAACTGGGCAGTGACGAACAAGTTGAATTTAAATACTGAAAAGACCAAAGCGCTTGTAATAGGTTCGAGTTACCTCCTGAAAACCATGCCTCCTTTTCCTACCATTTTCCTGAGCAGTGATCCTATCAAATTCTACCCCTCAGTCAAAAATCTCGGAGTCATTTTCGATCAAACCCTATCCTGGAAAAACCACGTATCCGAAATTTCCCGTCGCACCATCCCTATCCTAAAACGTCTCAATTACGTCTTCTCCCTTTCGAAACCCGCAAATTACTAGTTACTTCCCTTATCTTTCCCCACTTCGACTATTGCTGTGCTGTGTATGGGGGCGTTTTTGGTGATCTCGAGGCCAGACTCAAAAGACTTTTTAACTGCTGCATTCGTTTTATTTTCGGGATCCCCAGTGTTTCAGCCGTTCATTTTATGTTTTAAAACAATACCTGATAATTTGTTTAAATTTAATCAGTCTAGAACATTCATTCTCAATTTCATATTTTTAGAAAAAATACTTTATTTAAAAAAAGTTAATAACAAAAAAATATTAAATGTTTATATCATTTATCATATTAAATGTTTATAACAGCGATGGTAATTGTTCTCATAATCATAATCATTAATCGTATGAATTTTAGATGTGAAATTGAGAGAAATTAGATTAAGTTTTTGTTACAAATGTCTATTAATAAATAAGATATGTTTATAAAAAAAAAAAAAGGCATTCAATATTTTTTTTTTATATTGACTAATTATTGGTCAAGTTAACCTTTAACTTTAAAAACCAGCGTTCCAGAGTTGGTATGCAGGGGAAATAAAGCTGTTCAAGGGTGCAATTTCTGTTACCCTTACGGTGCCCTAACACCCAGGAACGCCCATGTTTCACAATTTTACGCGGAGATAAAGTGGCTCTTTCCTTCCTACCGTCGCACAGTGGGACGAAGCTATGTTTTTTCTGGACATCGCATCGACTTCAAATTTCATATGTATACGTTTTCAAAGGTGAAGAATTCGAATCTAAATTCAGCTTTTTCCCATAATTTTAGGACTCTGTTAACCAATAGTGTGTCTTAAAAAATTAAATTTCGTTTTTTCGTGTTTTGATTCAAGGGATATTATTTTCTATGATTTTTGATGTGCTCAATCGAATTTAAAAATCTACAAATCAATCAGTTTACCGTTATGTTACGGTTATACGTGTTTTATGCCTTTTTCGTCGATCGGATTTTCTAAAAAAATAAACAATTTTCGGTTTGTCGGAAACCTGATAGATAATTATTATTTTAAATATTGTCCCCAACCGAAAACGGTACTATTTAGTTATTTCATAGAAGTAATCAATTACAACCCTCAGGCTCCTACATTGTGGTTATCGAAATTTTATCGTTGGATCCATTCGTTCAAATTCGTCGTGTTAGTGTCAGCATTCAGACCTATTCCGAAATCAATTTTAAGCATTTTTATTGGTGAACACCTGTGGATAGCATTTGTGAAGTCCATTTGTTGTAGCAATTTGGACCACTTTTTGGTGCAAGTTGAATTATCAACGTAAATCCAAATATTCTCCAAGGTCGCAAGTTGTTGCAGACCATTTCGATCTTGAGTTACTTTTTATAATCGATATTTTAAATTAAAATGGGCTTCGACTTAAACAAGTGTAAGCATTTTTCAAAAATCAATTTTTTGTTGAAATTTTCAAATTTAAATACATTTATTTTTTTAAATTATTATTTTTACAGGAAAACGTTTTATATGCCAAAAAAATTTTATCATGCTAAAAACTATGAACAGCAAAAAATTTACATCGGATGTGTTGACAATTTCTAATGCAATTTAACGGAACGGGAAATTTGCGAGAACCTTTCAAACAAACGTAGTATATCGATGTTGATGTCCTGTTTGTGCGTAATAAAATTATGTTTAACGTACTGTTTTTTATCGACAATGACCGCAGCAAACATTTAATAAGTGATTCACGCTACAAATATAATTTTTTGTTTTCAACCAATGTTCAACAAATTACATAGGCTCGTCCCACTGTGCGACATGGGGGTTGAGAACGGAGGAGCTGAATGTTCTGAATAAAAGCGCAATTTTGCCTATTATTACTTAAGGCATGGAGATATGGCATCCAGGAATTCAGATTAAGTACAACAAGGCAAAGCTGGAAAGGGTCCAGAGGCTAATGGCTTTCAAAATTACCAAAAGATTTCGGACACTTTCTGACGAAGCCGCTTTTTTTTTGCCAAAATGATACCCATTAGTACCCTAGCTGATAAATATGTAGGTAAAATAACCCAATAGGGTTACTGCTGAAATGAAAACACTAAAAAGATATAAACTGAATAAGCAAAAGGGGTAAAACAAGGATTATAATGTGAAGGGAAGGAATTCTGCAAATCCTATAAATACGTAAAAAAAATCTTTGATTCCAAATATTCTCCAAGGTCGCAAGTGTTCGCAGACCGTTTCGATCTTAAGTTACTTCTCAGTATTGATATTTTGGATTAAAATGGGTTTCGACTTAAACAAGTTTAAACATTTTTCTAAAATCAATTTTTTTGTTGAAATTTAAAAATTTAAATAAATTTATTTTTATTTTTTGGAATTATTATTTTCACAGAAAAATGTTTTATAGCCAATTGTGAAATCATGCTTAAAGCTGTGAACAACAAAAAATTTACATCGGACGTGTACACAATTTCTAATGCAATTTAACAAAACGGGAAATTCGCGAGAACCTTTCAAACAAACCTAGTTTATCGATCTTTTGTACTGTTAGTGCGTAATAAAATTATGTTTAACGTACTGTTGTTTATCGACAATGACCATAGCAAACATTTTATAAATGATTCAAGCCATAAATATACATTTTTGTTTTCAACCAATGTCCAACAAATTAGGTTGGCTCGTCCCAATGTGCGTCGCCAGTATTTTCTGGCATCCTTTCTCTACCAAACAGTGAAATCCCAACGCCCACTTTACATTGCTCAACTCCTTCAGCTCAAATCATCTGTTCTTACCCGCCAAACCCGTTCCCGCCCATCAGATTTGTACACTCCTGCTCATTGCTCCACTACCTTCAACAGATCATTCCTAATCCGATCCTCGTCCCTATGGAACTCCATGCCTTACACCATTCGTCACTCAAACACCCTTTCCACTTTCAAATATCATTTATTTAACCACCTACTGTCCATCCAGATCCATGAAAACTGTCATTAGCCACTCAATAGTTATATAAAATATAAAAGTTTATGTACACGAAATTTTATTGTTTCTATACAATTGACTGACAAAATGAATCAAAATATTTCTGTTTCTTTTTGTCAATATTTCTAAGTTTAATCTTTATTTGTTATCATTATTAATTACTATTTTATTATATTTAATAATATTTCATAATCATCTTGAGGCTCTGTAGGCCCCCTGATTCTACATTATTTTTATTCTTAATCGACTTAAGGTCCTAGAATAAATAAAGAACTTTTTTATATCGTCCAATATCACTCTTGCCTATTATGGCCAAAATCCTGAAAAACTTATTCTGAAACGCCTGTATCACCCTAGATTCCAATCTCATCATCGCATCACGAGTTTGGTTTTCTAAAACCTGATTCCACTGTTCAGTAATGCCATCGTGTGGTGGACGTCGTCTCCTTAAAATTGAAGCGCGGATTATATTGCGCATGAGCACTTCTTGACGTAGAACAAGCTTTCGGCCGAGTCTGGCACCTTCTTGCTTATTATCCGCTCCTCGGTTAATAATAGAAACTTCAAAGTTAATCATAACGTTTCCTATTCTTTCCTCTTTATCAAAAATGCTGGCTTTCCTCAAGGTAGTATCCTAGGCCCCATCCTCTCGGGTATACTCGGTGTATACAGTTGTTATCCCGATCCCTCCTATCACCGTCTATAAACATTGGTAACACTTCTATAAAAATTCCATACTAGAAGGTTCCGAAGCCAACTTCAGAGGGTTTTCAGGTATAGAATGGGAAGCAAATTGTGATACTAGTGGAGTTTAGTGTTTATGATATCTCATATGGGTCAAAATAGCAAAAAATTGAACATTAAGATTTTTATAAGAAACTTGTCTATATGATGATTATCAGACCTATTTGGACTTACGGTATAGAATTGTGGGGATCCACTAAACCATCGAATTCTTCCCGCATCCAATCACTCCAATCCAAAATCCTTAATGCTCCTTACTTTGTTACAAATGAATTAATCCTAATGACCTGAAAAGAATATCCCATATGTCTTTTGATTTATTAGCACGAACCAGATAGTTCCTCTCCTTTCATAATAAACTTAACACTCATCCGAATCCACATTGCACAGCTAGATGCTTCCCATTAAATTTCTTCCTAAAAGGCAATCCTCCGAGGCGTAAATAAATGAAAAGAAGATGGCCTAGTGATCTTCTTTTGTAATAAATGTTTAGTAGGTTTAGAGGTTCTAAAAAAACCAATGGGACGTTTCCTCTATATTGTTTTATTCAATCATTATATCTCATGAAAAAAAACCGCATACAAGTTTTACTAGAGTACAGTAGGTTATAATACATGTGTAGGGTAAAAACCCTATATATTAAGAATATCTAGTTAAAAAACTGGGGGATATGAATGGACTAAAATTCTATACACAAAAAAAAAGGGTTAAAAAACCCTATTTCTTAAAAATTAAGTTAAAAGGACTGTGTGGGTATTCATAAAGTCCTTTTAAAAACCCTATTTCTTAAAAATTAAGTTAAAAGGACTGTGTGGGTATTCCCAGTCCTTTTAACTTACTTTTTAAGAAATAGGGTTTTTCCCCACTAACCCTTGTTAACTGTCTGTTTAAACTCACTCCCCTAGGTTAGTTGTGTACTAGAATTGTTAGTCTATTCATATCCCCCAGTAACATTGTAAGTAGCTTCATACTCCTCTATATTCTGTAATTATATATATTTGTATTACCCTACACATGTTGTTATATACCTACCTGTACTGTAGCTAACTTTATGTTTTGAAATAACTTGTATAACTTATATAATTTTATTGTAACCTGTTTTTTTCACTGTAGGGCATGATTATGAGAACAATATAGTCTCGAAACGTCGCCAAAATAGTTGTTTTTTTTTTATTTTATGACTGAACCTCAAGAACCTTACTAAACATAAAAAATAATAGATACGTTTATTTGTGACAAAGCATGCAGCATTGAGAATTTTTCGAAGGATTGCATACGAGATGGGTAGGATAGTTTAGTGGAGCCCAAAGCTCAACTCTGTACGTTCAAATAGGTATAATTATTTTTGTGAAAATGAATCTTTTTTATTTAATCGCAATCTTAGAAATGTTAGAGAAGTCTAAGACAACGAGTTTTGTATCTGGATTCTAAGTTAGATGCTTATCCACATGTAGTGCTTGGTATCTGTAGATCTGTCCAGCGGAGAATATTATTAAAGAATACTATAGTTCAGGAAGTCGGTAGGTTATGACGAACAATGGCGTTTAAAAATATTTAATGGTTGAATGTGACTTAAACATTTAGAGGTTTAAACCCATAAATTTACTATCGAGTCTATTGCTAAACATTTATTGCTGGTTACGGAACGGCATCGTGAAATTCAGATAAGGATAGAGCAAGGGATGGCTGGTGTTAAAAAGTGCTTTAACTTCAACTTAATAGCGACTCCTTTAAAAGTTTCATTACATTTTCCTAACGGTCGAAGAAGCGATTCAAACTTCCGAGTTGCCTAATCTCTGTGACCAATCATCTCCTTCGATTAGCTTTCGTCACGACCCAATACCACCAATAGGAGAAAACTTACTAAATTATCTCAATTATTTCTTATCGTTAAAATAAAAAAGAGAGCAAAAGGAATTTGATTTTATTTTTTTAAGCCATCGTCTCATGGATTGGATTCTTGTTAAAACCAGCCTAAGTTAAAAGTTATAAAATCAACCCAGCTAAAAATTTAATAAAATTATCCACAGAAAAATATAAAGAAACCGCGGAAAATAAAGTAATATACCTCTTTTTAATAAATTGATACCCACATATACTCATTATCAATCCACTAAAATAAACATAAACAGCATGAAATTAACAATAAAAGATATTAACTATTCCATGCATACAAAAACTCTCAGAAAGACACTCACAAATAACCATAAAACTGACTACACTGTCACATTCAAAAATACGTCCACCATTGATAAATTATTTACCAAACCCAAATATACAGATAAATTGAAATTACAGTCCAATATTGTTTACAAAGTACCGTGTGAAGATAGTTGTGGCAAGTCTTATTTCGGTACATCGGAACAATATCTTAAACGACGTTTTTATCAACATAAATACAGTTGCACGTCTATAAATAAAAACCCGAATAAACCACAACAGCTTTCACCATACATTACAGGAAAACGAAACATTCTTTTAAATTTGATTCCACCAAAATTACTCACCATGAGCAAAATAATTTTAAAAGAAATATTACAGAAATAATAACTATACGAAAAATTAAAAAATTAATAAAAATCAGGCGTCATAAATCTGAACACATGTTATTCCAATCATTTAGATTAATAATATACAATTACATTACTACACATCATATATATTTATATGATAAACATAAAGTTAGCTACAGTACAAGTATACAGTCCTTTTAACTTAATTTTTAAGAAATAGGGTTTTCCTCACTAACCTTTGTAACTGCCTGTTTAAAACTCCCCTAGGTTAGTTGTGTACTAGAATTGTTAGTCTATTCACTAATAACATTGTAAGTAGCTTCATACTCCTCTATATTCTGTAATTACGAGCTTTATGTTTTGAAATAACTTGTATAACTTATATAATTTTATTGTAACCTGTTTTTTCACTGTAGGGCATGATTATGAGAACAATATAATCTCGAAACGTCGCCAAAATAGTTGTTTTTTATTTATTGACTGAACCTCAAGAACCTTACTAAACATATATATAACACAGGGATACGGAAATATCTTCTAACTGTATCCGGGAATACCACCAGGTTTAGAAATTCCATCCCTCTAACCCCTAACTTTTTTTTTTAAATTCCCCAGGTCAATTGTGTACTAGAACTATTATAATTTAGTCGTATATACCAATACCATATCCACCAGTAACATTGTAAGTAGTTTCATACTCCTCTATATTCTGTAATTATATATATTTTTATTACCCTACACATGTTGTTATATACCTACCTGTACTGTAGCTAACTTTATGTTTTGAAATAACTGGAATAACTTATATAATTTTATTGTAACATGTTTTTTCACTGTAGGGCATGATTATGAGAACTATGAGTTTAGATACGTCGCCAAATAATATGTATATATATTATCAGATATGTTTATACTTGAAATGCAAATAACGTAGTTACTTTTTAGTGGATCTGATTTCGAGTTTGGCTATGAGGAGTTCATATATACTGTAGAACCTCTCAAATCCGATCTTACGTGGACTGTTTTCGCGAAATTCTTAATAGTCCAGTAAAATTGTACATTTTGGTATGCAAAAGAGTAGTTTTGATTTTTTTTATATGTTGTTAGTGTTGTGTTTGAGTGAGGTATATTCTAAAGAAACGCTCGTTATATTCAAAATTAGAATAGATTAAATTTAATACAATGTAAGCAAATAATGAAGTCATAGTCTCCGTTTAACCCACAGACTTCATATGATATAGGCTTTCATATGTTCGGAAATCTCTTGAAATGTCGCTAAAAATTGTATTTCTTTCTTTACGCTTTTCTTTTTATACGTCCTTAACATCGGCTTTTAAAGCATACTTTATTATAAACGATTTTAAAAATGAGTTAGTTTTCTATAAACATGCAGTTTTATTATGTCCAATGCTTCATTACACAAATAGCTGGATAAAACATTTCCATGCAAACAAATTAGTCTATTGGTGTGTATAACGTATGATTCTATTTCCTTTAGTTTATAAAACATTAATATATAACTTTTAATACAATTATAATACACTTTTAACTTTGAAAAATATGTGTTTCATGTAAAATATTTTTTTGGCATAACTCCTATTTATTTTCAATTTGTAACATGTCTGGAAGACACTGCTCCATCTTCAGGCTTCTAAATTTTTTTAAAATATTTTTTAAAATACATTAATTTATAACATTACACCATTAGTTTCACAATTATACAACATGTCATTTATCTCTTAATCTGTGATTATATTAACATTGTCATTCTCACATGTATCCAGCCATACTACTGAACAATGTTCATCACTTTTTTATTGATGGTCTTATTATTATCTACTTACATTAGACTATTTAATATGGTGTTTATATATATAAAAAATTCAATATTTATATTTCAGTTGCATTGTCACTAGTGAAGGGCCGTTCCGACATATAAGCGGAATGAGATTTTCGGTTTCGTTCCACTATTGGAAATAGTTCCAGTTTTCTTTCCGTTCCACGTCAGTTTGACTAACCTACTGCCTACTTATTTTCGTCCCATCCCTTGTTGTGAATTCGGGCTGTTAATCTCCTTCTATTTTATAATTAAGAAATTTAGAAGTACTATAATATTAGGAAGGTTTAAATAGCTAAGTATAGTTATTAAAAAAATTGTATTCTTTTAAAATAGTTTTATTCAATAAAGGTTTCTGCTTTCTGTTAAACCACAGGCATTAATCCTTTAACAGGCAATGTATCCTGGAGGATACACATATTTAACACCTTTTGCTCAACAAATGACGTAATGTCCGATGCATTATCCTACTCATTGTCGTCTAATATCCTTTATTTAACCATTAATTTCACGATACGTGTGGATCTTTGTTTTTATTATTGTCAATCCTATTTTCATTTACGTTCAAAATATTATTCTCTCAGTTAATATTTCGTTCTTATACTCTCCTTTAAATGTAGAATGCAAAATATTTTATTAATAGATTTCATACAAAATTTGGACAAAAAGGGATTAAAAAAAAAACAGGGTGTACTTTGTACAACGCGCGACCGCTCGTGTTGCGGAAATAGGCGCAACCGGTGGAAGTTTAAACCAGCCAACCTATCCTTTACAAGACTTTTTGCATGATCAGCTTGATTCTGATTCTTAAAACTAAATTTATTTGAATCCGAAAGAAGTAGCCGAGCTCTGCCGGTAGAACAGAAAATTTCACAGAAAGCGGTTTATTTTGAAGATGCCTATGCGCGGTATTACGAGGCGAGGGAGGGAAGGGGAGGGAACCATGAGCAGTAAGATCAACGGCTGTAGGGCTCTGAGCGGATGGAAGGGATCAAGTAAGGGAAAGAGGGAGAGAGAGATCATTCGGAACGACCTTGGGTGGAACGAAACGGGAGATGCTATCTATACCTTATCTAAACCAACGGAACGAAACCGGAGATATTTTGGCGTTGGTTTTCGTTCCAGTTGGAACGAAAAACTTAGGTGGTTCGTCTCGTTCCAAACCGATTCAAGGCTGGAACCAGTTCCAAGTTCCGTTCCGCTCAGAGCGACCCATCACTAATTGTCACTAATATTCAAATACAGTAGACCCTCGGTATACCGCGGATTCGGATATAACGCGGGTCAAGCTCCGGTCCCGATCCTGATTCAATTAAAATTAATAAAAAAATAAGATTACATCGTATTATGGTTTTAAAACCAACAATAGAAAACTTGAAAACAATTCATTACAAAATTGAGTCATAAAAACTAGAGAAAAAACAAAAAGGTTTTAAAGTTTATTATGTCTGGGAAAAAGGAACTCTGAAAATTAAGTTACATTTGTTAAATTTGTTTTGTTTTTTTTAACACATTTCTAATTTTACTAAACATTAAAAGGAATTTGTAAAGGAAAAAAATTATAACTGGTTGTTAACGTAGCAAGCAAAACTAAATAGGACGTTTAGCATTAATTACGATTGTCTAACCAAGTTTCATTGTTTTTGTTTCAATATTAGAACTTTTTAAAGTTTGATTTTTATTAGAATTTTAAAAAAAAAAAAACTTTAGGAAAGAGTGTGTACATCGCTTGTGTCGTCCTGGAAATAAGCCGAAATGAGTTGGTTAGACAATGTCGATTGAATATCTTCCCGGTAACCTACCTAGATGACGTACGGAGAAGTCTCTATTTCTGCCTTCTTGGTTCACAGAATCCCCTCACTTCCTTTTTAAAAACTGTGTATTATAACTTTAGTTGTTGCCCGAGTTTATATCAGAGTGTATTTTCATTATTTTTTGACCCCCAATAATTCATAGTTCTTCCCTCGTTATACCGCGGGTACGTCTATAACGCGGGAGGTTTCATTTTCTCATAACCCGCGTTATAACGAGGGTCTACTGTATTTAATATTTTTAAAAATTATTTTATACAATTTTTTAAGGATTATTTGATATAATTAAATTATATTTTTAATTAATTTATTATATTAGCAAAATTTGTTTCGATTTTATCCATCGATTGTTTTGTTTATGTACATAGCTTCTATTAATTTTGTGCTGTGTTTTATTTTCTTAATTTAATATTGTGTTATTTCCAAAATCGAATTCGTTTCGTCTTCGTAACATGTTACAAATTGAAAAAAAGTAGGAGCTCTGCAAAAGAAATATTTTATATAATTACATCTACTTCAGCATAAAAGGTTATAAAATGTGTTTCATTGAAATCTTCGGTTAATCCGAGCGATTAATCCGAGGTTCTGCTGTAACTCAGTTATCAAACTAGTAGTTCAAAGAGAACTGTCGGTTTTATGTAAAAAGTAATATATATATTTAATATTTCACAAAAACCATTGGCTTTTATTGTTTTGAATATTTATTCCACCAAGTTTAATTTAAAAAACGTTTTACAAATAAAAGTCTTTGTTCCTAAATTTACATACTGAAACTTTACCTCTTGAATTAAAAAACCAGGGCATGTTGTCTAACTGCAAACTGAAATAAATAAAAAAAAAGCATAAAAACCCCTAGAGCAGTTTCAGGCGAGGGAAAAAGTTTTCGTTTCACAAACATTGGTAACGTAGAAATTCTGAAATAAAAATTTCAATGTAATGAAATGAATTTCAATAAGATATAATATCATGTAATGATTTGATGTGTTTTATAATGCACTTCAATAATTAAAAAAGAGGATACTCAATGCCCAGGGGCGTTGAGGCAAAGGTCTTAGCATACCTGGTACAGGTCGTGGGTCCGAATACCATTTGGACAGGTTAAAAATTATTTCTAGGCGAACATGGTTTAAATAAATTACAATAAACTACAACTGTAGAAAAAACAATACAAATTCCAGTACAAAGTTTTTTTTTGGTACAACTCCTAATTTATTTATTTAGCTTGCTATGACATGTTTCCCAACTACAGGTCTCTGTCTGTAAAATTATCAGATTCTTTTTCGTCTTATGATTCGAGGATAATCCCAGGAAAAAACAGAAATGAGGTAAACAAAGAATCTGATAATTTTACAGACAGAAACCTGAAGATGGTATTAAAGTCCCGAAACATTTAGTAGAAGAAGAAGAAGAAGAAAATGAACTTTATTCTGGGACTACTTGTCCCCTAAGAATAACAAACGAGTACAATACATAGAACAATCCTCTGGCTATGATAATTAATTATAATAAATAATAATAATAGATAATAATAAAAATTGATAAATAATTAAATTAAGTGTTACAAAAATAATTGAGACATCTTGTAAAAGGATACATCTTATGTATACTATTATAATGTATATTATATAAATATTCATGTTTTACATTAGCTCGGAAGTTTAAAAATGAAGGAGGTATAGGAATAAATGATGTTTAAAGGAAGTAAGAGTGGATCTTTTTCGAATTGAGATGGGCAATGAATTCCATAACGAGGAAGCACAGATAATAAAGGATTTCTCGAAGGATGCAGTTCGATGCGCCGAGTGTATAGGTTGATGGGTCTGGTTCTAGTATTTAAGAGGTGAATGGAGGAGCGCAGAGTAAGGAGGTCATGGATATAGGTGGGTTTTTTGGTTTTCAAGGTTTGAAATATGAGAGCACCCAGGAAGTATTGACGTCGAAAACCGGGGTACAGCCACCCGATTTCAGAATACCTGTGAGATATGTGAGAACGTCTGGAGATCCCAAAAATAAATCTAATAAAACAGTTCATTACTCTTTTACATCTCATCTCGAGCTCATCAGACAGTCCTCCATATACTATGCATCCGTAGTCAAAGTTAGGGAAAATTAGTGATGATACTAAAAGTTTTCGAGTACTTAATGGTAATGAATCACGGTAATGTGAAAGTTGCTTAAGAATAAAAATAGATTTCCTCCTGATTTGAGAGATATGGCTATTCCATGCAAGATGTTGATCGAAAGTTATTCCCAGATTTTTAATGGAATTTTGGAAATGAATTGGACGGTTTTTTAGGAAAAGCTGTGGATAGTAGGGAAGAGCTTTTAGGTGAGGTTTTGACCCGATGAGAATAGCCTTTGTTTTTTCTGGATTTAGATTTAATTTATTCTCCACTGCCCAAAGGTTAATGCTATCTATGTCTTTCTGTAGCTTACAAGTCGCCTCTAGCATATTTGAAGGATGAAAGGATAAATATATTTGCAAGTCGTCAGAAATAATTATTAAATTTGTGAAAAATTTAAGCAGACCTTTGGAAAAAATCTGAAATAGTAATTTGTCCACCTGAAAACGACACTTTGTCTGAGTTTATATCTTGGAACTCGGGCCCTTTTAGCCTCTTAAAAAATGGAAAGTTTGATTTTCATCCTCAATCTATGTTTTTTAAAACGGTGGATAAGGTGTTCGCTGGTATTCCAAACTTTTTTGCAATATCGCACTTTTTTATCAGAAACTGAAACAAACCGGAAACAAATGTCAAGATGGGAGTTACAGTTAATCCTTCGTAGAATCTTTGATTAGTCTAAACTCCTACTTATTTAACAATATTCCATATATAGAGGTTTCCCGATAAAAAATTTTTTTTGTAGAGGTGCGGTGTAAGCTAACGAATCTTCGACTATTCGGTATATCAAGGTCTTCTTAATCAATCCTTCGATATGCAGAGGTAAAAATAACATAGGAATAGTACGCAGAGTCACGGGGAATAGAAAAACTGGTTTATCTAGGAATTCGCTTAGTCGAGATTCTTCTGTATGAGGAAAATGAATGTCAATAACATGTAAAGAACTACTCAGAAATAAGCAATTATATAAAATTCCTACATTAAAAGTCTCCTGGCCATTTTCTTTCTCGGAAGTTATGTCGGAACAAATGAAACATTAAGATTCTTATAGTTAAGTTTTTATGTGTCATAATAAGGAGCATTGAGGATTTTACGAAGGATCTTGTATTGTAAGGATTAGATACGAGAAAAATTGGGAGGGCTAGTGGAGCCCTAAAGCTCATCTCCGTTCAATGGATGTTCAAATGGATCTAATTACTGTCATATAAATAAGTCTTTCGTAACAGGAGCTTTGAATGCTCCTCTAGTAAAAGTTAGAGTAATCGAAAACGACGAGCAGTTCCTTGTGTTTTAATTTTGGTATATGTATGTAAAATGCGAATCAACATTTTGTGGTAAAATTCAATGCTGAAAGGATGATCTGTAATGGAATACAAATAGTCCGAAAAGTCCAATCCTGAGAAAGAAGAAATAATGAATTCAGGTCCTTACCTGTCCTCAAGATAATTATAACAGAAGAACATAAAGAAAATGATATTCAAATAGGAAGAATAACTCAACCAGTGCTATCTTAGTTAAAGAACATTAAGATTATTACAGGAGGGGGCAATGAATAATAAATTAATAAATAAAAAAATATTTAAAAACTGTTTTAGGTCTTCTTTTGTATTATCAACAGGCACAATGTACGCATACAGCTGTCTACAGAGACGCAATAAATCCCATCTATTGGTCACTGGTTTATCTAATTGATTGGAATTATTTTCCTGAAGGTTATTATGTTAACGAATTCAATTTCAATTATTAGTATTTAAGAATTATTAATTAATAATTATTGTTGTGACGGTCGAGGTCTCTATTTTAACGCGTCGATTGAAATTAGTGAAGGCTAATAACAGAAAATTTAGACCTTAATAAACATATGCTGGTATAATTATGTGTGGCGGAAGTTGATAAGTTACAGCAAAAAAAGGTTAAAATCGTGTTATAACATTAATTTGGAAAAAGTAATTTTTTTTTACACAATAACATAAATGAATACTCTATCAAATACCTCTCTGAAGGAAAAAGGAAAAACATATTTTTTAGATGCTGCTTGAACAAAATATGTCACTAAGGAATTTATTTGTTTTCATTAGGGTGTTTCACTTTGCTTCTTATATAACCTGTCAATATTTAAACATATGTTCACTATTTATTTAATCTACTAAGCATTTACATACTTCATTTGAACAGCTATAAATTTTAACATCTCCTAACCTTTCCTCTCATTGGGACAATCTGTTCACCTTTCTGAATTTATTCATGTCTTTGAAAAATATGTTTAAAAAATCGATAATTTTATTCTGAACATTTTTATATTTTTTAGCCCTAATTAAAAATTTAGGCAGAAACTTGGCCCTAATAACCTTGAAACTTGGTGCCTTTTTTTAAATATTTATTTTGTTACTTTCCGCATCTACTCACATGAGTCATTAGCGGCTTAATATACATATTAGATTTTGTCGAACAATTTACAAAATTTTAGAAATTCAAAAATGTTTTTGATTTTGTCTTCTGTGTCTTCCAGTGCTTTATCTATACTTGAGGGTATATTGTTCTTTGTTCTGGTGTCAGAGTATAGTGTACAGGTTGTTACAATGTGTTTCAATATCAGTGTTGTCATGCAAGTTGTACAAATCGGTGGTTCTAGGCTTCTCATCAGGTAACCGTGAGTCAAAGCTGAATATCTAATTCTTAGTCTCGTCAAGAATATTTCTTCTATTCTTGATTTTCTACAAGATACAAGATACAAGATACAGGGTCGGGTGTCTTGTTTAATTTTTTGAAGTTTGCTGCGTATTTGGTTCCATTTTATTTTCCAGTGTTGGAGCAATTTTTTTCTACAGTATGTTTTTAAGTCAGAAGTTGTTGTAATGTCTGTAATAATGGTTCCTGTTTGGTTCTGACTGTCTGCAGGTCTTTATATTGACCGCATCTTCAACTAACAACTCCACTAATTATATGAAGTGATCCAATCTGCACCTTTAGCAAGAGAAAAAATCATTTTTTAACTTGACTGGGAAAAACACTAGATCATTGATATTTCAATTCAAACTAACAACTTTTCCCAATATACCTTTTAGAATTAGAAGGATCAAATTACTTAAACTTTTTTTAAAAATCTATTTATTGATATTTACAATTACAAGTAAATTTGATGATAATGATAACAATGGTATGTCATTAAACTGTGAATAACTACTCAGTGGTAGCACTTCAATAAAAATTTTATATTAGAAGGTCCCTGGGTCATCTACTTTTCAGACACCTAGGAGGATTATCAGAATGAAGTATGAGGCAAGTTGGGAGACAAGTAGATTTAAATGGTTATGGAGCTTACTATGAAAGAATAGGTATCTGGTTTCGGCTAAAGCTGCAACATACGAAACATCAAGGTCTTTATGGATAAGTTTGTTTGTAACAAAATAAGGAGCATTAAGGATTTTTCTTAGGATTTTGGATTGCAAGGATTGGATACAGGATGAATTAGCATCCTAACTTCATTAATTAATTAATAAGAATTAATTCCTAACTTCAACGCAAAGCCCAACTTCATATGTCCAAAGAGCTGTTTGATAACTGTCATGTAAATGAGTCTTCTGTAGTAAATCGGAAGGTTTGAACGTTTGTCAAATGTTGAATATGTCGAACACGACGAGCAGTTTCCAGTCGTTTTAGTCTTGTATGTGGATTCCAATTTAGACGTTTTTTGTCCAGTTGGAGTCCTAGATAGTGGATCTGCTCAGCAGGGATCCGTGGAATGTTTTTAAAGGATACTGTAGGACAGGAAGTCGTAGGTTTACGGCGTAGGTTAAAAGTTATTTGGTGAGATTTGTTAGGATTTATTTTGATTCTTCATTTATGACACCATTCTTGAATGTTTAGGATATGGGATTGGAGTGTTTGGGAGGCAATGAAGGGATTATTATTCACTGATGACACACATGTGTCATCAGCATACGTTGTGAGGACGTTGCTAGGATGAGTCGGGAGTCAGCTGTATGCACTTTGCAGAGGACGGACTTAAAATACTTCCTTGGGGAACACTGGCTGATTATGTAAAGAAGAAAGAATTGGAAAATTTATGATTAACTTTGAAGTTTCTATCGCTGAGACAGGAACGGAATTAAATTAACAATCAATGATTATTTGAAATAAACAAAGTTGAGCGAAAAAAGCGGTTTCGAACGTGTTTTTTATTTTTTCATTCAAAGCAATTTAGCTCCCAAACAGAAGGTCCTAGCGGGGAATGTTATAAAACAAAAATGAAATGAAATGAAAATAGCTTTTATTGTGCAACTAAATAATATACAATTAAACAATAAATACATACACATTTATCTTCCTTGCACTAGCCTTCCTCTTTTTAAGCGCAGTAATGGTCTTACACTTCCCAAGGTGACCAGTCCTACTGGGAAGCAGGGTTCGAAATCTGATTCCACTTTTCCCACCATAAATTTTTATTCTTTGCTGTTCTCCACCATGTTGGGCAAGCTTCTTTTTTGAAGGAGTCGCTCCATCTCTTCAATTGCCTTCCTCTGTTGCTCCTCGTACTATTGTCATATGGTGTCCACTCGGTTACAGTATATGACCACCTGTCGTCAGTAGATCTCAACACATGTCCAGCCCATTTCCATTTTAATTTTTTTATAAGCATGGAGTCTTTGAGCCCTGTTTTCTTCTAAATCTCAATGCACTTGATCCTATCCTTTCTTTTGATATTTGTCATACTTCTCTCTATTGCATTTTGCCAGACTCTTACTTTATTTTCTTGAGACTTTGTGAGAGACCATGTTTGGCTTCCATAGGAGAGGACTGGAAATATACATATTTCAAAAGTTTGTTTTTTGAATACCATGTCAACATTGGTTTTCATAATACTCCTTAGGGACCAGTATTTTTTCCAACTCTGTGAAATTCTTCTTTGGATCTCTTTATTTGTTCTATCGGTGAAGGATACAAGTTGCCCGAGATAGATGTGCTCGTTAGTGTATTCTATGTTATCATTGCCCATTCTTATTTCTATTTCTTCACTATTTGTCATTAATTTAGTCTTATCATAGTTTGGGACTAGACCTACTTTTTTACATTCTGGTACTAGTTCATTCAACATAGAAACCATTTCCTCTCTACTTGTTGAGAAGAGCACAATGTCATTTGCAAAGCGTAGGTTGTTCAGCCACCTTCCATCGATTCTTACTCCTTTTCTTTCCCAGTCCAGGTTCCAGAAAACCAAATCCAGGACTAAAATGAAGAGAATTGGAGAGAGTGGATCGCCTTGTCTCACACTTTTTTCCACAGGGAAAACATTTCCTTTTCTTTCCATTTCAATGTATGCCGACATACCTTTATATAGCTGGTCTATAATTTGTATATATCTGTTCTGTATTCCTATAGTTTTGAGGGCTTTGGATATGCTTGCGTGATAGATAGAGTCAAACGCTTTTCTGAAGTCAAGAAAACAGAGGTACAGAGGGAAATTATATTCTTTAGATTTTTCTATAATTTGATTTACTGTCTGAATATGGTCCATTACTGAAAACCCCTTCCGAAATCCAGCCTGTTCGATAGCTATATTCTCCATAATCTGTTTTGTTAGGCGTTCTTTTACTCGTAGTATAGTCGAAAATAATTTTGATATTGTGGAACAAAGTGAGATCGGTCGATAGTTATCCATCCGTTTTCAAAAACAAAAATATTTTGTATTAAATTTCTGATTAGGTACCTGTCGTTAAATTTTTGATCCGAGCAACACAAACAGAGCCAGAGTGTGTCAAACTGAATGTGGAAAAAACGTTAGTCCAAAAAATTATAGACGCCAAGCCAGAAGACATATCCATGTCCAAAAAATAAAATCCAAGTTTTTATTTTTTTAACGTGAGAGGATTAACAGTTTTAATATCAAGTCAGTAACTTTGTGGTGTTGGTGAAGTAAATTAATGCTTGAGGTGAATTAAGTAACCGCCCTCCTCAACTTTATTTATAATTAATGGCCCTACTTAATTACTTGCCAAGAAAAATAAAAATAAGTTGGACGCGGAAGGGGAAATAATGCAACGCCACTTATAAACACTGGGAATAATTAATACTTAGTTTATTAATTATGTTTTTTTCACCTGAAAACATTTATGAAACATAACGTTTGTGATGAATTGTTTTCTTTTATTCATTTTGAAACTTGGTGATTTTGATTTTATATTTTGTTATTCTTTCAAAGCTCCCAATTAATTACAAAAGACTCATTTACATGACCGTGATTAGACCTATATGGACTTACGGAGTTCAGCTTTGGGGCTCTACTAAACCATCCAATTCATCCCATATCCAATCCTTACAATCCAAAATCCTCAATGCTCCTTATTTTGTCACCAATAAACTTATCGATAAAGATCTTAATGTTCCATACTTTGCTGATTTAGCCCAAAACAGATACCAATCCTTTCATAGTAAGCTCCATAACCACTCAAATCCACTAGTTTCTCAACTTTCTTCCCTCTCGATTCCCGATAATCCTCCGAGGCGTCTGAAAATAAGATGGCCTAGAGATCTTCTTGTGTAGATTTTTATTAAAGTGCTACTAATGAGTAGTTACTTTCAAGTTTTACCATGTTATTGTAAGCGTTTTTAACACATTTACTTAATGTATATTTGCACAGTTGTAAATTTTAATAAATTGTAAATAAAAAACAAAACAAAAACATCTTGTTGTTAAAATTATTTAGTTTTCGAAGGATAGCAAATTATTCATTTTTTAGCTCTTTAAACTAGGGATGCGTCGATTCTCCAGAGTAGAATCGGTATTTCTCAAACATTATAATGTGGTGTATAAAAAACAATGACCGTATCTTAAACAAATATTTGTATTATTATTTCTTTGATATAAAATACAATTAATACTCAAAGTATAGTTCACTGTTATCTACCGTCATTACCCATTTGCTAGCCAATTGCTCGATGCCACGCTGATACCATTCCTAGGGATGTCTGTCTTCCGCAAAATTATCAATTTTTTTCCCTTGAAGAAAATGGGCCATGGATCGAAACAAGCAGTAATCCGGAGGTGCGAGATCTGGAGTATATGGTAGATGAGGCAAGAGTTCAAACCCATGAAGTTCTGTAAACTTTTCTTTGGTTCGAAGGGAAGTGTGTGGACGAGCAGGTCTTTTTCACCTTCCCCATGGATAGAAGATGGCGGCTAACAGTATCTTTCGACACACCACTCATCCTGCCAAGTTCGCGAGTACTTTTGGATGGATTTGACTCAACAGCTTCCTTCAGAACCTCATCAATATCCATTAATGGCCGGCCGGAGCCCTTCTTCCTTTCCAACGTCGTATCTGTACATCTAAATTTTTCAAACCAACGCCGCGCAGTGCGCTCTTCAAAGACACCTTCCCCTTCATATTTAATAATTTCACGAGTTGCTTCAGCGGCTGTGAAATTTTTTTTCTCAGTAATGTCTTAAAATTACGGGAATTTCGTAGGACACTGTCATGTTTCTTCTTTGAAATAAATAACTGAACTGAGGTTTTTTTGAAGAAGACCAGTGTTAGTAAACAAGCTTAGAGAATGCTCTAAAGGGATTATTAAGTATTGGTAAAGAATAAATAGCATTAAGATATTTACAGACTTTTGAACTCTGGAATTTGATGAAACGGTTTTTTTTTTTTTTTTTTTTTTTTTTTTTTTTTTTTTTTTTTTTTTTTTTTTTTTTTTTTTTTTTTTTTTTTTTTTTTTTTTTTTTTTTTTGATACGCCCTATTATAAAATATCAAACCATAGAATTATAAAAAAATTTTAGAAGTCTTAGTTAATAAAAGTTATTCTGGTTTATTAGTTTGAGTTTTTTTCAAGCGTAAAACATTACCTATTAAACCCCAGTTCGATCTTTATATAAAATAAAGCTTAAGATTTATCTATATTTTATGAAATAGTTTTCCCCGGTCTTTTCATCTAAGAAGTTATTCTTCGTACCTTCAGTTATAACACAAATATGATGATTCATAAATTTAAATAAATAAACAAATTACAAACCTACGAAGTTATTGACTATTCCGACAGTATAAAGTTGGTTTTTAGAAGCCCCGCCGGGAGCGGTAATGGGACATAGATCAAGATCTAATGAAGACAAGAGGGCGCTAGTGCGTTGGCAGGAAATTGGGCAGTTTGTATCCAAGAGGAAGTGGAGGGGGGAGGGGACAGTGCCTTCTGGATACTTGTCTATTAGCTCTTTTACATCAATTCTCATCAAGGGGTCTCATATTTATCCGTCCTATGTATCACACGTTCTTCCCCTAAGTTATATCTTACAACTCCTTCCTCTCTGTTTTTAAAAGATTAATATACACAGAATCCTCTGTACTTTCTAGAAGATATGAAATTTATGAATTTTATTACTGTAAACTAAAGAAGAGAGAGAGAAATACTTAATTAAGTAGTGCTACTCATTTTAAATGGACTGCTAAATACACAGCATACCTAATCAATCTCAATTTTATATCTGACAATATTCAATATAGCACAAAAAAAAAAAATAATAAAAAAAAAAATAAAAAAAAAAAAAAAAAAAAAAAAAAAAAAAAAAAAAAAAATAAACGGTATTACTTGAAAAGAGGTGGTTTGCTCCTTTTAACAGTTACTTTTCGGTAACCAGTTACAGTTTTACTGGCGCGCATTCTAGCGGTACTTAGCCCCTATGTTTTCCAGCCTTTGAAATTCCCTCACTGCTCTTCAGTACGGTTTTTATCAAAAGAAATCACAGAATGTTTATTTATTATTCTATAATACTTTTAAACATAAAATAAATACCTTATACTTAAATATTATTTATCCATCTAATATATTATATTTATCCATATAAATAATGTACGTCATATATTATTTATATAATATTATTCTACTATTAATAACATAATATTATTAGTTTTCAATTAAATCATTCTCACACCTTGCCATTTATTTATGGCTTCTCAGGCTTTTTACTATTGCCATTTTATTATAAATTGTTGTTCGTTTCATTTAGAGACTGTTTATAATATTTATAGCTTATTTTAGCATACTAAAATGGAAACACTTTTATTCATTTCTTTTCTGGCTATTTTTTTTTCTTGCTAATTTTAGAATACCTTTTTTATTTAATATTATAACAAGAATTTCGTATTTATTTATGTATTCACCGAGGGAAGGGGTTCAGACCATACGGACTGACCCGATGACCACCATAGCCGGCAGAGTGTTTCCTCCCTCACACAAAAAAAAAAACACTCCACACAAAAAAAAAAAAAAAAAAAAAAAAAAAAAAAAAAAAAAAAAAAAAAAAAAAAAAAAAAAAAAAAAAAAAAAAAAAAAAAAAAAAACATTGAAGTACAATTCACAAAAGCATGTAGTGTGATTTATATTTGCACCTAGAATAGAATCTGGGGATCTCGTACTGAAAGGAGGGAAATTTGGAAGTTTTAATTTCGAATGGCTACCGCTAGAATGTGTGCCGGTAAAACAGTAACTGATTACCGAAAAGTAACTGTTAAATAGGGCAGGCTACATATTCTCAAGTAATACAAAAAAAAAAGTATTATAAACAGGTACAAAAATATTTCAGTGTAATATACTAACAAATGGAAGAATGATTTGTATGATAATCATTCTTCCATTTGTTAGTATATTACACTGAAATATTTTTGTATCTGCATCTTTGGGAATACCTACCCAGTCCTTTTAACTTAATTTTTAAGAAATAGGGTTTTCCCCACTAACCTCTGTAAAATGTCTGTTTAAATCTCCCCTAGGTTAGTTGTGTACCAGAATTGTTAGTCTATTCATATCCACTAGTAACATTGTAAGTAGCTTCATACTCCTCTATATACTGTAATTATATATATTTTTATTATCCTACACATGTTGGTATATACTTGTACTGTAGCTAACTGTATGTTTTGAAATAACTTTTATAACTTATATAATTTTATTGTAACCTGTCTTTTCACTGTAGGGCATGATTATGAGAACAATATAGTCTCGAAACGTCGCCAAAATAGTTGTTTTTTTTATTTTTTATTGACCGAACCTCAAGAACCTTACTAAACATATATATATATATCGATATCATTATTATTTTGTAATTAGTGAATATAGACGATCGTTATACCAGTAAGCCATTCTCAAAATAATGTTTTTATAATTTGACCTATTAACAATTTTTTTTTAAAGTGCCGTAAACTAAAGCATTTTTTAAACAAAAAACCTCTCTGAAATTCATGGTAGAGGTCTCTTAGAGGGTATATGAAGTAATCATGAAACATTTACCTGCTTTTATCTGCTTTCTTGTCTGAAAATCAATTTTCAATTCCGTGAAGAGAGTTATTCTGTACTTGGCCAAACTGTAAGGGCATTGATTTAATATATATTACTATTTTTGAAACTCTTAAATTAGAGGATATTATTCCAGCATCTTCAGCTGCACTGAAGAGATATTTAAAATTGGTAGTTACGAAAATTAAATGAAATAATAACAGGCTGGAAAACCCTGCAAAGTCATATTACATTTTATTGACTCCGATCATCAAGCAGATTGAGAAAATCACTTTTATAATTGTTTAGTAGGCAAACAGGTCGGTAAGACTATCACAGAAAGACTTACAAACATTACACTTTTTATCATATATTGTAAAAACATGTAACATGTTTCGGGATCATTGTCCCATCCTTAGATTTCAAAACTCTCACTTGGTGTTAACTCACCGTGTCATTTACATGGTCAATTATATTATGTGTTAACACCAAGTGAAAGTTTTGAAGTCTGAGGATGGGACAATGATCCCGAAACATGTTACATGTTTTTACAATATATGCCGAGGGGTGCTTTATAGAATACATGTTTATTATCTACATTTGCGACTCCTTTATTGAAGAAAATATTACACTTTTTATGATATGGTTTGGGTTAGTACACCGGAAACATCTCATTTATACGATACCAGCATGACTTGTTTTTTCATTCATTACTTTTATAAGAGAATTAAAAATATTTACTATAAAATAATCACTATAAATAATTACCCATTATGTAATCGTTAGAAACGATCTAACTCATTATTTTTATTAAATTAATATGATACATATAAAATAAATAGTTAAAATTAAACCTTATAAAAAAAAAAAAAAAAAATCGGAACCAGGGATAATGGGGGCCTACTGTATAGTATTTTCCTTATGGCTGTGACTTGAGTGGTTTTATTTTACCTTATGTAAACTCTATTGTTAATGTAAATCAGGTTGCCAGGTCTGTTTAAGTAATTAAGATTTTTTTCCTCCTAGATTGATCATTCGTCCCACTGTGCGTCGGCGGAAAATAAATGATTTAATTTTATTTTTTTATAATAATTGGATACTCCAGTATAACTCTAGTAGACTTTGTAGTGCAGAGAGTGAATCACTGCATATTATGTGCTTGTTTCCCTCTTTTGTCATTATATTGTGGAGGGCATATTGTATGGCGGCGAGTTCTGCTGTGAATATACTGCAATGAGGTGGTAGTTTATATTTGAATGCTTCTTCAGGTGTGACCACAGCCGACCCTATATTATCATTCATTTTGGAGCCGTCTGTGTAGATGAATGATGCATTCTGATTTTTATTTAATATTTCTTGAAATTTATGGTTTATTTCATACGGTGGTGTGGTTTTCTTTCTGAACTTTTGTAGTGCTAAGTTAATACAGGGAACTGCGTATGTCCATGGTGGGGTAAGGGTATCTTGGCTTTGTATACTTTTTTGTTCTATTTCTTCTATAGGTCTTCTGTATCTTATTGTTAGAGGGGCTGGTTTTGTTGGGTTATTGCTGTAAATTTGTTGATATTTCGGTCTAAATATGTATTTAAATGCTGGGTTTGTTGGTTGTGTCGCTATGGCTGCTATGTAGTTCATTGCTAGTTGATGTCTCCGGAATGTGAGTGGTGGCATATTAGATTCAGCGCATAAGCTAAGAATTGGGCTCGTCCTGAAGGCTCCCGTTGCTATCCTTATTCCACCATGGTGCACAGAGTCAAGCTGTGTTAGTAGGCTGAATCTGGCTGAGGCATATATATGGCTAGCATAATCTAATTTTGGTCGTATTAGGCATTGGTATATTTGGAGTAGCCTCGATCTGTCCGCTCCCCAGCTAGTACCTGCCAACACTTTCATAACATTTAAACGTTGTAGGCAGCTATCTTTTAGGTTCCTGATGTGGTGTTTCCATGTGAGCCTTGAGTCAACTATTAATCCTAAGAAGGTGCAGTGGTCATGAAAGCTTAACTCTTTATTGTATAATGTAATTTTCGGAGGAGTACTTGGTTGTTTTTTCCGGGAAAAGAGAATACATTTAGTCTTTTCTATTGAGAAATTGAGACCGGTATTTTGTGACCAGGTTTGTAGTTTGTTCAGAATTGACTGTATGGTGGCTTTTGTTCTGTTGGTGTCTCTATATTGAATGAGGATGGCAAGATCATCTACAAAAAGACTTGGTTTGAGGGATCGATGAGTGAGTGCGTTTTGTATAGAATTAATGGCAATTAGAAACAGTGTTCCGCTTAGGACACTACCTTGTGGAATCCCATTCTCTACAAGTGTTTTTTTAGAAAGATACGCACTTGTATATATCTTTTCCTCAGAAAATTTTGGATGAAACGTGGTAGGGCTCCTCTGAACCCCCAGTCATATAATTGTTTTAATATGGTTGGTCGCCAGACTGTATCAAAGGCTTTTTCAATGTCAAAGAAAATGCCTAGACATTCGCGTTTACTGATGAAGGTGTTCAGTATCTCAGCTTCTAGTGATACGAGATGGTCAACAGTCGATCTTCCTTTTCTTTGCCCACATTGAAAGTCAGTCAGAAGCCTGTTCTTCTCAAGATACCATAGAAGGCGTTTATTAATGATTTTTTCTATTAACTTGCATAAGCAACTCGTTAAAGATACAGGTCGGTAATATTCTTCTTTCAATTTGTTTTTTTTTCCTGGTTTTAAGATGGGTATTACTATGGATTCTTGCCATTTTTTCTGGGAGTTCACCTTCCAACCATATTTTTGTTGTAAAATTTTAAGAGGTGTTTTCTTTGGTCTGTTGGGATATTTTTTAGCATGGAATTATGGATGCTGTCTGGTCCAACAGCGGACATTCTTAGGGAAGATATCGCCGTGTTAAGTTCCCATTCGGTTATTGGTAAGTTATATGTTTGATTGTTGTTATTTGAATTGATTTCAAAATGGATTGGTTGTAGTTCGCTGATTTTTTGTCGGAACTGCAGATTATAATGGGTTGAAGATGATGTCTCTGCGTAGTGTTCTGCGAATCTTTCGGCTAATACTGAAGGTTTATATACGATGTTCCCTTCTATTTCAAGGGTCGGTTGCTCGTTTGAGTATTTCCCTCTAATGGCATTTATCTTCCTCCATACTGTACGAATTGGTGTGCTTGTTTTAATATTATTTACAAAGTTGTTCCATGATTGTTTTTTTCTTGTTTCTGATAAGGTTTCTTGACTGGGCTTTTAATTTTTTAAAGTTTATAAAATTTACTGTGGACGGTGATTTTCGGAATTTATTTAATGCACGGTTTCTTTTTTTAATGATTTCTTTACAATCATTATCAAACCATGCTGGCTTTGGATTAGAGGAAGATGGATTTGATTTTGGTATTGAGGCTTGTGCTGCTTCTATTATTTCTTGAGTGATGTAGCTGTTGATTTGATTAATATTTCCACTAGCATGATCTAGTTTTATTTTGTTTTGAAAGAGGTCCCATTGTGCTCTATTGACGTCCCATAGCCAATGTCTTTTCCCGGTGGTGTGTCTTCCAATCATTTTCACGAGGATTGGGAAGTGGTCAGAATTGTGGGGGGTCATTTATTACCTTCCATTCGAGTAAAGTGAATAAGGTCGGTGTACATAGGGTTATATCTATTGCTGTGAATGATCCATTTTTAGGGCATAGGTGTGTCATCGATCCTGTGTTAAGCAGCAACAAGTCGAAATTATCTTGGAATCGTTTAATTATGTTTCCTCGTGAGTTGTTCGCTCTATTTCCCCAGCTTTTGTGAAGTGCGTTTACGTCACCAAGGATAATAAAAGGCTGTGGGAGCTTATTGATAAGTTTTGTTAAATCATATTCATTAATAGGTTCGGTGGGTGGTAGATAGATGTTGCAGATATTTATTTTTATGTTCGTATTAACTGTTGTGGTAATTGCTTGAATGGGAGTATCTATTTTTATTTCCTTTGCGATTAAATTGTTGTGTATTGCCGTTAAGACTCCGCCACAGGCTCGGTTATCTGTTATTTTATCGGTTCTAAATATTTGGTAATTCTTGATTTTAAATTTACTGTGCGGTTTTAGATGTGTTTCTTGAAGGCAAATTATTCCAGGTTGATGTTCTGTTATGAGTAGCTTCAATTCTTCATATTGTGAGGTTGTCCCGTTAAGGTTCCATTGGATAACATTTGTGTAGTTATTCATGAGATTTGGATAAGATAATTGTAAAACATTATATATTTTTTTCTACTACCCATGTAGTTATATATGTTTAGGAATTTAGTGTATCTTGGCATACAATGATAAATAAAAAAAAAAAAAAAACAGAAAAACAAAAAAAAAAAAATAAAAAATAAAAAATAATAGGTTATACATTCTAGAACATATTACATCATTAATCCTTATGCATTTATTATTCTGTTTAAATTTATTTAATATCCATATCATTGTTTGTTTTAGCACTGTTATATTAAAATTTATTATTTTCTGTCTTGTAAATTTCCTATATGGACTAATAATTCTTATTACGATAATTTTATGAGTTTTTAGAGATATAAATGCATTTGGACTATAATTAATTATCATAATATGATTATATATATCATTATTTGTTTTTATGACATAGAATAATATATTTTTAGATCTATTGCGTTGATGAATGAATCTATTATATATGTGTTTATATATATATTGTGTATTTAATAAGTTGGAGTGGGTTATACAATGAATTAGAGGGTTGTTTATTTTCGTTATGATAGCTAGCGGGCTTGTTATTGTTTGTGGTTAGAAGGGAACTACTCGGACTAGGATGTTTGTAGTTAGAAAATTTTATGATTTTAATTAGAATCTTTAACTTAATTTTATTTAATTTGTTTATCTTTATTTTCCTCAGATCATTATTCTTATTTTCTCTACTTGGCAGTAATTTTCTATCTTGGGTGTAGATGGCTTTCGGCTGATATTTGTTAGTTATTATTTTTAGTCCTTTTTGTTTTCTGAGTAAACTATTACTGATTCGTGGGATGATATTTGAAAATGTCATTTTATAAAGTGAGGGTAAAATGTAAAAGAAAAAGTCATACAAGAATAAATTGATAAAGGATAATTTAATAAATAAAAGGATTAAATAGATTAGGATATATTTATAGTATTGTAGTTTTGAGATAATGATAATATTAATTTTTAATCATGTGATTTAATGTAAATTTAAATTATTAATAAATATTAGTTTTAATACTAATTGCTATCCATTTTTTTCTATACTCGGATTTCGAATCGTAGGTTTGGTTCGAGACTTACTTCTCGATTTTCTTTCTCTAACTATAGTCCACCCGCCCTGTGGGTCATCTTGGCGACCGAAGGGGGGGGGGGGGGGGGGAGGCCATTTCGTTAGAGTTTTCTTTTTCCGAAGGTGAAACCTTCGGTTTAATGGGGGTTTCCGGAATTTTTGCAGAATTTTGCCCGGAAGGGTTAAAGGGAGTTAAGGGGGGGAGTGGGTTGGTTACCCGGGATGTGGAAGGGGAAGGGTGGGGGATGGGTTGAGGGAGTGGAGTGGGAGGTGGGAGTGTGGAGGGGGAGTCTCGGATATCATTCATATTCGAGTGTCCAATAGGTAAAGGTTTGCCGTTAGTAACTGGCTCTAACGTTTTTTTTAAAATAGAGCGATCATCTCTTAAATCGTCTGTTTGTACACTAACTGATACTTTGTTTTTTACAATATTGGAAAAACTTACATGCATTGTTATTGGATGTAGTACTTCATATTTTTTTTTTTTTTTGCGGCTAGATAAGTAATTTTTCACCATCTTGGATGCTTTTAATTTCTTTTTCTTTTAAAAAAATAGGACAATTTTTCGAAAAAGAGTCGTGTTGACCCTGGCAATTTACACATTTTATGGGACTATTACATTCAACCCCTTCATGTTTAAGTTTACCACAGTACCTGCACAGTGGCTCTTTTTTTGCAGAACGTTTTTGTATGACCAAACTTAAGACATACATAACAACGCGTTGGGTTTGAAATAAATTGCTTAACAGTGATATTGTAGAAGCCTATTTTTATTTCTGTGGGGACAGTAGGATTATTGAAAGTAATGAGGTAATTATGACTGTTATGTTTTTCGTTATTTTTGAAATATGTCAGTCTTTTTACATCTTCTACGTTTTGTGATTTTAATTCTTCCTTTATTTCGTCAATGGAACAACAATTTAGATCTGGGCACCATATAATTCCTTTACTTTGATTTAGTTTGCCATGAGGTTCTACTTTGACAGGAAAGTTCTTGATTAGGTTTTCACATTTTAGTAATTTATTCCATTGAATTTCTGAAATAACTTCAACTAGAAGAGTACCGTCTCTTAACTTTTTTGCAGCTTTTACATCACCGATTAAATTTTTTAGGCTTTTATATATTAAAAATGGTGATACTTTTTGGAAATCGAATGGATTTCCATCATTATCACAACCGATTCTTTTTATAATTAAGAATCGTTTGTAATTATGTTGTTTGTTTTCATTATTTAATGGGAAAGGTTCCTTGAATTTAACTTTTTTTTTTTTCCGCTTAGCGGGCGGGGATTCCGCCATGGTTTTTACTTACTTTTTATAGTAAGTAAAAAAAAAAAAACAAAAAAAAAAAAAAACAAGTATTTAAAATAGAGAAAGAAAAGGAAAGCCTCCTAAAAAAATATTTAAATATATTAAATAAAAGGAAAATGCTACTTATCGCTAGTTGTAGATACTTAATCCCCAGGAGCTCACTAAATATACGTCCTCACAGCACCAAGTATCAACACAAACTCACCAAATCTCAGTAATATGGTTGAATATTGAATAAATATGTTAAAAAAAAAAAATTTTTACTTTCATTTATTATAATTTTTTTTTCTTATTTAACCTCATTTAATGTTGTTTTAATGACGGGGCCCCTCAAAACAAGCTATCGAATTATGTTTTACTGTAGTACACTGTGCCCTGAAAAGATTTAAAAAAATATAATAGTAAGAATACCATCTTACGTATAACTGCTTATAGATTCTGTTTAAAATAAATTTCCATTGCTTTAAAACTTCAAATTTAACGCACTAGCGTCTGAATAGCTGTTCGACAAAATTTAAATCCACAACTTGTATTGTTTTTTTAATTAAAAGTTATCTGGATAAAATCGGAGAAGGGGGAATAGTTTTCGAATCAAATATAGTTAAACTCAAAGAAAAAAGTCAAACTGTATTAGAAAAATACAAAATTTATTTATTTAATTCGGATCTATCCTCTAGCCAGCAATCGAATTTTAGCACATTCTACAATAGCATTAATCCAAACCGGTTCAATCTCTGTTTACATTAATATACGGATAAATATTATTTTCACTAGAATTATTGCACAGTTAAGAACTGCAGGAAAACATATAATAAAATAACAACTCCAGATAAAATCACACAAATTAATCCTCAAGAAATCTGTATGGTTTGTAATATGAAAACTAATGAAGACCTCGGACATATTCTTTACACTTGCCCAATTTTATAATGGCCTGCGTAACAATTATTACCCAAGCATTGATTCAAATGACAGTTTTCAAATACTTATTCCACAAAATGAAATAGAAGCAAAAAAACTGGCATATTTATTATAAATATAATTAAAATCAGAAAATTTTTTTCACTGAGATGTAGTAGATTTAACTGTAAAATATCAGTATCATGTATATACCTATTTGCCTGAGATATGACATATATTTATATATACTTGAAATTAGTAGTTCAATATGATCTTTGATAAAGTTTAAAGGTTTATAAAGGACATAAAAAAAAAAGTGTTAATTATTTTATTAGGTATTTTTTATTATTTAGATAGAAAAATAATGTATTTAATTTTTATTAGTTGTATTTAATTCTTAGTTTATTCAAAGTGCTTTGGTATATTATTTAGAAAATTATTATTAGATGAGTATAATAATGTGCATAATATTTGTAGTTGTATTAATGTTTGTATCTTATTTCATTGTACATAATATATGACCGAACTTCTTTGTATAGGGCATCATGGCCCTGCTTACAAAAAAAAAAAAAAAAAAAAAAAAAAAAAAAAAAAAATTAAAAGTTATACTTTCCCAACGGAAGCAAAACTCCAAAAAAAAAAAATAAATGTATTTTTGTAGTAGTTATATATATATTTAAAAAAATAAAAAAAATACTTTCTGAGAATTCTGATTTTCTTATATTAGTTTATTGGGGATAAATTAGTTGTTGAAGGCACAATGCTCTGACCATTCCGTTTTACAAATATTTTTTAAGGTTGATCAGCACCTCTGACAAATTTGTTATTAAAAATAGAATATTGGCGTTTTACTTAAAACATTTCTCCCATAATGTTAATATTGCTCTGATGAATTCACATTTCATGACCCGAAACTAAAATGAAATGGCCCAGCTGCTGAGTGGCTGGAGCGCAGACATTACAGAAAGGGGAATGTTTATAGTAATCGGATTAACATAAACAACGGTAAAGGACTTTTATGGTAATCGGCCCGCTAATGTTCTGCTTTTAACTTCAGTTCAAGTCCGACCGAAATACATTAGCGTTTGGTTATAGCCCGCGCAATTATTGGGGACAAAATAGGTTTATATAATATCTATGGTATTATTATAATTTCTTATATATATATTATAGACTACATATGTAATATAAATATTTTCAGAAGTCACTTACTCATGATGGTATAGAAGGATTAATACAATTAGGATTGATGGATTAATTGCCACTTCTATCGGGATTATTTTATTAGAAAACTAGTTTCGAATGCTAAACGTTCATCGTCAGTTTTAAAACTTACAAAATTTTTAAAACATCAGCACTTTGTTACGCAGACTATATATATATTAAATTTTAAAAATGTAAGACAAGAAATCATACATTAATACTCACCTTAGGAGGTCTAAGAGATAACTGAAATATTCCTATCTTGAGAAGGGGAAATGGGTAGGTAAGTTATCCCAAAAAATGTAACTTACCTGCCCCCTTCCACTTCTCACGATAGGTATATTACAGTTATCTCTTAGATCTCCTGAGGTGAGTACTAATGTACTAAAGTATCAACACATACTACTCACCCAACGAGGCAAAATGAAAAGAGCTTTTGAAAGAAAACATATATCTAGGGCAGACAGGGTGTAAACAAACGGAGGGGGCATTGGGTGGTTAGTTAAATATATTTTGATTCCTACATCTATTAGGCAAATTGTGATCCCTCTGTGTGTGATCTGTTAGGCAGTCCCTTAGGTTTTCCCTATGACCGGTCGGTTTTTCTCTTTCTCTCAAAACTTTTTTAACTATTGTTGAACGTTGTAGCGGTAACAGTGTACTGGCTCTTTGAACCCTATTCCGTCCAAGTTAGAATTTTAAAAACTAAATTATATGAAAATCATTTGTAAACTTGTGAATACATTTTGAACTATTTCTAGTTAGTGAAATGCTAAAGTGGAAAAAAAACTTTTTGTTTAGAAGAGGAATAAACTGTTATTAACTTTGACATGTAAGATTGATGAATATTAGCCGCTTCTATTGGAATGTTTCTGTTCGAAGACTGGTTTCGAATGTTAAACTTTCACTCGAGGTACACGGCTGATGGTACAGAAGGATCAATACAATTAGGATTGATGAATTAATTGCCACTTCTATTGGAATTATTTTGTTAGAAAACTAGTTTCGAATGCTAAAAATGCATCTTCAGTTCTAAAACATACACAATTTTTCAACACACCACCACTATGTTACATGGATTATATATACTAAAGTTTTCGAAAATGTAAGACAAGAAATCAAATTTCGGTGCTCACCTGAGATCTAACAGATATCTGAAATATATACATCGTGGAAGGAGGAAGGGCCCAATTTTAAATTGGTTTCATTATTTTAGATATCTATAAGATCCATACACAAAAAATTCAAAACATGCTACACAATTATATGTTAAATTTTAATTATTTCTAATGATTCATTCAAAATAATTTTTTTTAAAAAAAATTAAGATCTGTATATTTTTCTAGAACTGATGATGATTTTTTAACATTCGAAACTAGTCTTCAAATAAAACAATTCTAATAGAAGTGGCAATTAATTCATCAATCCTAATTGTATTCATCCTTCTACACCATCATGTGTACCTCAAGTAATAATAAATCCATAAAAAAAAATTTATTTCTCAGAGGGGTAATTTAACACTAAAACTACCATACTGCGTTAATGAATGTTTGCCCGAAAGATTTTACAAGAGCTTCAAAGAATTTTAACATCGCTAAGTGTCACAAATAAATGGCAGCTACTGTGACGTAGGCTCGATTCTCCTGACATCTAGGAGCTTTCTTTACAACTAAAAACCATGGTATTACGTACATCACATGGCACAGGCCTTTGTTTCACGAAAAACTGGGTTTCGAGAAAATCGCGACATAGGCCCTTCTTCCGGGAAAACATTCAAATGACCCTTTACGGAATTTTTGGTACAAATGCTTGAAAACAATATTCATTACTATGCTTTTTGACTTTACTACTTACATACAAAAAATGTTCTTTCAATATCCAATCCTCTATTATTATTGTTTTTGTTACCGAGAAATCGTGGTAGAAATATGTATACGTGGAATGTAGGTGGGTTTAGTGTTAATGAAAACAAGAAAGGCTGCATTTATCCCAGACAACTCAATATAATTTTCCTTGAAACATTTTCTCGGTGAAAACTTCTGAAATATGCCCATTGTTGCACATTACTTGCATATTTTTATTATTTCATTACCCCTTTTATTTATTATTCAAAATCTCCAGATTTTTTTAAATAAATAGCGCAGGCTCCACAAGTGTGTCAAGAGAAATTTTAGCAACTTTGCCCGAACTGGGCACTCCAGAGCCAGACAATCCCCTGAGAGCAGTATACTTAGCATAAAGAATTTAATTAAGACTAAAATGTATCTACATACAAATGTAAAGGAATAGAAATAAGTTTACTTTTTATTTTACTTTGCAGCCGTTTATTTGAAAAATAAAGAAAAAATCATGTATACAATAAAAAAGGAACAAGTTTTGATGATTAAAATTTGAAATTATTATTAATATTCCTAACATGCTATCCAGAACAGTATTTGGACCAGAATACGGAAGTAAGGACTTCTGTTATCTTGTGGTGCTCCAAAGCTAAATATTATTCTGCTTTTTCTGAATAGAGGTCAATATTATCTTTTTTAGCTCCAATATTTTTTTTTTAATTTATTATTTTTTTTTTTTTTAATTTACACAAGCCGCCTTAAAACTTCAACACAACCTCAACGAGATTCAAACTTGGTGTAAGAATTGGAAAATAAAACTTAATTATGACAAATCACTTCATATTACATTTACACTACGACGCAAGAACTGCCCGCCTGCTTACATTGACAACCAACCTTTACATCAAACTGAAAACGTGACATATTTAGAACTTACGCTTGATAGAAGACTGACATGGGGCCCGCACGTCAAGACAAAAAAGACGTTACAGTTAAGACTGCGACTTCTATACTCGTTACTTTATTTCCGAATAGACAAATTTCAGCTTAGAGATAAATTAACCTCAATTATTTTCTGAGTTTGGATTTATAATAGTTTTCTATATACATTTCCGAGCTAGTCAGTCAGAAAACACAGAGAGCTGGCGGTCATTAAAACATGACATGACAAGTTGGGCCCTCTCCCTCCAAAGAGCGCTCATTATGCCTCCCTAACAAAGCTCTTATAAATATTCATAAAGGCTTCGTAGAATTTATAGTTGTATATTTATATTTATCTCTTATTATTCTGTCTTATTATTCTGTCAGAAAGCTTCGTCTAAATTTATATATTAAGAGAGACCTGAATAATAAAAAAAAAAATTATTTAATTTATCGGCTGGAAAACAAACGTCGAACAGCTGTTTTATTACAATTAATAAATATATGATTTAGTAATTTTGTAGTTGTGGTCCTTAACTTCAGCTGCCAAAAATGGTACCCTTAAGGGTTGTTTTACTACAACTTAAGATTACTTACTTTTACCTGAGTAAAATTCTGTATAATAATACAAAAATTATATATTTCATATTACAAAAAGTCTTTTAACAAGGGCAGTAAGGACGTGTTATCTTACTGTTTATCTACCTAGCCAAGTGAGGGTGAGAAAGTCGAGATTCGTTCAGTGGGTCTACGACCTAGGCCGGATTCGAACCGGCAACGTGAGAATGCTAAACTACTTGCTACTTCAACACGACACATACAGTATCTTCCTAAATAATGATTTATTATTAATATTTCATTTTTTATTTTTTGTTTTGTTGAAAACAAATGCAGGTTTTAGTTTCTTTTAAATTACCCTTCTATATTCACTAACATTCAACGATTCCATCTATTTGATTTTTTTTTCATTTTCTTTGCTATAAGTTTCATTCTATTTTAGGGGTTTAAGTCCCTATATACTTTGACCAGAGCATACGAAACTTTTTAGGCATAGTAAAAAACCTTTCAATGAAGGTTTTCATAGAACCTTTATTGAGTATTTACAATTTGCCCCAAATGTGGGCAATAGGTAATATAGATGGCATATGATTACATTTACCCATTATGTACAAAGAGAGAAAAAAAAATTATATATTTAAAATAAAATAAATAAAAAGATAACAGAAAAGAACTTCCTATACATAAACAATATAAAGTGTACATTATACATATAAATAAAGTGAAATATTAAAATTAAAAATTGAATAAATGAAAAATAAATAAATAAGTTAAAAAAAAAAAAAAAAAAAATATGTTAAAGCAAGCAGTATTAAAAAAAAAATGTTTTAAGTAATTTTAAATTTCATTAAAATTGTCATTTGGTTTATATTCGCCCCTTGCGTTGTTTCGTTGTATTTTACTCATTATGTCTTGCATTCGACATAGTATACAATGCCTATCAAATGAGGCCACCCGGAAAAGCTTGATATTCAGTCAAAAATAAATATGTAGATATAAATTATGAACTGCTTTGCCAGATTTGTCTTCGATAAACCGAGGCGCTCCCACGTTTCCTTCCTCTATTCCGAATTAAACTGGCTTTATCCCATATTCCGTAGAAAATATTTCCATGGATCATTCCTTTGCCAAATCATCAGCACCCTTCATCCTTCCTATATTTATAATACGCTTCAATTCAGATCTGCAATCAAGTCACTGAACACAAGATCCCGCCTTTCTGATCTATATACCCCATCCCATAGAACTGCTACATTCCAGCGCTCTTTCCTATTCCGCTCAACCATCCTATGGAATTCCATTCCTTCTCATATTAGACAAGTGAAATCTCTAAAAACATTTAAATTCCTCTATTTCCAGTACCTCCTCCTAATCCAAGGTGACGCTTACTAACAATATATTTTCTCAATTAAACGATATCTAACTGTTTCTGAAACACACTCAGTGTTACCAATTAAAATAATTTTTTCTCAATCCGAATACATTTGGGTTCTTATATTGTATATTATTAGCATTGTATCAAAATAACCTATTTATTATTTCATTTGTAGAATGTGTTCTTATTTTCCTGTTTATATATTTCATTAGTATCTATGTATACATTATCATTGTTATATTAATATTTTTTCTTTATTTTATTATTTTTTATTTTTTCATCTTATTTATTCATCATGCCTCTGACCAAATGTAACTAATATCATTTCTTTCTGTACAATTTGTTATTCTTAAGGGACTTGGTTCCAGAATAAAATTATTTTTCTATTTCTATTTCTAAATTTAACACAGATATATAGTTTAGGCCCGGACTTTTTTTTTTTTTTTTTTTTTTTTTTTTATTAATACCACAACTTTGATAAAAAAAAACCTTGGCTTAAAAAAAAAAAAAAAAAAAAAAAATTGAAAATCGAGTTATAAAGAAAAAAATAAAATTTAGAAGTGTAAAATGATGATGGGATTTCACACATCCCGAAAAATGTACAGTAATATCTATAATGTTACATTAGAATAGAGAATGAAATGTTCACCTTTTCAATCTTCAGTAATGCATCAACGCCTGATTTTTAAATATTTTCGATTTACATGTTTAAAGTCAGTTAGAACGGGGCCCGAAGAGCAAGATACATTTTTTATTTATTATATATTTTATTTTATTGATTTTACAGAATATATTTATATATATTGATAGCTTAAATATCCGGCTGTGGCGCTGTTTATTTTAGGATATTGCTTTCCAATTGGCTCTATGACGCTCGGAGGTATTTTTTGTTCGTTCTCGCTATTCATCTGTTGTTGATCCGTTGCCAACTGTTTGGGATTTACGGTTCTGTGGAGATTTCTAGATGGAACGTTTTAATATTTTTAACTCGACGATTAATGAATTTTGTACGTTGATATATGCTGTACTAGACATTGCTGTAAATGAAATAAATATTACAAAACATGATGTGCAGGGTCACAAGAGGTATGTAAGAAAATCTATCCACCGTTCTCTCTTCCTCAACTCTCTCTCTCATCCCTACTCTCCTCCTCTCCTCTCTCCTCCCTCCCCTATCACCACGCCCTCTCTCGAAAGAATCTCTCCCTCTATCTATCCTTCTACTCTCCATCTTAAGCCTTCTTACTCCTGCCCTGCCCTCTCTTTTCCAGACACCCCTCTCTCTCCTCTCCCTCTCCCTCTACTCTGCCCCATCTCTCACTCTCTACTACTCTCTCTCTCTCTCTCTCTCTCTCCTCTCTCTTTCTCTCTCTCTCCTCTCTCTCCCACCTCTCCATCTCCCTTCTCGCCCTCCCCGACCTCTCTCTCTCTCACCTATCTATCTCTCCCTGCTCCTCTCATATCTTTCCCCTCCCTCCATCTCCTTTCCCTCACTCCACTCTCTCTCTCCCTCCCTCCCTCTTTCTCCTTCCCCTCCCTCCAATCACCCTCCCTCCTTCTCTCTCCACCTCCTTCCTCTCCTCTCTCCTCCCTACCTCCCTCTCTCTCTCTATCATCCCACCCTACTCCCCCACCCTACTCTCTCTCTCTCCCCTCCTCCCTCCCTCTCTCTCTCCTCTCCTCCCCATCTCTCTCTCTCTCCCTCCTCACCCTCTCTTCTCTCTCTCTCTCTCTCCTCTCCTCTCTCTCTCCTCTCCTCTCTCTCCCGCCCTCTCTCTCCCACCTTCCTTCTCCCTCCCCTCCATCTCACTCTCTTTTCTCTCTCTCTCTCTCTTTCCTCTCTCTCCCTCTCTCTCTCCCTCCTCTCTTTCACTCTCTCTCTCTCTCTCTATCTCTCTTAGTTGTGATTAGACCTAGCTAATATTTGTTGCTTTATTTATTTGACTTCTCTATGAATTCACGGAATAAATCTCGACCTACCTATCCCGGTTAGAATAGGTTGACAACCTGTAAAATAACCCGTCTATCCTGCCATTGTTGGAGTACATAAGTATTTTATACTCTAACAAACAAACAAAATTATATGGTGATAAAACGTTTTTCTTTATGAATTCCTCGGTTTAAAATAAAAAAGAAGAAAGTTAATTTAACTGCTAGAGATTGTCTATTACACTTTCTTAATATTTATTATCTCTATTAATTTACGTTTAACAACATTCTGAATTGATTCTTTAATAGGTGAGTTTTATATTTTTATCTTTTTATCCTGCAATAGTTTTATCTATGCGCCTATTAGATTCAGACTCAAATTAAAATGCAATTTATACCTAACAACTTTCCATAACTACTGTCCCTGCGTTGTTAAATTCAACGGTAGTGTTCATCTACGCTTTAACTGCTAGTAACGCGTTTAATTTAATCAGGAAGAATGTTGTATAGTCGCAATGTTTAATTGAGAAATAAAAAAATTGGAAAATGTTATCACTGCATTTAAAACAAAACAGTCAATTAGTCTATAATTATAAAATTTGAATTATGAATTATTTACTCTTACTTATTGGATTTTGTTGTTATATTCGAATACTAGTTTCGAATGTTATATAATCATCATTAGCTCTAAAAAAATTGCTTCACAGATTATAAAATTTGTTTTCATATCTATTTATTGAAATTTACAACCGTATATACAATATAAAATATAATACATCAAGTAAATGTGATGAAATAGATAAAAATGACATGTCACTTGTTTTTAAAGCAACTACCCATTGGTGGCACTTATAAAGGTCTATATAATGAAGTACTATATTAGAAGGTCCCGAGGCCATCTTCTTTTCAAACACCTCGGAGGGTTATCTGGAATGGAGTGAGAAGCAAGTTGTGATACTAATTGATTTTAATGGTTGTGGAGTTTGCTATGAAAGGATAGATACGAGTATATGATTTGAGCTAAGTCAGAAACGTAAGGTATATTAAGATCTTTGTGGATAAGTTTGTTTGTGACGAAGTATAGAGCATTGAGGATTTTTTGAAAGATTTTAGATTGTAAGGATTGGATACAAGATGAATATATGTCCAAATCGGTCTAATTATTGTTATGTAAATGAGTCTTTTGTAATTGATTGGAAGGTTTGAACGTTTGTCAAGTAAATGTTGAAGCAGTCGAAAACGACGGGCAGTTTCTCTTCTTTTTAGTCTTTATGTGGATTCCATTATAATTATTTTATTTTTTGACTTTATGTATTTATTCACACCTGTCAAATAAAATTTGACAACCTGTGAATTTGCTGTACGAATTTAAATGGCTTGAAAGGCATGAGAGGCAGCAGAACCCAGCGGCACCTCCAGTCTTTATTTTATTTTATTATTTTAGTCAAGGAGGTCTCTCATCCAGCTCCTTTTTAGTCTTCTCTGTGTGTTGTTGGGAATATATGTTGTGGCCATGTTGTTTGTTTGTGTATTAGGATGTCCATGTAGTTTTTTGTGGAATCGTTTGTAGTAGGTTTGTATTTGTTCTTTAACTGTTGCTATGCGTAGGTCAGTATGTAAAGTTATGTTGCTTACGTACCATGGGGCTTTTGTAATTGTCCTGAATGTTTTTGCCTGGAAGATTTGGTGTTTGTTAATATATCTTTTTAGCTGTCCCGTATATCTGAGAAACGTATGTCCAAATAGGTTTCAGTAAGTAAGTATAAGTGTTAATTTTTTGTTTAAGTTGTAGAGTTGAACGTTTGGACATTATAATTATTATATTTTAAAAATGTAAGAAAAGAAATGAAACATATTGTTCTTATCTTTTATTATTGTTCTTTGTATGGGAGTGTGACCAAACACAGTTCATCGTCAGTTCCTACTCAAATTAAAGTCAAGTTTAACTTAAAATGCTATTCACATTGACATTTTGGTTGGTAGTCTATACTTTTTTGCTGTAAAGATTTTGATATCTGTTGATGTTGCTCGGATTAAAAATTTGCCGACAGTTTTCCTGTTAGAAATTTTTTTTGTTATATGTATAACATATGTCGATAGGACCTACTGCTTATGAGCTATATTAACTTGAATGAAAAAAATCATATTTAAATTCACTATTTTCTCTAAACTTTATCAATTTTGAATAATCATTAATTGCTAATTTAATTTAATTTAAATAATTTGATCCTTTTAATTATAAAATGTAAATATATTAGTTTTCCCTGTCAGTAAAAATTGAGTTTTTATTAAATAACTTATAAATTCATTTTAAATTTTTGGAAAAAATATTGAATTTTCAGAGATACTAATAAATCCTAATAGAAAAAAAAGCTGCGGGAAGTATTTTAAAGTTTTTATTAAAATTTTCAATATTTTCCTTAATTTTATATTTCAGTTTATTAAAAATAATCTCTGGAATTTTCATCGACATCAGCTACGAGGTGTGATCAAAAAGTTCTAGGACTGAATTTTTATACATTTATTCATACAACATACAGGTTATTCAAATTTGTCTCCTTCGAAGTACTCCCATTGGGAAGCTACACACTTTTCCCACCGGTGTTTCCACTGATCAAAGGCCCCAGAAAACTCTTCTTTTGTAAAGGTGTTTAGCAGCTCCGTTGTTTTTTCTTTAATTTCGTCAACTGTTTGAAATCTTCGTCCTGTCAGGTGTCTCTTGAGCTTCAGGAAAAGAAAAAAGTCGGCTGTAGCCAGGTCAGGTGAGTAGGGGGGCTGAGGAATGACATTCATTGCGTTTTTTAAACAAAGGTTACGGATGACTAATGCAGAGTGAACAGGAGCATTGTCATGGTGAAGGACCCAATCACCACTTTTCCACAGCTCAGGTCTCTTTCTTCTCACAGCATAACGCAATTTTCTGAGGATTTCAAGATAAAAAAACGATTAATTGTTTGACCTTGTGGAAGGAATTCATAGTAAGGAATTCACTTTAGCAACATTGTCATCATTGATAGACGTTGAAGGGCGTCCGGAACGAGCATCGTCGTCTGTGGATGTTCGGCCATCTTTAAACCTCTTGAACCACTGATGGCAGCATGATCGGCTTAGACATTCTCACTAAAAGCCTCTTGTAACATCAAAAAGGTTTCAGAAAACGTTTTGTTCAGTTTCACACAAAACTTCACACAAACACGTTGCTCTTCTATCACATTCATTTTCATAAAATAGCCAAACTATATAAAACTAACCTCAAACAAACTGTGCTAATGTTACTTTCAGTGATGTTATGATTGATCTGCAAACACAGCTGTGTTCCTGTTGAGTCAGGCAATACAATGCTGCCAACCGCATCGCTGTGAGACATTGCATTCCCATATTATATAGAAAGTCCTGGAACTTTTTTATCACACCTCGTATATATAAAATTAAAAAATATCCACACAGAACTGAACGGTATTTTATATAGATTTAAAAGTTTACCATGTTGAACGAGGCTATGAAATATTTTTACTGACTTTAAGTAAATTTATATCATTATAGAACTTAAGTGAAAAATAAATTATTCTTTCATTTTTAAATATAAATAGTTCAATGACGGATTTATTTCAAAATAGGTTAATAAAATTAGAGGTAATCTTAAGATAAATTTCTTATGGACACTCAACATCGAGGGTCCTTCTTTTATATATGTTTATTTCTTTTTAGTTTTGGTTATTGTTTTTTATTTTTTTATTTTATTGAATATGTTATATACTTTTTAAAAAATATATAATAATTTCGATAACTTTACTATTATCACCAGGAATAGTAGGGGGATTTCTTTGTAATTGCAATTCCTGAAAATAACTATTTCATGGAGGGCAGTTATCTTAAATGTGTTTAATGGTTAGTTGTACGTTATTGAATGATACGTACTTAGGTTGATTGTACTTCGTTATAATATACCAATGGGTAAGTCGTGTATGGATGAAGTCTTGTTTCACCTTTATTCCGGGCAACGAAGGATTTTTAGAGGAGTTAATTCATGCAGAAGCCAATTTTGGCACAGTTGTAGGGAGAGGTGTCCTTAACAACATACTAAAAGTACTGGGGGGTGGGGGCGGAGCTAAGGGTGGCGGGGCTCTAAAGGGCGGTTTTTTCAGTTTTTTGTTAATAACTCGAAAACTCTTGCCTCTAGCGAAAATATATTTTTGTACTAAATTAATTTGCATGCAATTGTTTACAAAAAAGGTTCTATACATTTTTCAGCTAGGATCAATGCTTAAGAAGATATTGTGAGGGGAATATGGAAAATGTAAAAAAAAAAACACGTTTTCATTGTTAACATTTATGTATTTTTTGTTAAAATTGCAATGTTTATTGTTACAAACGAATAATTTATTATTATTAATTGAATGCTTATTGCTAAAAAAAAAAAAAATATTGTCGTTAAGCCTAATATGCTTATTATAGTACAAGGAAATTAGCATTCGAACCTTGAAATCGAACCAAAAATAAAAAGGTCTGACTACTGCATATTGTTCACCAACCTTAGCTGTAAATGTGGTTAAAAGATTTCTTTGAAATATCTTCAGGTTTGGGCAGGGGGGGGGGGGGGGAGAAGTGTTGAAAATTGTATGTTTTTATCACTTTGATACAATAACTCGGAAACCGTTACTTTACTTCCATATTCCCCCCACTATATCTTCTTAAGCATTGATCCCAGCTAAAAAATGTATAAAACCTTTTTTGTAAACAATTTTATGTAAATTAATTTAGTACATAAACGTATTTTCGCTAGAGGCAAGAGTTTTCGAGTTATTAACGATAAACTGAAAAAACGACCCCCCACCCTTAGCTCCACTCCCCCCCACCCTTAGCTCCACTCCCCCCCGGTACTTTTAGTATGTTGTTAAGGACACCTTCCCCTACAACTGTGCCAAAATTGGCTTCTACATGGATTTTGTCCCCTATTCGGCCTTTTTTGGTCTTCGTTGGCCTAGTTCTGTCGTTGCAGTTGTTTCATTCAAGTTCTTTTCCGCTATATTTGTATTCTGATGATGACAAATTCAAACTGTCTGAACTGAGGGTCGAGAAACTATCTTGAACTACCCGAAAAATATTTTAGACAATGGTTAAAAGGACCATCGTAAAAATAGTTGGATCCTGACAGATCTAAAACTAGTATCCTTTTGTGTCCTGGGAAAGAGATTAAACGGGAAGCGAATGTGTCCTTTTAAAAATTAAAACAATTTAATTAATTTCCAAAAGGACGAAAATTAAATTGTCCGGAAGGAGGATATCCTTCGGCCGTTCAAAATCGGTAGATTCTTCTATCGAATCAGACCAAGTCTGAAAAAAGTTATCTTTCAGTTGCTCTGGGCCTAATGCAAGGACCGCTTCTTAATCATTGGAAAAATAAGGGTTTTGGGTAAACGCCGATCAATGATTTATTTGCTTTGTCCACTTTGGTACTTACATTATTTTATCAAATATGATACCCTTCGTCGTAAACCTACGACGCCCTGTCCTATAGTGTATTTTAATGATATTCCTCTGATCCCTGTTGAACTGATCCACTACCTAGGACTCCAACTGGACAAACGCTTAACTTGGAATCCACATACAAGACTAAAACGACAGGAAACTGCTTGTGGTTTTCGACTTCTTTAAATTTTTCTAGACAATTATAGTAAAACTATCGATTTACCTCTAAGACTTATTTACATAACAGTTATCAGACCTATTTGGACATTTAGAGTTAAGATTTGGGACACCCTTAAACCATCAAGCTCATCTCGTATCCAATCCTTACAATCCGAAGTGCTTAGAAAAATCCTCAATGCTCCATACTTTGTCACATACAAAGTTTTCCATAAAGATCATAATATGCCTTGTCTCTGAATAAGCCCACAGCAGATACCTATCCTTTCATAGTAAGCTTCATAATCACTCAAATCCGTTATTTTCTCAACTTGCTTCCCACTCTTTTCATATGGATGCTTTAAAAAGAATGTCATACCAGCATATTAAATAAAAACTTTTCCAATTCTTCTTATGATAATGTTTTCACTGTTACTCAAATATTTTGTTCATTTTTCTTTTTTCTTTATCGTTTTTGTCTGTTCCCTCTCAACAAATGTTATTTTTCTCCATACTTCACTAGGAGTAAATCCAGAAATTTCATGTTTCAATCAACTTTGTATATAATATTTTTTTAGATACCCTATCCTTTCATAGCAAACTTCATAATCCTTTTAATCCATTAGTATCACAACTTGCCTCCCACTCTATTCCAGAAAACCCTCCGAGGCATCTGAAAAGACGACCTGCTAATATAGTACTTTAGTTTATAGTTTTTTGTATGTATGTAGAGAGGTTTTGAAATATGTTTTAAGGTATCGAAAAATGTTTCTTTTCTATCGGCCAAAAACTTCTTAATTTTTTTTAACTATCTTAAAAACATCGTCGAATATTTCAAAACAGTGTCCTTATAAGGACAACAATGGCGGAAATTAACCTTCGGATAACTTATAAACCGTTAAAAACATATTATCCTGAAGGATGAAAAACTATTAAAATATCGCCATCTTAAAACAGCATCCTTAAGGACGAAAACTAATTCTAATTGTGGAAGGAGAGAGTGGCCGAAGGACATCCGTGGCCACTTCCTTCCACAATTAGAATTAGTTATTGTCCTAAAGGATGCTGTTTTAAGATGGCGGAATTTAACGATTTTATTTGTTTTTCGTCCTCAAGGATCATATGTCTTTAACAGTTTATAAGTTATCCGAAGGATAACTTCCGCCATTGTTGTGAAGTTGAGATTTCATCAACAATTTCTAAGGGCCATAACAACTGCTGCGTTCAACCGATTACAATAGTAATAACATCACAAGAATCAGCGTACATTCTGCTTTTTATCCATGCATATAACATTAAGTTTACTCCTTTACTTTAGAAATTATCATAACATTCACTTGTTGTATTTTATAAATACTGTATACAGTTGTAAAGTTCAATAAATAGATATTTTAAAAAATGTATTTAATTAATGAGTTCGCTAAAAAAAAATGTAATCAATGAATAACCTGTCTGTAATATTGTGGATATAAAACTACCAGGTTGCAAAAACTGTTCTAATCTTTTAAAAAAATAAAACGAGGGTCAGTAGAGTAGATTTGTCAAGGCAATAACAAGATAACACCATTCTAAGTTCTTAAGCAAATACATTAAGCTGGGGAGGAAAGCAGAACTTGTGCTTAGTGGCTTTTTCATGAAGAGAAAATAGAAGAGAATTGCCCCGACAGAGCAGGCGAGGTCCAGCCCCTCTAAATCAAGTCCCCTTTAGTGTCTTATTATTAAAACATTCCAGCCAGCTAGTTAGCACCTGCTGTAGCATTTCATCATTATCTCCATCTGAAAAATATATCATATCTGAATTTAGGGCTTTAATCGACTTGAGGTACACCATTATGGTATTGAAGGATCAATACAATTAGGATTGATAAATTAATTGCCACTTCTATTGAAATTTATAACTGGACGATCGGTAAATCAAAGAGTAAACGAACATAGTAGAGCATTCACTATTCCTATTTCGCATTCCATCTATATGAAAATAAACCATAAATTCAAGACTCAGGAGTGAAAATAATATATCAAGTAGAAAATAGACTAAAATTAAATATTTATGAACCATAAAATCGATCCAGATTTTTGTCTGTATTATCATCTGTATAATAGCCAGATGAAGGTTTCCGATAGCTCTATTTTAAACTTGTTTTCATTAGGAACAGAAAAAATCCAATTAGTCATTGGATAAATCCCAAGGTAAAACCCCCAAAAGATTAATCCTACCTGGCCCACCCCCTTCCACTATCGAAATATTTCAGATATCTTTTAGATATTGTCATGTGGGTACTAGTATTTGATTTCGAGGTGTGATCATAAAGTTCCAGGACTGAATTTTTATACATTTATTCATACAACATACAGGTTATTCGAATTTGTCTCCTTCGAAGTATGTACATTCATACCCTTGGGAAGCTACACACTTTTCCCACCGGTGTTTTCACTGATCAAAGGCCCCAGAAAACTCTTCTTTTGTAAAGGTGTTTAGCAGCTCCGTTGTTTTTTCTTTAATTTCGTCAACTGTTTGAAATCATCGTCCCTTCAGTGTCTCTTGAGCTTCGGGAAAAGAAAAAAGTCGGCTGGAGCCAGGTCAGGTGAGTAGGGGGGCTGAGGAATGACAGTCATTGCGTTTTTTTACACAAAAAGACCATCTTTAAACCTCTTGACCCACTGATGGCAGCACGATCGGCTTAGACATTCTTCACCAAAAGCCTCTTGTAACATCAAAAAGGTTTCAGAAAACGTTTTGTTCAGTTTCACAAAAAACTTCACACAAACACGTTGCTCTTCTTTCACATTCATTTTCATAAAATAGCCAAACTCTTATATAAAAAGTCCTGGAACGTTTTGATCACACCTCGTATTTGAAAACTTTAGTACAGAAAACCTCGATAATCGGAACATTTGTAATCCGAACGCCGTTTTGGAATAAATAAAAATAATGAGAATCGTTAGCACAAACTGAGAGAGGGAAGGGGAAGTGTTTTTATTGTGCCTGAATACAACACATACACATACAACCTGAATGCTGTTTACCTCGGTTGATCACGCTAAAGGAAATCCGTGATTTAGCAGTCAAAAAACGTTCTTCAACCTTAGTTCAGAAAAAAATGAGTGACTATTTTCCAAATATTTAGTTTTTGTTTTCTTTAATTTTTTTATCTTTCTGTACAGCATAATTTTTTTGTGAGTACAGTACTGTACTTTCTGTGCGTGTATAAGATTGTATACAGACTATGTAAAATATTATGAAATTCATGTGCAATACATTACATAAAATATAAAACTGTAGCACAGTAGTATTTCATATATTATTTTTTTCTAATCCTCCATTTATTTACGATATATACAATAGTATTTCATATTTTTTTTTTTTCTAACCTCCGACTTTATTATAAATTCATACAATGAAAGGAAAATTATGGTAATGGATCTTTTATTGCCTTTCGGCATTTTAAGCCAAATTTAATGATCCCAACTTCTGCCAGTTTCCTCCTCATATGAGTGAAAGATATCGGCGGTGAGATGATAATAGGAGGAGGTGGTCTCTCCTTGGCTGTCTCGGTGCTGACTTCCGCCGGCAGGGCATCATAACGGTTGAGCGTTGGAACTGAGCTAGGCTCAGCCATTGGCCGAGGCTTGAAGACTCTCTTCGGGTCGGGGGTAATGAAGCCCTCGGCATCGGTCCTAGAGCGGGCACCTCTTCGTGCACTGACAGTGGGGTCGCCACCTGCATGATGCTCCGATGAGTCTCCCATCTCCACATCACTCATCTCCAAATCTTCTTTCTTCCTCTCTCCCTGGCTTGACACTCCACGTCCACAGGAGGGGGGTCCTGAAAAGTGTGTGAGAGAGTGTGGGGGTCCAGGCCACAACCAAAAATAAAGTAGAGTACTAGTCGAGTGCTAGGCTAGGACTTATACAAATGGACCAACCAAAAAAACAACAAAAACAAGCGGAGTTTCACTGTCTTTTTTTTTTTTTTTTTTTTTTTTTTTTTTATTTTTTTTATTTTTTATTTTTATTATTTTTTTTTTTTTCTAACCTCCGACTAAATTATAAATACATGCAAAGGAAATTAGGCTATTGGATCTTTTATTGCCTTTCGGCATTTTAAGACTTATTTGTAGCTCTGCCATCTCTGGAGGATCTTAGTCTGCTGGAGGCAATCCGTCTACATGTCGAGTGCGGAGGAAACACTTTGCCGGCGATGGTGGGTCATATCGGGTCAGTCCGTATGGTCTGAACCCCTTCCCTCGGCGAGTACGTACGCTAAGGGGATCGTGCCTTGCCACCTCCCAGGCCTGGGAGGCGGGGCTATGTCCCTGAAGAGAGGGTTGGCACAGTAGCTCAGCCCGTCAAAGAATTTGACGTGCCGGCGACTGATAAAGGCCGGTATCGTTGGCATCCTCAACTCCTCGAGGATCCGGCTGTTTTTGGCCCTCTGTAGGCTGGTACCGCGGACGATTCGCCGAAGGACGGAGTTCTGGAAAGTCTGGAGGGCGCGAAGTGTCGTTGCGTACATGTGATGCAGCAGTGGAGCACCGTGGAGGAGTATGGGACGGATGATGGATTTGTAGATCTGGATTTTGAGCCTGAGGGATATCTGAGGAGAGGTTAGGAGGTGATGGAGGCGGTATGTCCGCGCCCGGGCCAATTTGATTCTGCTTTTGACATGCGTCGAAAAGGTGAGGTGCCTATCGAGACTGACGCCTAAGTATAAGATGGAGCTGGAGATGGACTGCTCGATGCCGTCTACTGTAAAGCTCTTGGGAAGTTTTTGAGACTTCCCACGCTTACAGAAGGACATCACTATGGCGTCAGTCTAAAAAAGTAGTATTTCATAAAACAAACTATTTACCTTTAATAATACAATGTACTTCTTATTTTATGGGAGCTAGTATGTCAGTGTTCATTGTTTGCATGCTACATATTATGCCTGGAAAGGACTTTGTTTGGTAATCCGAACGATTTGATAATCCGAGCCACTCCCGGTCCCAATTAGTTCGGATTATCGAGGTTCTAATGTATATACAATCCGTGGAACATAGCGCTCATGTGTTGATAATTTTGTATGTTTTAGAACTGAAGATGGATGTTTAGCTTTCGAAACTAGTTTTCTAATAAAACAATTCCAATAGAAGTGGCAATTAATTTATCGATCCTAATGTTTAATTGATTCATGAACAAATAGCATTTAAAACCCTATTATTATTTTTTTTTTTACTTGAGTATGTCTTTTGGCTAAGAGTCTTATGTTTTATTTGTAATGTTTTTTTCTTTCTCAAAAATGTAACGTTATGAAGGCTCTCGCTCAATTGGTGTCACTCGGATCGAAAATTTACCGTCAGTTTCTCGGTCAGAAATTCAATAGACAATATTTTTAATTATATAACATTTTTCACTAGGACTTGCCGTTTAGGAGCTATATTGGTTTAAATGAAAAGAGTCACATTGGAATGTTTTTTTCACAGTTAAAAATGTAACATTTTGTCACGTTCTAGGTCTGTGGTATTACTCGAGATGAAAATTTAACAATAGTTTTCTGATCTAAAATTTACACTCACGATATGCCACTTAGCCCTCAAACATTGACAGCAACATACGCTGATGACACAGCAATATTAACTAGACATGAAGACCCCACAATTGCATCATTAACTCTTCAACACCACTTAACAATACTACAAGACTGGTTCAAACAATGGAAAATAAAACTAAACTACACCAAATCACAGCACATAACCTTTACACTCAGGCAAGACTCTTGTCCACCTGTCTTCATCGACAATCAACCCATACCACAAACAAACGAAATTCATTATTTAGGACTTACATTTGATAGAAGAATGACCTGGGGCCCACACGTAAAACAAAAACGTCTCAGTCTAACCAAGAGATTAAAACTTCTGTATCCAATGCTTCATAAACGGTCGACATTAAAACTCCGACAACGACTGAATACATACACTTACTTACTTAAACCCATATGGACATACGCCACACAAATATATGGGACTGCAAAAAATACACACCTTCAAAAAATACAAATATTCCAATCAAAATTACTCAGACTAATCACGAAATCACCTTGGTACGTTTCAAACCACACACTTCACACTGATTTAGAAATACCCACAGTAAAGGAACATATACATGACCTTTATAGACGGTTTCATGACAGACTTCATGGACATAACAACATACTCATTAATGACATGGCCACGACTGACATACCTGGAAATACTCTCAGAAGGCTTAAAAGAAGCTGGATGAGAGATTTACTCAAATAAATCTCTTTAACCCATGCCAGGAGGAAGGTACTATCGAGTGCTAGTCTCCCACACACCATACAAGGCCTGTAGTATTCAATTTCACATCACATTCACTGATTGTTACCCTAATAACAGCTGTGAATTAAAATCTGAAAGAGAAAAAAAAAAAAAAAAAAAAAAAAAAAAAAAAAAAAAAAAAAAAAAAAAAAAAAAATGTAATGGAAAATATTTCCTATTTTATGATGTTTGTCGCTAGGACCTAACGTTTAGGAGCTGTATTGGTGTGGATGAAAAAAGCCACGTTTGAAACCAATCATTGCCTCCGTTGTGATTCGGGTAGCATCGGCAATGTTCAAGGCACTTTGTTTATAGCTTTATAGCTGTCTGTATATGTAGGTTTCTGTTTATTTTATTTATTTTTTTTTTTACAAATGAGTCAGTAAATAAAAGATTTGTTTGTTGATACTTTTTTTGACAAATATATAATATATATAACACAAAAATAACTTATTATTTATTTTTTGTTCAGAATCTTTCTTAAGGTTCATAATTGGTTACAAACAAAAGATTTCCTACTTCTAGATTAAATAAGAAACTGTAATGGTGAATCTGAAATAAAAATTATAATCATAAAAGCCTTGTTTTTTTTTTCACTGAATATATTTTTAAGCGTACAGATATAAATATACTATACCAATTTTGCCAGAGCGCTTAATTTTTAGGCCAGTCTGAATGTACATATATATAAATCAAATCAGTTTAACATTGAGGAACTAATTCCAGTAATGTTTACAGCTGACTCAACCGTTTGGTAGGAACTGCTTGTTTGTATAATGGAGGTGCGGGCCGAGGTATCAAGCAGCCGGAAATAGACCTGTGGTTGAGATAGGTGCCTCTATCTGAATTACTTAAATTAAAGCAATGCTCCACCCTTTGATGTCGGTGTTCTTTGAAGTTAGCTTTAAATTATTAATTATTTTGGTCTCAGGCGAAATTTAGTAATGATATCGTTTACTTTTACCTCTAACGAAGTAACCTCGTAAATTATTATATAGAAACATTTATAAAGAACTTGATAAAATTCAAAGGTGTTACGTATACTTTATATTATTACAATAGTTATCAGATCTATTTGGACATATGGAGTTAAACTTTGGGGCTCAAATAAACCTTCTAATTCTTCCTTCAATCCAAAATCCAAAATGCTCCTTACTTTGTCACCAATAAACTTATCCATAAAGATCTGAATGTCCCATATGTTGCTGATTTAGTCCAAACCAGATACCTATCATTTCATTGTAAGCTCCTTAATCACACAAAACTACTAGTCTCTCAACTATATATTCCAAATAACCCTCCGAAGTGTCTGAAAAGAAGATGGCCTAGAGACATTTTATAGAGGTAAAAATTATTATTCAGTAACGTGATCTCGAAAACCGTTGAAAGTTTGATAAATATGTATAAAATCAATTTTGTAGGAAATTTAATTATAGTCCAGTAAAAAGGTATTTTGAACTAGAAAGTATTTTGGTAATCGTTTTTTATGGCTTACTTTATATTTTTTGGGGTGCTGCACATGAATCTGAAGTTGTCCAACAAAATTTCTATCGGCAAATAAGCAAACAATTAAAAAAAAGTAAAAAATCTTTAATTTGTTTTTCATTATTTTGCTTGTAACTTGCAAAGTAATCATTTTAAGCAAAATACCCTTCTATATTAAAATAAAGAGGAGAAAATGGCCTATAATTAATGTCCTTATGTTTTTTATGAAATCCAGGTTTTTTTGGCATATTTACCGCTATGAATCCGAAACTATTTGACCGATTCAAAATTTTATTTTTTGATCCCAAAGCTGGTTAAATTTTCATTTTTTTAAATGACATTTATGTAATTTATTTATTTATTTTTTATTTTTTTTTTTTTTTTTTTTATTTTTTTTTTTTTTTGCGTGCTCTTAAGAGACATTATTAAAACTTTATATATAATAGTCTAATAGTAAATTTAATCAGCTTCAAGATGAAAAAAAGTTATTTTAAATTGGACAAATAGTTTCGGAGTTAATAGACAAAAAATTAAGACAAACATATTTTTGCGGAGAGGTGGGACTGGCCCCCAGTTGGCCAAATTCCTTTGTGGATACCTTACGTCGGACAAAAAAAACATAACGTCATAAATTCTAGGTCATTTTCTCCTCTTTATTTTAATATAGAAGAGTATTTTGCTTAGAATGATTACTTTGCAAGTTACAAGCAAAATAATGAAAAAAATTAAAGATTTTTTACTTTTTTTATCATATTTTCCGTTGGACATTTTGTTGGACAACTTCAGATTCGTGTTCAGCACCCCAAAAAATATAAAGTAAGCCACAAAAAACAATTACCTATAACCTTTCTACTTCTAGCCCTATTTTAAAACCATTTGACTGGACTATTAGCTTTAATTATTAATTGAAACATATTTTTCCTAAGTCCACCGTTTTTGAGATGTAATCGAAAAACCCAAAGATGTGACCTTCTCCCCCCCCCCCCACCGTTAGTTCACCCCCCCCCCCCAGTAGAGGGGACTTTTAGTATGTTTACCTTCTAACTATTCCTAACGAAGCTATGAAGTCAAAAATTATCGGATATTCCATGCACTCTACACCCCTCATTTCAGCGTTCATTGGCTGGACCAATACTGTATAGTTTTCTTTATACAGGGTGTACCGAATTTAAATGGCAAAACTTCAGGAAAATCGCAAAAAAAGAAACAGAAAAAAAATGTTACAGGGAGCGATTATCACCTTTCAAAGTTCGTCAGGCTAGGCAGTGAGATATGTAAACACTTAATGTTATCCTTTACATTCTTCTATTTGTTTACATTTTGGCTTCCTTCTAGATATTTTTGTGTGAATAGTGATTTGATCGTTTTTGCTTAGTTTTAGAGAAAATCCCAAAAAAAGAAATAAAACAAGTTTTCATTTTTATACTTATTTATTTACATTTATATTTATGTTATATTCTTTTTAATGTAAAGATTGCTCAAAATTTCCTTTTGCTCCAATGCAAGCATTACAACTAGCACTCACTTGATAAATTGCAGCTAAACATTGTTCTGATGATATTTGGTGCACTGCATCTATGATTCTGTCTCTTAATTGCTCTATTGAGTTGGTTGACACCGAATAAACTTTCTGCTTCAAGGTTCCCTATAAGAAGAAATCCATGGGTGTCATATCAGGTGATCTGGGTGGCCAAGGTACTACTCCTCCACGTCCAATCCATCGTTGTGGATAATTTATATCCAGCCAAGCTAGAGCAACTCTGCTATAATGAGCTATAAGAGCCCATACATGATAACTTCTTTGATTAACAATTCCTCCTCTTGTAAAGGTAGCTTCATCGGTCCATATAATTTTTAATGGAAATAAATTATCATCGCGAATTTTGTCAAGAAACCAGTTACTAAAATTCAATCTCTTGACATAATTTTGAGGTAATGAATTCTGAACTTTTTGAAGATGGTATGGGTAGCGATTATCACCTCTCAAAGTTCGCCATATTGCTTGCCGCGATATTGCTAATGCAGCAGATGCTCTTCGGATGCTAGTCTCAGGATTGTTATCAAAGTGGCGTTGGACACAATGTCTTCTCCGATAATCTGCTTATTGCTTATTGCTGCCTGAAATTGGTCGCCTTCATTACGTGTTAAGAATGACCCAGTCTCTCGTAGTCTATTAAAAGTTAACGAAAAGACTCGTTGATTAGGCACTCTTCTATTTGGAAATCGGCGCGGATACTCCCGCACCGCTTCTAAAGCATTACCGTTACAGAAACCATACACAAAAATCATATCAGCGTATTCAACATTAGAATATGTATGCGGCATTGTGGCTGATGCTATTCACACAAAAATATCTGAGTAACTGACTGAAGACTGATTTAGGATTAAAATCCTAGAAGGAAGCCAAAATGTAAACAAATAAAAGAATGTAAAGGATAAAATTAAGTGTTTACATATCTCACTGCCTAGCCTGACGAACTTTGAAAGGTGATAATCGCTACCTGTAACATTTTTGTTTTGTTTCTTTTTTTTTGCGATTTTCTCTAAAACTAAGCAAAAACGAGCAAATCTCTAAAGGACTTTATGTCTTAGTTTTTCGGTCCCCTATAAGTTCCTGAAGTTTCGCCATTTAAATTCGGGACACCCTGTAAATTGTGTAGCTCTTCTTGTTCTATTTCCTTTTTCTTTTCCATTTATTTCTTATTTTACATATTGTGTGAATGTAATCATAAAGCCAATCTCACTTATTTTCCACATTTGAGACAGATTATAATATTTACTCAATAATCGTTTTTAAAAAAATTGTATTAATGGTTTTAGTAGCTTAATAGTAAATTTGCATATTCCCTTTGGCCATTGATACTCGGTCCTTTGGGAAGGAAGAGTTGAATGGAGCAGTGGTGTCAGTTGCCACCGCTCTGGTTTGGACAGTTAGCGCACTCGAGCGGCATCCCAGTATGTTAATTATGGATCTCCATCCCGGGTGGGTTAGTTCTAGGGGGGGGGGGGGGGGGGTGACTTGTTGCTGTCGCTTTGGCTGGATCCCTCGCCTGAAGCCACATCAAACATCTTAGTTTTGAAAGTCTGTTAGCTCATGTCGGCAAGTAATTAAAATTTAATTTAAAAATATCTTCCACTAGTCTTCCAAATTGCCTCATACGCAATTCCAATAATCCTCCGAGGCGTCTGAAACGAATATGGCTAAAATACGTTCTAATGTAGAATTTGTATTGAAATTCTACTATTGAGCATGACATATGAGATTATATTTGACTTCACAGCTTCGTTAGGGGTGGTTAGAAGGTAAACATACTAAAAGTCCACGCAACTGGGGGGTGATCTTACGGGGGTGAGGGGAGATGGTCCTATTTTTGGGTTTTTCGATAATAGCTCTAAAACGGTGGACTCTAGAAAAATATGTTCAAATAAAAATGAAAGCTAATTACATTTGCTATAAAAATGTTAATATACATGTTTGTCGAACTTCCAACGGATTTCGAGACATACGTTATTGAAAATCGATAATTCTCGAACAAAAATAATATGTACCTCACTTTTTGTCAAAGATTTGCTTCTAGATCGTTTCTCAGAAACATTTTTGGAAACAAAGGTGTAGAACATTAAATGCATTTTAATTTCATATATGTTCAATATTCGATGGCTACCCCCTATTTTTTCCACAGTTTTTGAACCCTCAGGGTCTTAACTGTGCTAAATAAAGTTTCTTTTCAGGTTATAGTCTGCTCTCCAACCTTTTTCACATTTCCTCCAGAGACCCTAAATATGGAATTTCCAATGGGATGTGTTATTTTTTTACGACGGATTTCGATAGAAAATCAAATATTTAATCGATTTTATACAGGTAACTTTTTTTATCCGGGGCACCGTTTCGCCGCAAATCGCGAAAAATCATTTTAAGAAAATAAGCAATCTAAAACTGGTATTGAATGAGTAAATTAGAGTAATTAAATAAAAATTTACTGTTTATTGAAAAAATAAACATTTTTCAATTACAGGAGGTTTTTTCTCCTAATATAGCTAAAACTGGAATTGCAAAAATAAAATTTTGTAGGAAACCTTCCAAGTCAACCTGTTCTCACCGCTCGTCGTACCAGTCACTGGAAGGACTTAATTTCATATTTTTTAAGAAATTTAAAAAAAAAATACATGTGAGAAATTTTGGGTTTTTCGATTATATCTCGAAAACGGTGGACTCTAAGAAAACATGCTATGTATCAAAATCAAAGCTAATTAAATTTCCTATAAAATAGTACTTATAAATATTTATCAGACTTTTAACGGTTTTCAAGATGCAGTTCCGAAGCCGTTCCTGGAAATTGGCATTTACTGTTTCCAGTAGATCTGCATTGATAAGAGTGATTTGATGTTCAATTGACGCCTTCAGTTCTTGCAATGTGCGTAGTTTACTCTCGTCAACATGTGACATAAGACTGCCCCATCAAAAAGAAAGATTTTTCATTGCTTCCTCTGTCCTCTGACCTATTCACTTGTGATTTTTTTTTTTTTTTTTTTTTTTTTTTTTTTTTTTTTTTTTTTTTTTTTTTTTTTTTTTTTTTTTTTTTTATATAGACCTTCTAGAAAGTGTGGATGCCAATTTCCAGGAACGGCTTCGGAACTGCGTTGGCGAAAATGGGCATCACATGACTGATCCATTTTTCCGTACCCAATATTCTCAAATGGCAAATCCTTACGAATGTCCTGATATCAATAAAACCTTCTTTTTTTTTCTTTTTTTTTTTAAGTTATGATTTTTTCAAAAACACCCTATTCCTCTGCCGCACCCTGTATATTCATTCATATCATTCATAACTGTATTTCATGAAAACAAATAATGATTGATATTAATTTTTTATATTCTATTTTATATGTTGAGTACAACTGACTCTTATTACATTTACAGTAGCTCAGGAAATTGTAATTAAAAGTTTAATAACAACTTTTGAGTAACTTTATCTGCATTCAATTAACATTTAATAAAATCTGATTTTATTCATCTGTGGTTTTCGAGCTGATTAATATTCAAGGAGAAGTATTTAAATTTACAGGAATATTTTATCTCACGATTTAATATTATTTATAAAATGACGACCTCACATCTAAACTGTCAATTCACATTTATATAAAAAGTAAAATAGAAATCTATGATTAATTTAATCTTCTCAATGGAAATAATAAATGAATTCCTGTCTTCCCCCTTAGCTCCCTTAATATCCTTTTCGAAACGTATCCGGACAACTCCCTAATTCCTAGAATCCACTTGATCACCAACAGATTACTGATTGTTTAAAAGCAATATTCTTTTTTCCTGGGCTGGCTGTCGTTCCGCCATTCCGGAAAACAGGGAAGCAAAAAACAGTAACAAAAGCTGATAAATTACAACGAAAATTGTCCACTCTCTTTTCCGTAGTAGAACTGATTCCACTAAAACTCGATTCAAAAATTCGATACCTAGATATCGATTATCTTTGATGGTCAATACATTTCAGAGCTATCGAATCGTATGATTTATTTCTTATTACTCCAGTAAATAAACAGATTGTAGAGTGCATGAAATATGCGATAATTTTTGACTTCCTAGTTTCTTTAGGAGTAGTTAGAAGGTAAACATACTAAAAGTCCCCACCCATGGGGGGTAAGCTAACGGTGGAGGGGATGGGAGAATAAAATATATTTCATAAAATAGTTCTAATAAATATTTATTGAATTTCAAACGGTATTCGACATTTACTCGCATGTTATTGAAAATCGGTGATTTTCGGTAAAAAACAAACTTTACCTCACCTTTTGTCAAACGTTTGCTTCTAGCGCCTTTCACGAACGTTTCTTCAAAATAAAAATATATAAAAAAAAATCTATAACGTAAAATTTACTTTAACATCATATATAAGTTTATGGCATTTTAAGCAAATGTTTAACAAAAAGTGAGGTAAAAATTTGTTTTTTTCTAAAACCGTTGAAATTTCGATAAATATGTATGAGGTCAATTTTATATGAAATTTAATTAGCTTTAATTTTTATTTGAAACATATTTTCCTAGACTCTACCGTTTTCAAAATATAATTAAAAAACCCCAAAATTCGAACTTCTCCCCCCCCCCCACGGTTAGCTCACCCCCAGGGGCGGGGACTTTTAGTATGTTTACCTTCTAAATACTCCTAACGAAGCTGTGAAGTCAAAAATAACCGCATATTTCATGCACTCTAAACGCCCCATTTCAGCACTTATTGACTGGACTATTGTGATGCTGAATTTTGTATACTTTTTTTTTTTTATTTATTTCCCTTCCTTGCCTCTCGGCTACACGGGTTTTGCAGGGATGGCTTGTAGCCATCACTGCTGGTTTTAACAGTTTAACATAACATTTCAATATTACTTTTAACATTGCAAGAATAAATTTTCTTAAACATTTAACAGAACATTTCAATATTACATTATGTTACATATTACATTTAACATTTAACATTTCAAGATTACACTACACGTTTAAAGTAAGATTTAATATTTAAAATACATTAAACGCTTTACATAACTACATACTTGTGTTTAATACAATATACCTTATATCTAATACAACAACCTATATTTAATACAACATACTATATTAAACTTAACTACTAATACAAACTACTAATACAACTACTAATACAAACTACTAATACAACATACTATATTAAAATTAACTACATACTAACTATAACATACTATAATACATAATAATAACTACATAATAACTATAACATACTAATTTAAAATAACAACATACCTATATAATTTTTTTTTTTTTTTTTTTTTTTTTTTTTTAATTTTACGTTTATATAGGCATTATTCGGTGATGGGGTTGTCGTCAGCATCATTCCTGTCCAAGATTCTTTCTGGGGCGTGACCCCTTCTTCCTAGGTTGAAGTGCTCTACCCCCACTTCAGTTTTCCAACCATACACAAAACTTTTGTAATACGGGTAGTTGTCAGCTGATACTAGTTGAGGGAAATAACTCTCCGTTAGAACATACAGCCCTGTTTCCCTCTGTAGCTTGGCTCTCAATGCCTTAAAGGCAGTGCATGAAATTACCACATGTTCAGCGGTTTCCGGTACACCACAGCTGGGACAAATTTTGAATTTTGTATACCCTTTTTTTTTTAATGTTTATAATTGAAATGTAAGTGTATAAGAAATTTTTCGTGCAAGTATGTTCCATAGTGGTTTTAAAGCTTTTATACAATATTAATATATATCTCAAGTATTTAGTGAGATGTTTAGTATCGCTAGGTATTCCGATTGGCATCGCTGGAATCTATTGGGTCAGAGTTGTCATCTCATATGTGCAAGGATAAGCTAGTTCAAGTGACGAATGTTACATAACAAAAAATGTTTATGTGACATTCGGTCGGATAAAGAAAGAATAACATAGAACATGTTTTAGGGGTTCCTTCCTTATCCGTCAATGATAGTCATACAGTCGGATTGCCAAATCCGTTAAGTTCATTTTTTCGATTTAGTTTTTTTTTTTTTTTTTTTTTTTTTTTTTTAGGTTTTCTTTTATAATGAAATTCTGCGTCTAATGTTAAAACGTGAATATGCAAATTCAGCTTGGTTCAGGTTTGGACAAAACACTATTGTTATTTTAGTCCAAAACATAATTAAACATGTGCATCAAAGCTCGTTTTGTGTTTAATGTCATAGAAGGTGCTAAAATGCACATAGTGGAATTGGCAATCTCAATGACGATATGTTTTCTGTTAGATAAATTTTCAAATCAAATATTTTAATCCTGCTAACCGTCAATGTTATTTATTCCTTTTCATTTATTTCCTTTTCCAAAGTAGAGTAATTTTTTTATACATAAAAGCCGAGAGGGGGGTCCAAGTTCCGGAACGACTTTCCGTATGCCGTTTGCAGTCTCGAGAAAAAGTCACACAGTAACAACTAAAGAGAACCGAGAAACTCTTTAAACAATGCAGCTAGAAAGTCGTTCGCGCCTCGAAGTTGGTGACCCTGGGTGCGGCAATAAAGACCGAGTGACTTCGGTAAGCCGTAGGTGAAGCGGAACCCTCCAGGTTCACAACCTGGTTGTAAGAACGATCTAGCCCAGCTAGATCCAAAACCAGCCATCACAATTTTAGAAGCATGATGTACACGACGAAGATACGTACACTTGACGAGGATGGATCCGAACAGACTGACCAAAAGGATATTCGACTATTTTGGTAAACTCAAGGCATATAACAATTGCAGAGCTGACCTGCAACGTTGCGGAATACAGGAAAGCACAGTACACAACAGAGCACAGTACAAGAGGGAAGTGTAGGAGGGGGGCGGATTGAGTGCGGAAGGGTGAGCAGACCGAGCACGCGCGTGTGGTCGCAGGAGAGGAGGAAGGACCACAGTGAGAGGATGAAGGCGAGATGGGCGGAGGTCAGAGCGGAAAGAGATCCTGGAGAAGATGACTCCCGGGTTTCCTTCATCACGAATAAAATTGTAGCGTGATCCACAGCGGTCTTAACGAAAAAAAAAACCGAGAGGGTTCGAGCAAGATCGGTCAAATCCAGGTTAAAATGTTTTATTTCGTATTAGGAGAATTAAGAGTCAAAGGAGCTCACACTTATTAGTGAGTAAGTGTTATTTTGAGTAACAAGAGTTGAGCTCTTAAATGTTCCTACTCTCCTAATATGAAACTATCAAAAACTCTCTTGCGTTTTATGTTATGCTATACTACATGCTACATGCTAAAATTTCCTATCGCTAGGATTTAAATTACGAGCGTATACCAAAAGACATATCCATGTAAAAAAAAAAAAAAAAAAAAAAAAAAAATGGTATACAACCTTTCAAAAATAACAGAACATTATAAAAACACCATCAACCAAATGCAATTTATGGCACTGGTATTGGCAGCCAGCATAAAAGTAGGATATTTTGATAATTTTAACGGGAAGGGGAAAGTTTTCTGTCAGCAGTTCTGTATTTATTTATTTATTTTTGCGTTCGTTACACGTTTGCTCCATAGGTTATTAATCGATTTTGATCATTATTTTTTTTATCGGTTGGTCATTCTTCAAAGGTGGTTCCATTGAAATTTTTTTGAAATCTACTCAGCGATTTTTAAGACACATCCAAAAAACTATTAATAAGAAATCACGGTTATATAACTTTCCACTATAAACATATTTCTTCATGGTGACTAATTCTAAATTTTTAACAAAAATAATTTACATATACAGTTTACCCTCGATGTGTCGAACTTTGATAAGCCGAATAATTAAATAAGTCGAACAAAATCTACGGTCCCAAATACATTACTCCTAAATTTCACATCAAAAAGTCGATTTCAGAAAAAAATACGTGAAAAATCGTGTAAATAAGTTGAACTGAAAATAGGGGACTTCTAGAACTTTCATTTCTGTGATACCAAATATAGAAAGTCATTGCCTCTATAACTCAAACTCAAAATCTAAGAATTTCATGGGTTTCCCTGTTTTCTGTCATTGTTTAGCATTTTAGTTCTCAAGTACATCAGTCAATTATTGTTTATTCATTCGAGTTATTTTATAATGTCTCGGCGAAAATTAAAATTACTTCGATTAACAAAAAGTTAAAAGTGATTCTCGATGTGGAGAAAGAAGACAGAAGTTGGGAAGTTATTGCTTGTGAATTCAGAATAACTAATTGTGCATAGGTATCGATATAAATATCGATAATTTCATTGGTTGTTCTTTAATGCTCGTTGTTTCAAAGTAATTAAAATATTATTTTTTACTTTCAAGTTCAAGTTTTTATATGTAGGTTTAATCTTGAAATCGGTTTTTTTTTTATTTGGTAATACAAATGGATAGAGAACATTAACTATATTGCTAACACATATTCATCGATTTTTAAACTTTACTGGGGTTCTTATGCTTTTCTAATAAATATTAATTGGATATAAGTAAATTTTATTGTAAATTTCTAGCTCTATATAACACTATACCATCATAACCTCTCTCGTAATGGTGTTCGCCACCTATTGGTCGATTTTCAAACTTCATTGCGCACCTTATATTTTTCGCTTTTTAAATGAGAATTTATATGAAAATCTGTATATTTTATTATTGCCAATCCTTCCTTGAACTATGAAGATGATGTGGTTAAAATTTGGTACAGATTGGTTCAGCAGTTTTCGCTTGTCCTTTTCTATAATACTATAGATGTACATCGGCAAAAGAAAGTTAGATTTCTAGCTTGTGAACCTAAGCTCACGCACTTTTTTATTATGACGAGAATACGTCTTTAAATTTGCTACCATATGGGGGCAATCCAAAAACCCTAATGATAACGAAATCGGGGGATACAGTTTGGCGTTATAGGTTCGAATTTATCCTCTACATCTAAAATTAAATTATACTACTGGATAGCTAAAGCACTCAGAAGACATCTCTACTGATACAATTATCAACCGATTTGATTCAAATAATCAAAATAAACATCAGCGAAACTTGGATGGAAAATTCTATGCCAGTCAATATCCCTCCCTAGCTTTGAACTGAGATTATATTGTAATACCGCTAAGAACAGACAAATTGCAACTACATCATCGGTAGCGGTATCATCATGAAGTCGCAGAGCCGGTGGAGTCGCCATGTATCGCAACATCAATAGATTTACTGATTTTAATGGAGTTAACGTTGACTTTTCGTAAATTGAAAGACGCAACACCTGATGATGTCTGTATAGTAAACATAACGGCCAATGGCATCTTCAAATTCATTCTCGGATGTGTGTATATCCACCCAGGCACAGCGTTAGCAGAAATTAAACTTTTTATGTTCCGATCGTTGTTTTAATTTTCCAAAAACATCGCTAAAATTATACCCGGTTATGAGCCTGATCTTACTACACCATTTATGATGGTTGGAGGCTTTAATGTTGGTGTCACAAAAACCGCTCATTGACAGACTTCATGCTCAGCGAGTTCAATTTATCTTATATTGAAACTTCTCCAACAACATAAGGTAATAACTGTATTGATATAACGTTAATCAGAAATCTCGATGTATCTTGTTTGCCATTTGTGTCATACTTTTCGTATCACAGACCTAAATTAAAAAAGTTATATTGTAACACAATAATTATTAGTTTTCTTACTTTTATTGTAAATACATAAATAAAAATATTTTATTCAAGAAATATAACCCGTTACATAAACGTATCCACGTACAACACACGGCCGTGTCCACGACACGCCTCACACCGATTTTTTTATTTATTTTTTTTTATATTTAAGCCTAGAAGAAGATAATAGAATTCAATGAACCGCTCAATACGCCCTCGCGTGGAAGAACATAATGTCCCCAGCATTATCCTAATTTGGTTGAGAACTGACAGGGCCTTCCGTGATAACACTTCTACAACACTCCGGCGTGGCGTGAGGCGACGTGGTTAGGGTAACCAGCTACCGAGTTCTCTTCCAACTTCGAACCCTACAGCCCATAAACTATTCAATTGTTATTCCGAGAAAGAATAGAACTCCGAGTCGAGGAGAGATTCCTTTTGGAACGGTTCATATTCAGTTCCTTCCTTGGCCCTGAATGAGTAAACAGTTCCGAGTCCTTTCAAAGGAACTTCATTAAGGAGCGAAAACAGTTCGGTCGTTCCTATTGTAATTGGTTTCCCTTATTAATGGCCTGCAATTAAAATTTGTCCGATGAATTCTTTACAATCTCAAAGTTTTATTCTGGACAAAACAATTCATAATACACTTGAGGTACGTATGATGGAATAGAAGATTCAAAACAATTAGGATTGATGAATTAATTACCACTTCTGTAGGAATTATTTCTTTGATATAAAATACAATTAATACTCAAAGTTTAGTCCATTGTTATCTACCGTCATTACCCTTCTGCTAGCCAATTGCTAGAAAATGGACCATGGATCGAAACAAGTAGTAATCCGAAGGTGCGGGGTCTGGACTATACGGTGGATGAGGCCGGAATTCAAACCCATAAAGTTCTGTAGACTTTTCTGCTGATTGTTGAGAAGTAAGTAAGTCTACAGGTCTTTTTCGCCTTCCCCGTGGAGAGAAGATGGCGACTAACAGTATCTTTCGACACACCACACTCCTTGGCAAGTTCGCGAGTACTTGTGGACGGATTTGACTCAAATGCTTCCTTCAGAACCTCATCAATATCCATCAATGTCCGCCCGGAGCCCTCCTTCCTTTCCAACGTCGTATCTCCACGCGACGCAGTGCGCTCTTCAAGTATACCTTCCCCTTCATATTTAATAATTTCACGAGTTGTTTCAGCGTCTGTGAAATTTTTTTTCCTGTAATGTTTTAAAATCACGAGAATTTCGTAGGACACTGTCATGTTTCTTGTTTGAAATAAATAACTGAACTGAGGCTTTTTTTTTTAAGAAGTCCAGTGTAAGTAAATGAGGTTAGAGAATGCTCTAAAGGGATTATTAAGTTTTGGTAAATGATAAATAGCATTAAGATATTTACAGACTTTTAAACTCTGGAATTTGAAAAAACGGTCATTCTTTTTGATACGCCATATTATTTGAAAACTAGTTTCGAATGCTTAACATTCATACTCAGTTCTATTTTTAAATTTTCAAAACATCAGTAGGTACTTTGTTACAAGGATTACATAAACTAAAGTTTTCAAAAATGTAAGACAAGAAATCACATATATAGGTACTCACCTGAGGAGGTCTGATATATATCAAGAGTGCATGATATATATTGATATATGAAATATGCGATTATTTTTGACTTCATACCTTCCTTAAGAGTAGTTAGAAGTAGTTAGGGGGTGAGCTAACTGTGGGGGGGGGATGGGAGAACCCATTTTCGGGTATTTCGATAATATCTCAAAAACGGTGGTCGCTAGAAAAATATGCTACGATTCAAAATTAAAGCTAATTAAATTTCCTATAAAATTGATTCTATACATATTTGTTGAACTTCCAGAGGTTTTCGAGATATTCGTTATTAAAAATCGATCATTTTTAAGAAAAAAAAAGAAGTTTACTTCACTTTTTGGCAAACATTTGCCTCAAGTGATAAAAACTTATTAATGAAATTAATGTAAATTGCTGTACAACTTTGATTCTGACGATCTGGATCGCACTAGAAGCAAATGTTTGACAAAATGTGAGGTAAAAATTATTTGTTTGCGAAAATTATCGATTTTCTGTATCGTATATCTCGGAAACCGTTGGAAATTCGGTAAACACGTATAGAATTAATTTTATAGGAAATTTAATTAGTTTTATTTTTTATCTGAAAAATATTTTTCAAGATTCCACCGTTTTTGAGATATAATCTAAAACCCCAAAATTTGGGCCTCCCCCCTCCCCCCTTACGATTAGCTCACCTCCCAGAAGCGGGAACTTTTAGTATGTTTATATACCTAACGAAGCCCGGACGTAAAACATAATCGTATATTCCATGCACTCTGCACCTCTCATTTCAGCATTCATTGACTGGACTATTACGACTAATTGGATTTTTCCGTTCCTATTGGAAAAGTTGTTTGGATATATGTCAGGAGTCTGTTTGACCTCCTCAGGTGAGTAACAATATATTTGATTGGATCTTAAAAAACAAAACTCACTTTTGTATACTGTGAAAACAGCGTCCTAAAATTAAACATTATCCTAAAAACTGTTCCAAACACTTTGTTTTCTTTTTAAACAGTTTCTGTTTCCTATCTTGGTTACTCAATTGTCGGGTAGATGGGGAACTTTCTGATGTATTTAAATGGAGGTAATGAAATGAAAACAAGTGCCTGTCACAGTTCTTTAACGTTTATCATTTCGTTATTTTATGTCGGGCTCATTCTTGGTTTTTATTTACATATTTGGATATTTAATTTTAATAAAGAACAGTTTGAAGACACAAAAAAGAATTTTTTTAAATTAGAATTAGATGCTAATTTTAATATACCTATTGCCCTTAACCTCATAAACCTTAAAGTTTCGAAATTACGTCAAAACCTTTTCACCCACCTTAACACTCTGGCACATTCATGTTCCAGTTTCACACATCCTTATAATCCTCCCCGCAAATTGTAGTGGTCCTGAGGCATATTGTAAACATTTATTTTACTGGAGTTCTGGCTATGGCCAGCTTCTGACTCAAATCCCGAGCGACTGGGCCATAGCGCTTTCACTCAGTCTCCATTATACTCTGTTTATGAATCAGCTGAAGGAGCAGCACTGGGATCTCTTTGAGCCTGGCTTGCCCTCCTATAGTGCGAGGACAATGTTGGTTCGTTTTTTTCAGAATGCTTGTATATATTGTAGGTAGTTATATTATGCTTTAAATTTAATATTTATTTTTATTTCTGTATTTTAAATTATTTCTTGTCATACGAAAATTCTAAGTTATTGTCTGAATTGTAATTTACTTTTGTATTATATACTACAAATAATAAATGCTATTTGCTGTTTGCAAATTTAGTTTCTGAGGAACAATTTTCTTCTTAATAGTTTTGGTTTGCTTTCAACTCTCATATGGATCATTTTTTCTTATAGTAATTTATTTTAACCGACTTAAAAAAGAAAAGAAAAAAAAAAAGGTTCTTAATTCGACTGTTTTTAAAAAAAATTTTCTTTGTTTATTAGGCGCGGTGCACACTGGAGAAACCGGTTTCTAGAAATGCATTTCTAGAAACATGGAAACGAAGTTGCATGAAACTGAAAGATAGGATTAACATAGGTCATACTTCATGTTTCAATGACTTTATTTGTATGCACAAACAAAATACATGTTCCTATTAGTGAAATATGTACGTAATGATTTCAATTTTCAGTTCGTTTTTCCAATTTACTTGAAGATAAGTCGAATGATAACCTCGATAAGTCGTTGTTCAATAAGTCGAACATTCGAAATATTTTTCAGTGTCCCTTGAAGATCGACTTCAGCAGAGCGCACACTAAGACAGGCATGCCATGACGGGAACATGACAGGACGTTTATAGCCAATGCCTGTGCCTCTTCGCACACTAAGACAGGTCAGGATGCACGTCCCCCCCCCCCATAGTTTTCACAGGTTTCTAGGTTTCCCCAAGGCCCTAGCTCGAAGGGTGAATGGGAGAGAGCATGCGCAGCTTCGAGGAGGACGTGGTGGGAGAGCCAGGCACAGGAAGTTTTCGCTCCAAAAGCGGTATCGGTACGCCCCAGACTTTTCTCAGAAGTGCCTGCCTTTCCGTTGCCTGGCTTAGTGTGCGCCTTTTCTATATATACAACTGAAAGCGAAAATAAACGTCCCGTCATGTTCCCGGCATGGCATGCCTGTCTTAGTGTGCGCCCTGCGTTATTGAGACTTGGCTGTATAAAATAACATACTCAGTACTAAAATGTGAAATTTTTTTTTTTTTTAAATAACAGCCAAGATAAATCCTAAATGTACAAACTTGAAAAAAGTAAAAAAAAAATACGGAAATTCTGCAAATGCAGGGTTAAATCGCTCTTCTTGGTTGGCACCGACTCCAAAAATAACTGATCATAAATTGTGAATAGCTATATAAATATCGATAATTGTATTTTAACGTTCTTTGGTTTGAAGTAATTAAAAATTATTTTGTACTTTTTAGTTCAAGTTTGTTCATGTAGGTATAATCTTGAAGTCGGTTTTTTGCTTTTTTTCTATAAATTTACTGTTTAAATCGAGGTGTCGGTATCAGTAATCCAGAATCAAATTTTCGGTTTTATTCCTGCCTTTGCAACAAACTTTCCAATGGCACGAGACTGCGGTGTGCTGGTGAAATTTGTTTATAGTGGAAGCTTATATAACATTGATTTATTATTAATTGTTTTTTGTTCTATTTTTCTTAAAAAGCGCAGAGTTGATTTCAATAAAGATTTTATGGGGCCACCTCTGAAGTATGACTTACCTATCAAAAAAAGGATATTTAAGATCGATTCATAATTGAAGGAGTAACAAAAAAAATACAGAGGAATTAAGAACCTTTTTTTTTTTTTTTTTTTTTTTTTTCTACATCGTAAAAATTCCAAGATATTTCATTTTGACAAAAAAGAAAAAAAAAGGCGTGCGATATTTCTTGACGGTTGGTATGCATTTGTTTTTCCTACATCTCCTAGTCTTTCTCATTTCTCATTCAACAATATTATTAAATGTGGAATATTACCCCACACTCTCATAATTAGATTCAAATCGTTGACAAAACATGACAGTGTTAGAGGATTGCTTGGTGTTAGGGAAGAGGAAGGGAAGGGGGGAAGGGTGGGGGTAGTTATTTACATCAGAGGGTGCTTTGGCAAGTCTTGTTTGTCAAGGCGGCTTGAAATATTGCCACTTCTGGGATCACTACCTCGTCCTCTCTTTTCTCCATTCTGCAAATTAAGCACCTAAATATAATTACTTCAAAGTGCAGCTAAGCACTTCAGAACTTTCCTCCCGTGATTTGAATTAATTAAATTGAAGAGGAAGATTTCATGAAGTAAAAGTAAGGCCCTTCTTATCATAGGCTAAGAAGAGGCCGGCTTGTTTACGGTTGTAGCCTAGAATAATTTTCTTGCTTAATTATTATTGAGGCAAATTATAAAATCATTTCTAGCGGAAAGTATTTCTGAAGAGTAAAAAAAGTAAGATATAATTTTTTTTTTCAGATTTTCTAAAAAATCGCTCTAAGCTTCCAAGTGTTAACAAAACTTTTTAATTCAAAATTATAGTTTTGGTGTATTAGGTGTGTGAATATGACACCTCCCACATTATAGGTTCGCACTGCTTATGCATACACGTTGAAATTTCAATATTTGTATATCAAAATTCTTTGTATCTGCTGTTAAATTGCAGATAAGCACTCTTATTGTTACTTCTTATTAAAAATTATTTTAATAATATTTATAAAAATATTAATAATAATAAAAAAATACTATGATTATTAATATTATTCTAGTGTGGTAGTAGACGCTCATTCCAAAATTATGGAATTAGAAAAGCAGGAAAGAAAAATTCTTAGTTATTGATTAATGGGGAAATTAATTGAGATGCAATTTAGATGAAAAGACCTCAACATGAACTCTATAAAAAGATAGGCACAATAATAGAAGAAATCAGAGAACGCTGAGCAACATTTTACACACACATCTACAGGATGGATAAGTCCTGAATACCAAAGAAAATACTCGACATTATTATAACAAGTAAATGCGGCAGTGAATGGCAGACCTACAACATATCAACCTCAAATCTCTCAGACCGCACAACACAAAAGACAACTCGAGAAAAAGGGGAAAGATGAACGGAAGAAGAGGCATTCCGAGAGTTTTTGGAGATGAAGAGAAAGAGCATAAGGAAAGTAAAATTATGAGTTCAAGTTCAATCGATCTTCTGATGGAGAATAATCGCAATAATAATAATTATTCTAGACTGACTCATAATAACAAAAATTCCAATACAACACGTAGTGGTTTTTTTATAGACTTGGTTTAGTTATCATAAATCTATATTAGCTATAACCTAAAAATGTTTGTACATACTGAGTCTACCCTAATGTGAATATATACCTAACCGAAAAACATGTACCATATTTACTTGCTTTAATCCTTGATCTAAACTAAGATAATTTTTTTTTGGCGAAAGTATTTATATCTGCCTTATAGTGGGCAGTAAGCAATATGGATAGCTTATGCATTCACACTATATGTACAATTAGAATTAAACAAAAAGAAGAGAAGAGTTAAGTAAATAAATAAAGAACCTCATAATATATAAACTAATATATTAATAAATAAGAACATAAATAATAAAACACATATAATAATTTTTTTTTTTTTTTAACAGGAGTTTCCACTAATAGTGGGTTTCCTTAACCTAGCGATTGGATGGCTTGCTTCCATAATATCCTATCCAAGGTTTCCTCCCGTAGATCCATGACCCATCATGGATTCCTCCACTTCGTTTTCCTAGGTCTTCCTCGTCTTCGTGTTCCCCTAATTTTCCATAGGTTGGATACTTTGGGTAGTCTTTCTTCATGCATTCTTTTCAAATGTCCATACCATTTCAGGCGTTTTAACTGTACAATAGCATGAAAACAAAAATACAATTAAATACTTTAAATTAAAAAATAAAATACTAATATAAAAAAAAAAATTTGATTAAAAGTTAAAAATACAATCATACTTTATTTATAATATCTCTGTATTATCAAGCTAACTACAATGATCTACAATTTGTATTTGTAGATGAATATCTAAATAAATATTAGAGATTGACTAACTGGTCGGCAATTATTTAGCAAAAAGCGCTCAATAGTTTGCTGCTTTTGTATTCCGCGATTAGTTGGCAAAAAACGCTAACTATTCCGCCATTTTTTTTGTGTTAATTTGTATAAGTCTATGAGCAGGATATATTTTTCGGGAAGATTAAATTCAAATGTATACAATTAATTATATAAGCTAAGTAAAGTGAATTGCTGAATTTTGCTTTATTTTTCAAAAAAAAACTCCATTACTTACAGGAAAAAAATAAAATATAAAGCATTAGTTAAAAAAAAAAAAAAACCTATAGCTATATGTACTGACGGCTATAAAGCTATTAACGATGCGCCTTTAACATTGCCGATGTCACCCAACGTACAACCCAATGTCACCAGTTAAGTAAGTATATTTTGATGTACTAATCATCTGTTGTATTATTTTGATGAAAGTCCAGTAGAGGTCGTGGATGTCAATCGCTTTGATGATCATTTGTTTATCAGCTGAGGCGGGATGGCTGTCATTAGTGTCTCTTGTTTACCTCCTGCTCCCGCCAAACAGGGCTCCAATCACAGCCTGTCAGTTCGGCAGCATCACCTGGTGAAAGAACGGGGACTGTATACTGTAGGTCAAGCTAATAACAATATTTTCATATCAAGATTATTCTTAGTTATGTCATTTGGGGGCCTATATATACTATTTTAGTTCACACTCAATGGCGTTTCTCAGAATATTTACAGTTTTCTGATTAGTAATTTAACGGAACCTACCGTTTAGAAGCTATATTGGTTTGAATGAAAAAAGCCATGCCGTAACGTTCTTTTCTTTCCCCATTAATTTTTGACGTTTTTTAAAATACTTTGTATGAACACCATATAACCGAATCTATTGGTTATAAATAAATAGCCTGTTTTTAAGATCATGGTTCCAAAACGTTTTCTTAGTCAAATCACTCTAAAATATTCTTGCAAAATATATTTTTAAAAAAATATAATGACGAGAATTAAGATGAAAGGGATTAAACAATGGTCAGAATTCGGACTTTTTTATTTTATTATTATTTTTTAGTTATTTGTTGACGGAGTTACGTTTGCCTATGGTATTCGGAGACGGTAGCTAAAGGCGCTAGAAAGGGTGGAGTAGAGTAAATTCCTTGAGGAGGCCGGGGCTTATTCTGGGATGTAAGTTAACTAAACCCCTTTAACAATAAAGAAAAGAAAATATTTTGGAACTCTTTTAATCTTATTAAAGTGTTAATAAGTTTGGAAGAGACAAGATTACCAAATTTTTGAATATCAAATTAATCCCTTTAGAGTTCTGACGAATGATGACCACCCTCTATCCCTCTATCCACTTCAAAAACAAGAAAATATTTTAGATAGTTGTACAACAACTATTTTACAAGTGTTTATACCAATGTAATACATCAAGTAAATATGATGATAATGATAAACATGACACGTCACTTGTTTTTAAAGCAACTATCCATTGGTAGCACTAATATTAGAAGGTCCCGAAGTCATCTTTTCAGGCGCCTCGGAGGGTTATCTGGAATGGAGTGAAAAGCAAGTTGTGATACTAATGGATTTGAATGGTTGTGGAGTTTGCTATGAAAGGATAGGTATCTGGTGTGAGCTATGTCAGAAACGCAAGGTATATTAAGATCTTTGTGGATAAGTTTGTTTGTGACGAAGTAAGGAGCATTTAGGATTTTTCTAAGCATTTTGGATTGTAAGGGTTGGATACGAGATGAATTGGATGGTTCAGTGGAACCTCAAAGCTCAACTCCGTATGTCCAAATCGGTTCTTATTACTGTTATGTAAATGAGTCTTTTGTAATTAAGTTGAAGGTTTGTCAGGTAAAGTCGTGGACAGAATGCGTTTTGTTGAAGAAGGTTCCTAAGTTATTGAAAAATATTAATTTTTTTTTATTGAAAAAGTTTACGATTTCGACTCGAAGAAACTTACTCGTCTGATTGGTTAGTGATTAGACTAGAGGAAATCTAAACGACAGATGTAAAGTTTATAATGAGTGGATTTCAGATGCTGTATCTTGTTAATTACGCTCCGAGAAGTGGAATTAAACTTTCTTAAAATACCGTCGATAAGTAAAACAAAAAAAAATTAAAATAATTTGCCGCCTGTGATTTGTGTTTATCATAGTACATATTAGTCCAGCCAATAAACATATCGTTGAGTGCATGAAATATGCGGTTATTTTTGACTTCACTGCTTCGTTAGGAGTAGTTAGAAGGTAAACATAGTAAAAGTTTGGGTAAGCTTATAGGGAGAGATGAAAGTCCAATTTTGGGGTTTTTCGATTATATCCCGAAAACGGTAGACTCTAGAAAATTATGTTACGAATATAATATTAAGCCTATTAAATTTCCTATTAAATTAATTATATACATATTTGTCGAAATTCCAACCGTTTTCGAGATATACGCTATTGAAAATCAATAATGTTCGAACAAAAATAATTTTTCCCTCACTTTTTGTCAAATATTTGCTTCTAGTACCTCCCATGGTCGTTTCTCCGAAAAAAATTCAGAAACAAATTTGTATAACATAAAATTTACTTTAATTTCATATATATCTTTTTGGCACTTTAAGCAAATGTTTGACCAAAAGTGAGATAAAAGTTATTTATTTTTCGAACAAGATCGATTTTTTACCTTAATGTATATCTCGAAAACCGTTGAAGGTATGCTACAAATCAAATGAAAGCTTATTAAATTTCCTATAAAATTTAATAAGCTTTCATTTTGATTTGTAGCATATTTTACTAGAGTCAACTGTTTTCGAGATATAATCGAAAAACCCACAAATGGGACTTTCTCCCCTCTTCCCCACCGCAAGCTCACTCCTTAGGGGCGGGTACTTTTAGTATGTTTACCTTCTAACTGCTCCTAACGAAGCTGTGTAGTCAAAAATTATCGCATATTTCATGCACTCCACAGTATGTTTATTGACTGGACTACATGCATTGTTTTGTGACTTCTGGGGGACAACCACACCCCCGGTTGTGAAGGGTGAAGTTTATTTGTTTGGGTTTATTTTAGTTCTCTTTTTCTGCCACAGGTTGAGATGCTATGAAAGAATTAATATATACTGATAGAATTCATGATGGTAGGATGAGTCGGGAAGTATAAACCGCGTACTTTTCTTTTTTCTTTAATTTTTTTTTTAACTAGGTAAAGTATATAACAACTTAAACACTTAAAAAATAATGCATTTTTGCCAAGAAAATTAAAATAAAATCAATTGAGTAAAATATTTAGCCTTTTATCGTACTAATATTCTATAGATTACCCCCTTTGCTATTGCATTATGTAGATAAACAACATAGAGCAAGGATGATGATGATGATGATGAAATTTAATTGTGGTGTCGCCGGCTGCAGGGGAGTTATTTAACTTTGTCTCTGCCCTAGTTCACTTTAAACTTTATCTAATAGAGTTCTCAACTTTCGCGGTTTGATAAAACTCTTATTTGGTCTTTGTTTTTAGTTATAGGAAATTTTAAAAAATAAATAAAACGGTGTTGGAATTCATTTTAGTCACACTGTCCCGAAAATATTTCTTCCAAATAAAGGAATTTGGTCGTTTTATATTAAGCTAGGAAAAAAAATCTAAATTTCTCCCTAACTGGGAAATACAATAGATTATGGATATGTTTATCTATTGTATACTTATTTTACATTATATTATATTTAGATAGTGCTTCTAATCAGGAAACAGTTGGTAAATTTGCGTTTAGAGCTAGAACGTTTCGAAAGGCAGCAATACTTATCTTCCCCCAATTTGACTACGGTTGTGTGATATATGGCGGGCTCTCGACGGTTCTTGAGGACAGATTAAAACGCATCATGAATTGCTTCATTAGGTTTGTCTTCAAAACCTCGAGACGTTCCCATGTTTCGCATCTCTACACTGAGTTAAATTGGCTGTTCCCCTCCTTCCGCAGAAAATACTTCCTAGGCACCTATCTATACCAAGTTATCAACACCCGTCACCCTCCCTTTATTTACAGTAACCTGAAATTCAAGTCCGCTATCAAATCACTGCATACAAGATCTCGTCTTTCCGATCTCTATATTCCATCCCACTGAAGTACTGCATTACAACGTTCCTTCCTTGTCCGATCCTCTACTCTTTGGAATTCCCTCCCCCCCTGTATCCGCAATGCTTCTTCCCTTGGAACATTCAAATCACTATTCTTTCACCATCTTCTTTCCCTCCAACTCGACGCTCTCTAATTGTAAGGATGTATGTACTATATATGTAATCGTCTAATTTAATTACTAAGACTGTCAGACATAAAACATAAGCATAAATTATATTTTGATTATGATGTTTTAATTGTTTGTAATGATAATTTTTGATTTTCTATCTTTTATTTTTCTTCTGTTTTTTTTTTTTTTTTTTTTTTTCTCTTTTGCAATTTTATTTACAATATTAACCTCTATTTTGTATACTCATTTTTTTCACCCTCTTTTTATTTAAAGTTTTTTCTTTTTCTAGTTTTTCTCTGTATCTTTTTTTCATACATATTTGTATTCAGTTTATCTATGTCATTTTACTTTTAACAGCCTCTCGGCCAGTTATGATCTTACTTTATGTTATTTTATGTTATTCTTAAGGGACTTTGTCCCAGAATAAAGTTTTCTTTCTATTCTATTCTATTCTACTTAAAAAATGTTGGCAACACGCAACTTTTTTTTATTCAATGCAATATAGCTCCTAAACAGTAAGTCCTAGAGACAAATGTTACACAACAAAAAATATTTTCCATTAAGTTTCTGATCGGAAATCTGCCGGCCAATATTCGATTCGAGTCACACCAACAGAGCTAATGTGTTTCAAAATATTACAGGCTTAAGAGTGAAAAAAAAAAAAAAAAAAAAAAAACGTTACACCAAAAAAGTATAAACTCTTAGTCAAAAAATATATTCATATCAAAAATATATAATAAAACTCAAAATATTACTTTTACTTTTCAGAAAAAGAAATTTTTTTATTTAGTTATCAGAAAATTAATGCAGGATTTCACGTTTTTTTTAAATATAAAAAATAAAAAGCCTTTTTAAATAATAAACTGTTTAAGTTTCACAAATTGTTTCTTTCTATGGATATCTTAAATTATGAATCCTATGCGATTGTATTTTTACCTGTTTAGCATTTCACTGCTTGGATGTAATCAAGTTTTTATAATGTCCAGCTGATTAACGCGTGATTTTCTCCTAGATTCGTTTGTCGAGTTTAAACACGGTCGAAAGGGCCAAAATGGCCAAATACATTATTACCGTCTGGAGTAATAGTGGTTGTAGAAGGACTCCGTCCCGTGATGATGTTTAGACACTGCCTAAAAGGATTGAAGTCCAAACGATTGATCAGGAGGGAAAAGTGTCCTTTTAAAATAAATATTTAATTAGAGCTATCCTGCTACCGTTAAATAACGTTAGATCCTGGAATCCGCCATCTTAAAACAGCATCCTTAAGGACGAAAAATAATTCTAATTGTGGGAGAAACATGCCTCAAAAAATCGTCAGATCCTGGCAGAACTGTAAAACAGTGTACCATTTGTAATGAAGATGCCAATATTACTCAGCGATGCTCGGATAATATATCTTGGTCGTCAATTAATGATAAAGTTTTCCAATTTTTGGAGCTTTTTTTACTTTTCTGATTGCTTTTAGATGGTTAGCGACAGTTGACTTGATGAATGAGAGATTTCCAGGAAATTTACCAACATCATAGAAATTTCTTATAAACAAGCTCTACGTAACCCTCAAAAGCCACTGTTCCAGATGTGCTAGGATCTGATGATTTTTTACGGCCGAAGTACGTCCTTGGCCAATCCTTTCCAACGAATTAAATTATTTGTTTTTCTTTTAGAAATTAATTAAATATTTTCGTTTATTACAAAGGGTATTCTCTCCCTTTTGAACCTTTTCACAGGACACTAAAAGAAACTATTTTGTAGGACGGCTAACGCACCACTTCCTACGCCTGGGTCACAACCAAACTCCAACGAGACTCCTATCTTTTCCACCTTCAGGCAACTTGAATCCGTACTGCGCCGTAATGACAATTATATTTATTCCGGTTATATAAAGTAATTATTTCATCCTATAAAATGAAATATACAAATTTCGATGATAAAAATAGAGTAAAGAAGTTGGTAAGATGGGTGCTGATTGAAAAGTTAAAACTCTGTTATGTGATCATAAACATAAGTATTATTAATGTGCCGACGTTTTATTCATGGTACTTTACGCTGTTGGTCATGTGCCCTGGAAAGTATACGACTCTGTTGATACACCATAGAGCAAGTCCGTAGATACCCTAAAGAAAGGTAGGAATACCCTATAGGAATAGGTAGGAAGAAAGGAATTTTTTTTTTTTATATTACAGTTTTGGTCCTATGGTTTTAAAGATTTTTCCTCAGTTATTTCTGTATATACATATTTTTTGATTTGATGGTTATTAATTATGGAGACGAAAAATAGGAAAAGAAATTTCAAATGAGGTCGCTCCATGTAACAAAGGGTCTGCCAAAGAAAGGAGTGATAAAGGTCGGGAGGTCGGAACTGCTATTCATGGATTGGAAGGAAAAACGGAAGGAAAAGAGATCGGCTCGTTTTTGTGTTTTAATGGATTGCAACCCAAAAGAACGGAAGAAGAATTGACAATCCTTCCAGCTCCGGGAACCGTAGTCAAAGTCAAAGGATACAAGGATGCCGGGTATCACACTGCGATTAGGAAGCTTATAGCATTGTCTGGGGTTGCTAAGGATTTACAAATCATTAAGAATATTTTTTTATCAAAGGTGTTAATCTGAATTATTGATTAGAATGGCTATTGATGATGAAGATTTTTTTTTATCAATATCACCAACTCCTAATCTGGTTAGTGTTTATTCCCTTTCTCATAATATTTGGGTTGGAATGGCAATTATCCTTGACCTCCCCTCCCGCTATACTCACATAAAGTGCGGAAGTTTGTACTTTTTTTTTACATACTATGAAATAGTATATGTATATATACCGGTTCAAAAGACCAAAATTCTTATTTTTCAATAAATATTCGAGGGTTTAAAATAGCTATTTTAAAAAACAATACAATAAAAGGGCTAAAAATGGAAACCAAATCTTGAAAAATCGAAAACGAATACACACAAAAATGCATTTTGTATCTTTCCCTGACTAATAAAAACAATATATAATGGATACATATATTTATTATCTACAGATTAAAAAAAATTACAGTATCGCATTAAAACGACCAAATTACTAAAATTATTAATTTAATTGAATTAACAATTAATGATTTATTTATTGGCGCCACAGACACTATGGAACTCTCCTTGGCCTGGTCCACAGCCTTCCTCCAGTCGCCCCTATCAGCTGCTCGCCTTAGATATATTTTTTAGATAATTTTAAGTCCTCGGAGACGCCATCCAACCATCTTCTCTCTTGGTCTTCCACGATGTCTTACTTCATCCGGTCTATCCCAGAACAATTTTCGGCATGTTCTGCTCTCACCCATCCGGTAGACACGCCCCATCCATTTTAGCCTTTGACCTCTTGTGAATATCGGCAATGGCAACTCACCATACAAATCGTATAGCTCCCGGTTCTTCCTTGGCCGCCACATACCGTTATCCTTTATCGGGCCAAATATTCGTCTCAGTGCTTTCCTTTCGAAACAGTCCAGTTTGGTGGTTACTGACTTATTAATAGTTTATGTTTCGCAGACCGTACGTGGGCTACCGGTTGCACTAGAGTTTTCTATAATCTTATCTTGGCTGAGCGGCCGGTGAGCCTACTCTTCATAATGCTTTGCATAGAGAAGAAGGCTCTGTTGGCTGATATTATCCGACTTTTAATTTCCTCATCTTCATCGAGGGGGTTCGTTTATTCAGGCTCCTAAATAATGGAAACTTGTGACGGTTTCTAATGTGTAGAGCCTTCCATTCAGTAAAAACGCTGTGGACAAGCAGGATTCTTCCTTCTCAATACTAGAATTTAAAATAAAACTTCATTTTTTTTTTTTTTTTCAACTTCAAATAGTGCTTTGTGTTATTCACAGGAAAATTTAGCGCCAGTAACTTTTCTAGCTCGAAACAGCTGAAGTTCAAAATATTCTCATAATTCCATCAAATACTGAGGTTTTTTTTTTTTTTTTTTTTTTTTTTTTTTTTTTTTTTTTTTTTTTTTTTTTTTTTTTTTTCCCCAAAGGTAGGCCATTGTTCCAAGAATCGAACAGTTCAGGTGATACAATTCTGGGAACGATGGAATTTAACGGTGCATGAACAAAATCGCTGATGTACGATGCATGTTTTCACCTGCCTCTACAGAATTCCAAAAATTGTATTACTTTTTAATTTACTAGTGGGTATCGATACTGTCGATATGTAAAATACATTATAAGAGTTCAAAAATATTTAAAAAAAAACAACAAAAATATGTTGTTTTCGTTTTATATGTTTTTGAGGTGCTAAATTGAATGAAAATTAATATATACACCTTTTACAGACCCAAGTTCCTTGAATTATAATTTATTATTTAGTTTTTTTTGGAAATATATTTAAATTTTTAAATGATGAATATCATCCTAATGAATTAATACTGACCGCACATACATCTATTAAATTTAACAAATTTTCTATTTTTTCTGTTTTTTTGATATGTTAGTTTTATAGAAGTAATCAAAATTATTTTTATCATAGTTATTTCTTTTCCCCTCATTTATTAACCCTTTTTTTTTGGCACGGTATCCCTTAAGATACCATCCATTTTATTTTTATTTTTATTTTTATTTTTTTAACAAATTTCAGGCATATTCTGAAGTATTTGTAGATTCCTTATCAATATTTCATTATCACGGAGTTTCTCTGAGTGATCGGGAACCTCAATCTTCATTTAGTGTCTCAGGAGATACCAATTTTTTTTTAAAAAAAAAAAAAAAAAAATTGCTCAAATATTTTTATATCAATGTCATATTTGATCTCTTTTAAAGGGATTTTACGGGGGAAATATTTTTTCTCTCTTTTAAAAATTATCATGCCAAGAAAAGGGTTAATGTATTTTTATTAGAAATGATTCGTAAAGTATTTCTAATATATTCGACTTCATTAGAATCACTATGTAAATTATAAATTTAAAAATATTGTAACATTTTTTTTTTTTTTTTTATTATTTCATTTTAAATATTATAGTTTAGATATACATACATATGGAGAGAAAAATGATTTCAGTGGTAGAATACTATAGCCATTGATATAAAAAATAAATAAATATGGCAATGAGGTAATGAATTATAAAAATAATAGCCCTATAACTTGGTCCATGAAACGATACAAGTACTTAAATTTTTATTTTGAATTGATTTTTTTTTTTTTAAGAGGTATATTTAAAATTTAATCTTGCTCAAACATCCTGGAAGTAAGGCTCTTCAGGGATTTATGTATGTAGTTATTTATGTATCGAAACCTCGAAATCTTATCTGGTCATAAGACATTTTATAATCTATAAAAAAAAAAAAATTATCTATATATTTATACATATATTTATTACATGTCCAAAAATTAATTTCTGTAGAACGAAAAATAACACACAAATTCATCCCCTGAACAGATACGGCCGAGGCTGTGATTTATACTTATAACAGAATTGCTCAGATACCTGTACTTCAATTTGACCCCTCACAGAAAGCTTAGTTAGGTAGAGTTTTTTTTTTGTAAGACCAAGTGAAGTGAAGATGAGTTAGATTAACGAGTCTGCTAACTTTGAAAATTTCTGGCAGTCAAGGTCATGCCTACATTAACGAAATAAAAATTGTGCATAAACATGTGAACATCAATGGTGAAGTTAAAAGGTTTTCGCAAAATTCTAGCAAAAATTATAGCAATTCATAAAAATCAAGCAAAAATGATAGCAATTCATAAAAATTAAGCAAAAATTATAGCAATTCATACCTAGTTCCAACTCTTTATTTATTTATAATTACTCATTATTTTTATGTAACTATAACTCCATTCAACAGTTACTTTTTGGTAACCAGTTCCTGTTTTACCGGCGCGCCATTCTAGTGTTACCCATTTTCGAAATTAGAACACAATTTTCCTTTTATCACCACATACTAACTTAGCGCCGATATTTTCCAGCCGTTAAAATTCCCTCACCGCTCTTCACGCGTTTTTAGCAAAAGCAATCACAGAATGTTCATTTATTATTTTATATCACTTTCAAACATAAAATAAATACCTTATACACATATGTTATTTATCCATATAATAAAAGATATAATATTATTAGTTCCCAATTAAATCATTCTCACACCTCACCATTTATTTACTGCTTCTCAGGCTTTTTACTATTGTCATTTTAATATAAATTGTTGTGTTTCATTTACATACTATAATATTTATAGCTATGGCTTATTTAAGCATAATAAAATATAACCACTTCTATTAATTTCTTTTCTAGCTATTTTTGTCTCTACTTTTAGAATACCATGTCTATTTAATATTATAACAACGATTTCATATTTATTGAATAAAATAAAATTTTAAACATTGAAGTACAATTTACAAAAGCATGTAATGTGATTTCTTTGGATCTAAAATAGAATCGGAGGATGTTGTACTGAGGAGGGTAATATAGAATTTTAATTTCGAAAGGGTACCGCTAGAATGCGCGCCGGTAAAACAATAACTGGTTCCCGAAAAGTAACTGTTATAAGGGCAAGTCTCCTCTTCGCAAGTAATATCATGACTTGATATCTAGTTAAAACTTTGAGGAGTGTAACCTGTTAATTTTCTATTATAAAATAGCGTTTAATCACTACCAAAAGAACAGTTATAAATAAAATCTCACTAATGAAGGATATATCTTGAAACTGGAACTATTACTACAAAGGCAATGTATTAGCTCAGAGCAGTGGTCGACTGTCAGCCGGGGACAGAGCCTTTATTGCTCGTCCAGAAAAAGTTTTTAATTACTTGCTACAGTTTCAACTCTCGCCGACAACAAAACAAAACTCTTTATTGACAATTGAACACAATGCCGTTTGGATTCATAATGGCTAATGGCTTTCACAGCTCTCTGATCGATTTTCTAATTACAGTTGTATTTATTTTTGGTCGTATATATATATATATATATATATATATATATATATATATATATATATATATAAATACAATGATCTTACATCTTGACATAAAGTCATATTTTTTACTAGCATACCCCGTTGTGGCTTCCTTCTTTCTCATTAATATCTTAAATTATTTTAACTAATAATTGATTTTTATTTGTTTATCAATAAAAATTTTATATGAAGTATGGAATTTAGCAATATGTCTTCAATGATATTTTCAAGCATGGAAGTAATTGTATACCTGTTTAAAATTGCATTGATTAGGTGTTTTGAAGAGTGCTAAAAAACATAATCAGGCATCCAATTTGGCAGGAATAATTGTATCGATCCATCTAGTTGGATTCTAATTTCTGACCATAAAAGTATTTAACAGTTTGGCAAACCTCGTTTCAGGCACTTAAGAGTATGTATTTTAATTATTATTATAGTCAAATTTATTATTCTAAACCTTTCTAGAACATGTTGTTAAAATTTGGTACAGTTAGGTTTAATTGTTTTAACATTGAAAATTCTTTTGCATAATGGCCAGATATCAGACGGTTTTTAAACTGCGCTGGGATCCATGTTGTTCCATATATTTTAAGATTTTTTTTTTTTTTGCTACAGTTGAATATAATCTATGTAACACCGTATCTTTGTAACCTCTCTCGAATGGGGCTCGCCAACTATCGGTCGATTATCAAACTTTATTGCCCTCCTAATATTTATCGCTTTTTTTATGGCAATGAAATAAAAAATCTTTAAACTTTATTATTGCTAAACCTTCCTTGAACTATGGAGATGATATGGTTCATTAGTTTTCGCGTTTAGACTGCTATGAGATTTTTTTTTTACTTTATAGCTTCGTTAGGAGTAGTTAGAAGGTAAGCTAAAAGATTGAGGAAAGAAGGTCCCATTTTTGGGTTTTACGATTGTATCTCGAAAACGGTAGACTCTAGAAAAAATATGCAAGGGACTAAAATTAAAGCTTAAAGTTTTCTGTAAAATTGTTTATATACATATTTGTCAAAATTTTAATGGTTTTTGAGATATACGTTATAAAAAATCGATAATGTTTTTATCACCACCTCACTTTTTATCAAACATTTCTTTAAGTGCCAAAAACGTATAACAACTCTGATGTTTAGATTTTTTTTTTTTTTTTTTTTTTTTTTTTTTTTTTTTTTTTTTTTTTTTTTGAACAAAATCGCTGATGTGGTACGATGCATGTTTTCACCTGCCTCTACAGAATTCCAAAAATTGTATTACTTTTTAATTTACTAGTGGGTATCGATACTGTCGATATGTATAATACATTATAAGAGTTCAAAAATATTTAAAAAAACAACAAAAATATGTTGTTTTCGTTTTATATGTTTTTGAGGTGCTAAATTGAATGAAAATTAATATATACACCTTTTACAGACCCAAGTTCCTTGAATTATAATTTATTATTTAGTTGTTTTTGGAAATATATTTAAATTTTTAAATGATGAATATCATCCTAATGAATTAATACTGACCGCACATACATCTATTAAATTTAACAAATTTTCTATTTTTTTCTGTTTTTTGATATGTTAGTTTTATAGAAGTAATCAAAATTATTTTTATCATAGTTATTTCTTTTCCCCTCATTTATTAACCCTTTTTTTGGCACGGTATCCCTTAAGATACCATCCATTTTATTTTTATTTTTATTTTTTAAACAAATTTCAGGCATATTCTGAAGTATTTGTAGATTCCTTATCAATATTTCATTATCACGGAGTTTCTCTGAGTGATTGAGAACCTCAATCTTCATTTAGTGTCTCAGGAGATACCAATTTTTAATTAAAAAAAAAAAAAATTGCTCAAATATTTTTATATTAATGTCATATTTGATCTCTTTTAAAGGGATTTTACGGGGGAAATATTTTTTCTCTCTTTTAAAAATTATCATGCCAAGAACAGGGTTAATGTATTTTTATTAAAAATGATTCGTAAAGTATTTCTAATATATTCGACTTCATTAGAATCACTATGTAAATTATAAATTTAAAAATATTGTAACATTTTTTTTTTTTATTATGTCATTTTAAATATTATAGTTTAGATATACATACATATGGAGAGAAAAATGATTTCAGTGGTAGCATACTATAGCCATTGATATAAAAAATAAATAAATATGGCAATGAGGTAATGAATTATAAATTTTTTTTTTTTTTTTTTTTTTTTTTTTTTTTTTTTTTTTTTTTTTTTTTTTTTTTTTTTTTGCGGTCCAGCCTTCTAAGGACTACGCAAATATTAATTAGGAAGGTTTGTTGACAATCTTCATTCTCCTTTGCTGCCAGTACGCTCTCATTTGGGAAGAAAATCGTTCTTTTCTTTCTTGGGTCCATTTCGTCCCCGTTCTTCCTTTAGGTTTTTGGCATTCAAAGACCTCTATTTTCTGCATGTGTTTTTTTAACTTTTCTCTGTCTTCGCACAGTTCTTCTGTAAAGTTGTACCTATCCAGGAACTGTTTCATTGTTTTACCAAACACATGGTTGCTATTTTTCATGCTCAGGGCTTTAGTATAAATCTGTTTCACCCATCTTTGGTTATTCATCCTGATTATGTGTGCATGAAAGTTCAGTTTACGCCTGATTATAGCTGAGTCCATGGGTTCCAAGATTTTATATAGCTCTAACGTCGGTCTCCTTCTGTATCCATCTTCTGTTTTGATTGGGCCGAATATCATTCTTAGGATTCTTTTCTCAATTCGAGCTAAGTTTTTGTTCTCCTTGTTCATAGCCAACGTTTCTGAACCATACAGAACCAGAGGTCTGATTACCGTAGCGTAGTGTCTTATCTTTGCATTCATTGACAAGTTCTTTTTATTGTAGACGTGTCTTACTGTATTGAAAGCTTTTTCCAGCTTCTTGGCTCTCTTCTCAATCGGAATTTTGTCAATGGCATTATTTGTTATTACCTCTCCCAAATACCTGAACCTTTTGACCATTCTAATTTTTCCGTACTTGGTTTTGATCTCTGATTCATCCTTTGTTACATTATTTGCCATCATTTCTGTTTTTTTTCGAAGGATATCTGTAGTCCTGATTTTTTTTTTTATTTTATTTTATTTTATTTATTTATTATTTTTTTTTTTTGAGAAAAGATCGTGGAAGGCACTGGAAGCGAATTTTTGACCAAAAGTGGGGGTATACATTTCGTTTTTTTTTTTTTTTTTTTTTTTTTGTAAATTATCCATTTTCTATAACGTATATTTCGAAAACCGTTGGTGATTCGACAAATATGAATAGAATTAAATTTTTAGGAAATTTAATTAACCTTAATTTTTATTTAAAACATAATTTTTTCTAGAGTCTATAGTTTACGAAATGTAATCGAAAAACCACAAAATTTTACTATATCCTCTCTCCCACAACCCCACCGTGAGCTCACCCTAGACTTTAAGTACTTTTACCTTTTAACTACTCCTAACGAAACTATGATGTCAAAAATAATCGCATATTTTGTGCACTCTAGAATATGTTTATTGACTGGACTATATCCATGTTACGTATAAAAGTTTGTTTAGTTTGACATTAAACTGAACCTGGTCGTGCTAGTGACAGTAATGTTTTCATATTGTGCAATAATGTTCGGACCTATGTAGGTAGCCATTTCAACACGACCTAAGGTTATAGAATATACGTGTAGGAGTACTTGGGGCCAAAATAGAATGTTTTACTGGCTTACAAAGCACACTGTCAGGAGACAATAGGGGCCTGTTGGTTTAGTGTTATTGTATGTTGGACCCTTTAGACTGTTCTAGAACCCTCTATGGCTCAATAAAGTGGCGATATGTGTTCTTGTCTCAGTTTAGTCCGTATCGATTCTCTATTAACAATAAAGGTTAACGATATTCGTGTGCACTATATAATATCTGATATAATAGAAATTATAATATGCATAGCTTCCGTTGAGGAAAACCCGAATATATAATCATTTTAGATGTACAGGCTTTCTTTTATTATGTAGAAATTTACATCTGTATTAGAAAAAACACAAATATGCGATATACATGATATATAATGACATGAATAATTTGTAGAGGAACTACCCATTGGTAGTACTTTAGTGAAATATTTACAAAAGAAGAAGATCCCGAGGCCATCCTCTTTTCAGGCGCCTCGGAGGATTGCCAGGAATGAAATGGGAATCAAGTTGTGCAACAAGTGGATTTGGATGAGGAGTAAGTTTATTATGAAAGGGAGAGGTATCTGGTTCGAGCCAAATCAGCGACATATGGGATATTAAGTTCATTGTGGATCGCTTCATTTGTGACAAAGTAAGGAGCATTAAGGATTTTTAGAAGGATTTTGGATTGGAGTGATTGGATGCGGGAAGAATTTGGTGGTTTGGTGAATCCCCATAACTCTATTCCGTATGTCCAAATAGGTCTGATAATCTTCCTATAGAATAGTGTTTTGTAGAGAATCGGAAGATTTGGATGTATGTCAAGTAAGTGTTGTAGCAGTCGAAATCGAAGCTTCTTGTCTTTTCAATCTTGTATGAGGGTTCCAGCTAAGTCTCTTGTCCAGATAAAATGCAAGGTATTTATTCCACATTATATAGCGGTACACTTTTAAAGGATACAGGAGGACAGGATGAGGTAGGTTTTCGACGTAGGGTAAAGGTTATTTGCTGGGATTTTCTAGGATTTATCTTGACTCTCCAGTTATGACACTATTCTTCAAGGGAAGTGATATGTGACTGGAATGCAGCAAATGGGTCTTCATTGACTGATAACACGCTGGTGTCATCAGGATAGGTTGTGAGGATAGTATTAGGATGAGTTGGGATATCAGCTGTATACACTTTATAAAGGATGGGACCCAGGATGAGTATAATAAGAATGATGGCTGAGTATTTAGAATTGTGATTAAGTTTAAATACTCGATCAGAGAGGTAGGAACGGAGGATGAGGAAATATGTAGATGGAAGGAATTGGCGAAGTTTATAAAGCAGTCCTGGATGCCATCAAAGGCCTGTTACACATCTAGAAAGACACCCGTGTTGTACATATTGCGCTCCAATGCAGATGAGATAACATCCACCACACGATGGCACTGCTGGGTAGTGGAGTGAAACTGACGAAATCCAAACTGGTGATCAGGAATAATGTTATTGGATAAAATAAAGTTAAAAGGAAAATAAAACTACACTTGTTTGTTTATTTTAGTTTTTGTGGCGTACAACTACACCGGTTATTAACGCCAATTTTTCCTTATTGTTTTATTTTCGTACCGAAATATTCCGTTATTTGATTTAATTTACATATTTTATATAGACTTATGTTCAATAACATAATTAAAATTTGTGCTAAATTTCTGTAAATAAATCGTTTAATTTTAGGAATTTGAATACTAATTTTGTTGTTTCACTGTCATCTCCCAAGATTGTTTGAAGGTCAGTGCTCAGTCCCAAGCTATTGAGGCGCGACGAGAGAAAAAAAAAGGCATTCTTGAAATATATGTGTTACCGTGAGTATATTATTGCAGTATTGGCACTTTGGCGGAGCTTCTTTAGTAAATAGGTAGCAATGTGTCAGTCTGGCGTGGCCTATCCCGAGTCTGGTCAGTACCACCTCCTCCCTACGACATTGGTGGCTGGATGTATTCCAGGGCTTGACATTTTTTTTATCGTTCTCAGTTTATTCGGTGGGCTTTCATCCCCACATAGACTGCCACCCATCATTAATTTCTTTCTCTATGAATTTTTTTAGATCAGATGGAGTTAGTGCAATCTTACCCCGCCCCGCTCATTCCCCACAATACCCACGTGACTTGGGATCTATATCAACTTTTCTGCTTTACCTAAACTTTTTAGTAAGGATAAGTAGGAGTGTATAATTGGGATTTTGGGATGTTTCGGATACATACAATCTAGGCCTTTGAGAGAACTTAATGAATCATTAACTATAACTATACTATTGTGAGTAAGGGTCATGCAAAAGTGGAGAGCTGCTGCTATTGTGTTAAGTTCGGTGGTCTAGATATTAGGTAATTTATGAAGTTTTATTTTGTGGGTGGAATCTTTAGTGATGAAAGAGGAAGATGCTGATTGATCAGATTTTGAACCATCTGTGTAAATTATAAAGGATTCTAGTATGCTATTAAGAAGGCGGGAAAAGAGGTCTTTGAATTTGGATCGTTCGGTATTATTACAAAAATAAAACTATACTTTTTGTAAAGCTGTCAGGTCTTACAGTGAATTGGGGTGTAATGGAATGAAAGAGCGCTCCCAACAGTACTTCCTTACCGAACTTAGGATCCTTCATGTTTTGCAGTAGTTCAAGTTTTTTTTTTTTTTTTTTTTTTTTAATATATATTTTTTATTTTATTGTTGTTAACTTCTTTTCCTCTTTCTCCTCAATGCCTCTCAGCGTGGAGGTGCCTCCATCCAAGCAATCCAACTATCCTGGTCCTTCGCCAATGTCTTTATAGGACCCAACCGCTTTCCTCTTTTCTCTCCTATTCGACCCATACTATCCAACCATATGACATCCTTGACCAGCCTCTTGGTCTTTTGCCAGTTGGTCTAGATTCGAAGAACTTGCGTGGTCCGCCATCTTTATACATTCGGCACACAAGTCCGAACGACTTTAACAGCCTATTCTCTGTAATTTCTCTCAATGCTTTCATCCATAGCTATTTTGATCCTTTTAATGGGTTATTCCTCAATCCTTGCTAGTTAGTACTCTTAGAGAAACTTTTGTTCAAAAAATAGTTGGTCGAATAGTCTTCTTGCATAGTAAAGGCTGTATAGTCTTCTGCTGCTTCTAGGATTTCTCCTCTGCAAGTGATCTGCACATCTTCAGGCTATCGTCCTATTTGCATGACTTTACTTTTACTTGCAATTATACTCATGCGCTTTCCTGTCCAGCTCTGCTTCCCATTCCACTTCAGTTTGCTGAAGATTCTGCACTAAGTTCTCTATGAGCACAATATCATCAGCATAGAGAAGCATTTGAGCAAGAACTTCATTCTTTAAATTACCTCTGTAACTTTTATATATATATATATATATATATATATATATATATATATATATATATATATATATATATATATATATATATATATATATATAATTTCTATCGATTGCAACTATTTTGTCCGCTGTTATGTAGAGAATGAGTACAATATAGTCTCAAAACGTCGCCAGAATATAGTTATTACAACATGGGTGGAACATCAAGAACCTAATTATGAAAACTTTTATATTAAAAGTCGACAAAATTTATTTTATATATATATATTTATATCTATGATTATAGAGTAAGTTATATCCCTTTTAAATGAAGGATATAGTTGAGACAAGCCAGGTTAGATATTATTCAGGAACAAATTAAACTGATTGTGTGATAATTGAACCAAGCCGAAGTTTCGGCCACGATAATTGGACTCGGATCTTCTCTTGCACTAAAGTATGTATCAACTATTCAGTAAGGGTTTATTTATAATAACAATTCTATCATTTATGTTGTTAATATGGCGATATTTGTTTTACATAGAATTAGCACCTATCTTGTGTTAATATAAAAAAAAAAATAATAAAAGAATACAGTGATTTATTTAGCAATATTAATAAGTTTTATAACAGCTTCGATTTGATTAACAGCCGGGAATGGTTGAAATTTTCCGGTTACAAAACTACTCAGTTTGCGATTAATCTCTAGGAATTAAAAAAAGTAGGATGTATTTATGAACTGTTCTCAATGAGAAACGTGAGCGAGGTACCTCAATTTTTTTAAAAAATAACTTTAGTTTTGAAAATAACTGCGTGGAATATTTAGCCCGAAAAAAAGATGATCATACGGGAGAATTTCAAAGGTTCCATGATGCGAAATTGCGGGATCTTTATCCGGTAAATAAAGTTAAGGTAGTAGCGGTGCGACGGTTATAACAGGCATGTAAAGTTGTTGGATTTGATTATGACCGAATTCCCAAAGAGGGTAATCAGTTTTAGCATTTAGGTAAAGGGCCGAGGTGTAAATTGGAGGATTTGGGGGGGGGGGGCTTTTGGATTTAGGTTTTGATGGACTAGATTAGAGGAAAGTCATTCTGTGGTTAAAGGTTTGTGGTGTCGGCATCGAACCTTCGGGTTCGCACAGTCTTTTTTTTTAATTTTTGTTATTCAATTATAGCTTATTTAAAGCTTTGAGTAACGTTTACAGAATTGAGAGAGGTCGTTTTGGGTTTTCTTGGAAGCGAAGCACTTGAGGTAAATTGATAGAGCTAGGCTATTCTTTGTGCTAGTTCTTGGGGGTGAAAGGAGGGGAAAGAAATCAGAATTGAAGTGCCACCATCTGTAACCGTTTTCCGTTCTCCTTCAAATTTAATTTTTCCCCTCAACACGTTTATCAATATATATAAATAAAATGTCATTTTGTGATATTTAAAAAAAAATAGTTTGCCTTTTTTACGACTAAATACATTTTTTTCATTCTATTTTTCTTTATTTTACAGATAGTCCAGTCAATGAGTGCTGAAATAAGGGGTGTAGAGTGCATGAAATATGCGATAATTTTTGACTTCATAGCTTAGTTAGGAGTAGTTAGAAGGTAAACATACTAAAAGTCCCCGATCCTGGGGGGGGGGGGGGGGTGAAGTTCAATTTTGTGCTTTTCGGTTATATCTCGAAAACGCTGGACTTTAGAAAAGTATGCTAAAAATTTCCTATAAAATTGATTCATTACATATTTGTCGAAATTCCAACGGTTTTCGAGATATAGTTATTAAAAATCGATACTTTTAGAAATAAAAAAAAGTTTACCTCACTTTTTGTTAGACATTTAGTTCAAATGCCATAAACGTATGTATGAAATCAAAGTAAATTTAATGCTTTACAATTTTGATATTGACAATTTTTTCTGAGAAACGATCGTGAAAGGCACAAGAAACAGATGTTTGTCAAAAAGTGAGGTAACATTTGTTTTTTCCCGAAAATCACCGATTTTCAATAACGAATATCTCGTAAACAGTTAGAACTAGGACGAATTTATGTATTACCAATTTTATAAGAAATGTAATTACCTTTATGTTTATTTGAAACATATTTTTCTAGAGTTAACCCTTTTGGAGATATAATCGAAAAACCAAACAAATTAAACATCTCCCCTTCCCCCCACCGTTAGCTCACCCCCTAGGGTCGGGGACTTTTAGTATGTTTATCTTCTAACTATTCCTAAAGAAGCTGTGAAGTCAAAAATTATAGCATATTTCATGCACTCTATAATGTGTTTATTGACTGGACTAAGACTACTTCAACATTTACTAGACAAACGATCAAAATTCTTAATTAATTACAAAAGACTCAATTACATGACAGTGATTAGACCTAGTTGAGCTTGGGGGCTCCACTAAACCATCCGATTCATCTCGTATCTGATCCTTACAATCCAAAATCCTTCGAAAGATCCTAAATGCTCCTTATTATGTTATAAATAAACTCAAAGACAGTTCAATGTTGTTTATTTATCACAAACTAGATAGCTATTTTTTCATAGTAATCTCCATAACCATTCAGATCCGCTAGTCTCTGAACTTGATTCCCTTTATGGTGTCTAAAAGAAGTTGGCCAAAAGATCTTTAAATGTAGAACTATTGAAGTGTTACTAGTGAGTAGTTCTGAACATGTTATTGTAATAATTTTCCTCAAATTTGTTATAAATTGTATATATATATATATATATATATATATATATATATATATATATATATATATACACAGTTGTAAATATCAATAAATAGTTTTTAATAAATAAAATGATATAAACAAAATGTGAAACATAATGAAAAATGTTTTTAAAAAAAATAAACATCATGCGTACCTCAACTGGTTACATTTCTAGTGGGATTGAACTCAATTGACACGTCTCTTACTTGCTATGTATACAAATTAGTTAATATATAAACATATTAGTAAAGTAAACTTTGTTTTGTAGGCTTCTTTTTTTTTTTTTTTTTTTTTTTTTTTTTTTTTTTTTTTTTTCATACAAATACCAGCAATCCCTGTCGTCGCTCGCTCTCATAATTAAAGAACTTACAATCAGATAATTTTTAATAATAATAACATTTTTATTCAATGGTATATTTTTATGGCAATAATTTTTATCCAGGTTAAAGTTGCACTGATTAAGAGGTCGAAGATAACTTAAAACCATAATTGGACGTCTAATATTTAATTTTAATGTATCAGTTGGTGACCCATTTTTTTTTTTTTTTTTTTTTTTTTTTTAACCTTTTCACTATCGTATAAAACTATATTAATAATTTAGAAGATTTAATGCCGGAATATTTATACTTAAAACAATTTGTAATTGTAAATATATAAGTACAACATTATTAAAAAAAATAAATAAATATTAAAAATGGAAAGCCTTGAATATCTGAAAATGTTTTAGTTTCTTTTTATCATAAATTATATAAAAAAAAAATATAAAAAATGTCAATTTTTAAGTCAAAGGTAAATATATAAACCCAGAATGAATTATACATTAAAGATAATAAAAATAAATAAATAGTTCAATGATTATCAAAGAACGTGGGTGCTTGTTTGGAAGAGTTTATCCGAGAATGAATATCCTTTTTTCTTTTTCCTTTTTTTTTTTTTTTTTTCCAGCTGAGCGGAAAACTTTAATCGTTGGTAATTAAGGACAATGAGAAGGATGCCTCACACCCCCCCCCCCTCCCCTGCTCCAGGATCGGGGCTAACAAAGTGCCCCGATATAAGTCAATTATTTTTTTACTGCGATAGTTAATTAGAAAGAATTAACTGCTCAGAGCAGCCATTGGGGTATTAATTAATTAGGAGTATATTGTTACACTCTTTGTGACTTAGTCTCTCTATAATGAAATCTTCCCTGAGTATAATTAAACAGTTCTGGTGAATTATGATCAATTTATTGTTTTGTAGAGATTTGAGAAAAATCTTATCAACTCTTATGTTCGATTTCATAATGAAAAATATTCAGATTATAAAATTAAATAATCCATCCCACTCCATTTTATACTGACAATAGTATAATTAATGAAACACATGCATAATGTTTTCATAATTCTTGTTCTACTTATTTTAATAACTCTGTTGGCAAATAGAAGGGGCAGTGGCCCCAAGAAATTTTGTAATTATACATTTATGTTGGTGTCCTGGCAATGGCATGCTTCTCTGCTCAAATCCTGAGTATATACGACCATATTACCTTAGTTAGCCCTCGCGCCTGAGAAAGTAGCGTTGGTATCCCGCTTTGCCCCTTAATGTGGTAGGACCTGGGAAACCGAGCATTTCGGAATTTCTGTATATTGTGTGGATTGCAGAGAATTTTTGTATATTGCATACTCTTATATATTATTATTGTATGTTATTTATATATTATTTTCTCAAATGTTAACTATTACGGATAAAATTCGGAACAAATACAAACTATTCCATGAGAGATTACATAGATAGAAAATACATTTACAGTCCTGAAAGGCCTAAAAAAAAAATCAGAAAAAAAAAAATGATTGATGGATCTTTTTGGACTAAGTTTGGAAGAAGAAAAGAAAAGGAGTGATGCCTCTTGGTTTTATGCTTTTTTTTAAATTTACTGATTGTTTTAAAATCGACAGATGTGAATACATATTTTAAGATAGTTAAAAAAAAGGCCGTTGTTTAGTTTAAAATTAAATTTATATTTAACAAAGTTATATATTTTATATTCTTTCTGCCTGTGACGGTTGGAGACAGAACTGTTGGACTGTGGGCCAGAGCCCGTTATCGCAATTTCACTCGATTAGTCTGGGCTCAGCGGGACATTTCTCGACCGCTTAGGGCAGTATATTCGTCTCGTCTTCTTCCATATAATATAATATTACTATATTACTAGTATTACTTATTATACCTGTTACTTACCACTGTTAGATTATACTAGGTATTAATAAAATAGAAATAAAGAAGTGCATCTCTTAAGGCACTACAACACCTTCGTCAGAACAGAATCTACGCCAGTGAATGCCTTTCGATGAACTATAGCCTTGAGAAGCTGGAAGTGTCGGAAAGGAGCATTTAAAGGAAGATCATGGCTTCAATACTGAAGATGGTTGGAATCTTAGTAGAAATAAAAAGTTAATCAGAATATAGAAATATGGAGACTACGCGGAAACGGAAATTGGCGTTTCTCGGGCATTTGTACAGAACGAACGGAGACAGATTAGAAAACAGATATTCAACTACCTCTGGAAGAAGAAGACCACTACACCATGGATTACAGAGTTAAACATTACAGAGTCCTAAATGTTGGAAAGAGGTACATTTAGGAGTAGAGTGGAAGCGCTTTAAGCAGAAGGAAGAAGCGGACGAACATGGACAGAAGATCAAAAGAAGCAGGCCAGTGAACGCATGAAAGAGTACTGGAGACTAAAGGCAATGGAAAAGAATAAGTGGAAATAAAGTTGTAATCTGACCCTAAGTGGTCAATTCGAGTGTAATAATAATAATAAAATAGAAATGAAATCCCTTTATACAAATAAGCTACAAAAAATCATTATGGAAAAGTTTAATAGTGGCATAGTAAAGAGCATGGAGGATTTTACGTAGGATTTTAGATTTTAAGGTTGAATACAAAATGAAACTAATCTTGAGGTTATTATTATTTGGATTTGTTTTAAAACCAAGACAATTTTAGACCCGACCATTGCATCATTAAATCTTCAACACTAGTTAACAATATTACAAGACTGGTTCAAAAAAATTGAATATAAAACTAAATTTCACCAAATCACATTCATCACCTTCACATTCAGACATGACTCATTGACAATCAATCCATACCACAAACAAACGTAATTCATTGCATAGTAGAATGACCTGGGGCCCACATGTAAAACAAAAACGTCTCAGTCTAAACAAGACATTAAAGCTTTTATATCCAATACTTCATACACTGATGAAATGTTACATTAGATTTATCTTCGGGATCTCCAGGCGGTCACACGTTACATGCCGTTATTCTGAGCTTGGGTGACTCTTTCCGACGGCATTACTTTCTGGATGCTTTCCTATTCAATGTCTAAAAACCAAAAAATCTTCCCAGATTCATGAAGAACTCTGCGTTCTTCTATCCACCTCCTAAACACTAGATCACGACCTTTTAACCTATATGTTCCCTCAAATAACACCGCTTCCTTTGACAAATCCTTTATCATTCGTGCTACCTCCTTCTGGAATCCCTATCCACTTCTATTCTTAAAGCAGCTTCCATAACTTCCTTTAAAAATAATTTATTCCTGTACCTTTTAGACAATCAGTTTTCCGCAAATATGTCAATAATCAAATAAATACTTAGAATTACTTTTTTTTTCTCTCTTTCTTTTTTTTTATATGTTCACATATATATATGATTGTATTTGTTTATTGTTTATTTCGTTTAACGTCACTTTATGCTGCTATGGCTAATCGGACGATGCTACGGTGGGAGTCCTAAATTTTGCCTATCCAGGTATAATTAGGATAGGGATCTTTAACGAGTACCTGACATCGCACAGGCTCGGGACCCCCATTTTACGTCCCTTCCGAAGGACGGCATAGCTAAGGATTTTTTACTCCCTTTAAAAAATCCTAAGGTCATCTGCCGGGCTGCGAACCCGCGATCTTGGGTTTAGTAGGTTGCTATGCTAACCACTACACCACAGGTGACCCCATATACGATTGTATTTTATGTTATAATTATTGTTTCTTATATTTTTTTCTTATTATTTTTTAATTTAATTTATTTTTTTTTCCTATAAAAAATGTATGAAGCAATTACTGAAGCATTTAATTTGTAAATAATAGGCAAGACAATTGTAATTTTAAGTGTGCATTATTTCTATTCTTAGGGGACCCCAGAATAAAGTTTATTTTTTCATTTAAAAAAACGGTCGACATTAAAACTACGACTATGACTGAATATACAGGGTGTTCGGAAGATCGTTGGCCAAAAAATTATCTCGGGTAGGGAGGTTCATTTTGAACCTATTTAAGGTCACTTACCTATATACAAAGTCTTACGGGTTTTTTTTTTTTTTTATGAATTTTTTTGTAAAAATGGCCAAATCCAAACATTTATACCTTATAACTCCGTTGTTTACTTATATATCAACGCCATTTTTTCCCACGTAATTACTAATACATTGTCCATGTAAAATAAAAAATATATGGTGCAAAAAACAAATACCAAAAAAAACGGGAGATCGTTAAATCTTGTCAAAGGCAAAAATAAAAATTATGAACTTCAAGTTTAGGTTCAATAAAAAAAAAAAAAAAAAAGTAAGCGCAACAGCCAAATCCAAATTGTTTTAAAAACTTCTCTATTTAATACTCTTTAAAAAAATACCATTTGCAGGCACGCAGCACATCTATTTTTTTTTTTATTTTTTATAAAGTAACAAAAGGGTGCCAGCAGCGCACACTGACAATAATAATGAATCGAATCATATTTTTTATGCAAAACGTAACAAATAGTTGTGTTTCTTTTATAACATAAGTTAAACTGCATATTTTCCTCTTTCTTTCTCGGAATTTCGATTTTATCAGAGTAAACTTTATCTACACTTTTGTAAACAATAATCAGGGAACAAAATTAAACCAATTTTAAATAAATTCTATTTGTAGAGTATCGCAGCTATTGCTCAAAATGATCTCCACTATTTCTTTTTCTTATTTCTGTGGTGGTTGTTCTTAAAACAAATTCTTCCTTCATTATGGTAAATGCGGCATTGATTTTTTGAATAAGTTGTTGTCTTGAAAACAATTCTTCATTATAAACCAAATCTTTGACACGGTCCCAGGCGTAATAATCGAGCGGCGTGAGGTCTGGAGACCGTGCTGGCCACTCAATTGGACCCCCTCTTCCTATCCAGGATTGTGGGGAACAATTGTTTAAACATTCTCTTACAGGTAAGTTGTAGTGGGCTTTTTAAAAACAAGAACTTATTTAAAAAATCAATGCCACGTTTACCATTATGAAGGAAGAATTTGTTTTAAGAACAACCACCAGTTTAACCTATGCTCTAAAGAAACACAACTATTTGTAACGTTTTGCATAAAAAAATATGATTCGATTCATTATTATTGCCAGTGTGCACTGGTGGCACCCTTTTGTTACTTTATAAAAAAAAAAAAAACTAGATGTGCTGCGTGCCTGCAAATGGTATTTTTTTAAAGAGTATTAAATAGAGAAGTTTTTAAAACAATTTGGATTTGGCTGTTGCACTTACTTTTTTTTTTTTATTGAACCTAAACTTGAAGTTCATAATTTTTATTTTTGCCTTTGACAAGATTTAACGATCTCCCGTTTTTTTTGGTATTTGTTTTTTGCACCATATCTTTTTTATTTTACATGGACAATGTATTAGTAATTACAGGAAAAAAAATGGCATTGAAATATCAGTAAACAACGGAGTTATAAGGCATATAAGGCATTGGATTTGGCCATTTTAACAAAAAAATTCATAAAAAAAAAAACCGTAAGACTTTGTATATAGGTAAGTGACCTTAAATAGGTTCAAAATGAACCTCCCTACCCGAGATAATTTTTTGGCCAACGATCTTCCGAACACCCTGTATATATACGATTGTATTTTATGTTATAATTATTGTTTCTTATATTTATTTATTATTATTTTTTTATTTTATTTAATTTTTTTTTCCTATAAAAAATGTATGAAGCAATTACTGAAGCATTTAATTTGTAAATAATAGGCAAGACAATTGTAATTTTAAGTGTGCATTATTTTTATTCTTAGGGGACCGTAACTACCAGAATAAAGTTTATTTTTTCATTTAAAAAAACGGTCGACATTAAAACTACGACTATGACTGAGTACATACACTTACTTAATTAGACCCATATGAATGAATGAATGAATGAATGAATGAATGAAATAAGAATAATTACAATGAACAATTGATGGCTACCTAGCATACCGTATATATAATTAAGAAATATGATAAAAGTAAGGAAAATATAATTAAAGTTAAATTAGGAATTTAAACGAAATTCCAATTACAATATAAAAGTATTGTTACATATTTTCAAATATCACACAAAAAAGAAATTATATCTTGAGGTTAGAATCTAAGATAAGTTACGAAAGCAAAATTAGAGAAAATTAAACAAAAACTCAATGACATATGGACATACGCCCCACAAATATACGGGACTACATAAAATTCGCACCTTAAAAAAAATCTGATTTAGAAGTACCCGCAGTAATGGAACATAACATAATCTTTATAGACGATTTCACGACAGGCTTCATGGACATAACAACATACTCATTAATGACATGGCCCCGGCTGACATACCTGGAAATACTCTCAAAAAGAAGCTGGATGTGAGATCTGTTTAAATAAATCTTTTTTAATCCACGTCAGGGGGAGGTAATGCTGAGTGCTAGTCTTCCACACGCCTATAGGCCTGTATTATTACAATATCATCAAATTAATTTATTTTTACTCCAATCACAGGTGAGAATAAAAATTTGAAAGAGAAAAAAAAAATTAATGATATTTTCAGTCCAAATGTGTAAATTATGTTCTTTTGAATATTTTAAGTAGATGAATTGAACTTATTTCCTATTTTTTATTGTTATTAATTATTCAATTAATTTTATTATTCGGTTAGGATTGGGTTGAATAAGATGAGAACTGTGAGGTCGTATTCCATATTTATTCCAGAAGCACTATGGTATCCCCCTGGGAAGTTGCTATAACAGGAGAGCTAGCAGGCAGCAGGTAGGAGGTAGCTAGAACCAGGAGGCTGGGCTATTCCTTAAAATATTCAACTATAAAATGTGGAAGCACTCCAACCACCCACCAGCTCTCCCATTCATGGCTAACTTTTTATTCATTTACTCAGTTTCAAATGAAAAATATTCTCTATTTAGTTTTATTCATAATAAAAAAAAGAGAATGTTCACAAATTCATTTCTTTTTTCACATAAAACATTCCTTTATTCTGTAATATACTCTATATAACTACTCTATAGAGAATAGAAGCTATTGAAAAAATAATTACAATATATTTTATCTGATACAATATAAAAAATTAAATAATTCCTTTTTGTTTAATAAATTTATATTTGTATTCTCGTCTGTCTTCAAACTTAATACATTTTGGAAGTGTCCTTATTTTGGCTTATATTTAGGTTTTTAAAGTATGCGTTCTCAATGTTTTGAATATATTTTATTGTGATGAAACTGAATTTCTACTTTGGATTGATGAATTAATTACCACTTCTATTGGGATTTTTTTATTAGAATACTAGTTTCGAATGCTAAACATTCATCTTCTATTCTCAGATCATACGTAATTTCTCTTCAGATCAAACACGATCTTCACACACATCAGCAACAAAAATGTTTGTTTTAGACCTGAAGAAGAATGTTTAGCATTCGAAACTAGTATTCTAATAAAATAATTCCAATAGGAGTGGCAATTAATTTATCAATCCTAATTGTATTGATCCTTCTATACCATCATGGTGTACCTCAAGTGAACTTCTCGTTGTTTTGGACTACTCCTACATTTACGAGACGTTCAAGTCTTATTTATCTCGTATTCAATCTTTATTTATGGACACGGTGCGAGAGTCCTTAGAGCAGGACCAGGACCTCCTCAATAAGTCTTCTCCATCCATCTCGATCCACGGCCTTGCGGCGCCATCCTCTCATCCTGCCTGGTGGAAGTCTCGCTCCACGTCATCCAGCCTTCTACGAGACCAAGTCTTACTTTCTCGTATTCAATCTTTATTTTCAGCGAGAGTCCTTAAGGACCAGGACCTCCTCAATGTCCCCATCCATCTCGATCCACGGTTTCTTCTCTTCCTGCCTGGTTCTCGCTCCACGTCATCCAGCCTTCTCACCATGGCTTTCTCTCTCAATAATTTTCAGCATATCTTCTGTATACATTTCTCTTAGGCTTTTTTTTTGTCATTTTTATTTTATTTTTATATTTTTTTGTAGGCTGTTATTTTACCCTTAGGCGATAAATCCTTAAATTTTGGACTCCGATGAGGCCTCTGTTGCCTGACGTTATTCTTCCCTTGATTTTCGCTGTAACGTCATTATTGTTTGTTACAAGCGACCCTAAGTATTGAAAGTATTTACACGCTGGGAAGCTGTAATCTCTGAACTGGATTTGTTCTCAATTCTAAACTTAAAATCCAATCCAATCCTAACATTTCAAAAACCTTTGTAAAATCCCCAAGCTCCTTATTATGTCACAAATGAAATTATTATGATCTTAATACCCCATACGTTGTTGATATGCCATGAACCATATACACATCCTTTCATGATAAGTTCCATACCCACTCGAATCCACATGCCTTTCTTCCCATTCTATTCCCACTAACAATTCGAGGTGTCTGAAAAGAAGATGGCGTTGGGACCACCTGATCTCCAACTTTTATAGAAGTGCTACAAATGAGTAAACTAGAGTAAAGCAGCTTTAAAAGAAATTTGTACATCATTCATTCACTGCTTATGTGCTTTTATGATTGCACAGTACCGTAAATATCAAGAAATTCTAGAAAAAATTCTTTTCTGCTTTGTAATAAGTCAGCTTTCCCCCGCGAAAATGAAAATCATATGAGTATCCCAATTTATTTCAGTTCTGCGCTTGTATCTCGAAAGCTCGGCATATTTAAAGATTTTGATTACATACAATATCTAAGTAAAAAAAAAAAAAAATCTCTACAGTTTTTTTTTTTTTTTTTTTACTTTCATATAAGAATGTGCGCATTCAAGTAATAACATTTTTTGTTTTTTTTTTTTCAATCAATTTATTGAAATATACAACTGTAAAGGTATACATCAAGTAAATGTGTAAATATAAACCGTTTACAATAACATGCCAAAACTTAAAAACTACTCATCAGTAGCACTTCAGTAAAAAATAAAAGAATCTACACCAGAAGATCTCTTTATTTATTTCAGACGCCTCGGAGGATTATTGGGAATTGAGTGAGAAGCAAGTTGAGAAACTAGGGGATTTGAGTGGTTATGGAGCTTACTATGAAAGGATTGGTATCTGGTTTGGGCTAAATCAGCAACATATGGAACATTAAGATCTTTATGGATGAGTTTATTGGTGACAAAGTAAGGAGCATTGCGGATTTTTCGAAGGGTTTTGGATTGTAAGGATTGGATACGAGATGAATTGGATGGTTTAGTAGAGCCCCAAAGCTCAACTCCGTACGCCCAAATAGGTCTAATCACAGTCATGTAAATGAGTCTTTTTTTAATTAATTGGGAGTTTTGAACGTTTGTCTAATAAATGTTGAAGTAGTCTGTAACGACGGGCAGTTTCTTGTCGTTTTAGTCTTGTATGTGGATTTCAAGTAAGACGTTTGTCCAAGTGGAGTCCTAGGTAGCGGATCTGTTCAACGGGGATTAGTGGAATATCATTAAAGGATACAGTAGGACAGGAAGCCGTAGGTTTACAACGTAGGGTTATGTCATTTGGTGTGATTTATTTGGATTTATTTTGATTCTCCATTTTTGACACCATTCTTGAAGGTTTAGGATATGGGATTGGAGTGTTTGAGAGGCAATAAAGGGATCATTGTTTACTGATAACACACATGTGTCATCAGCGTAAGTGGATATCATTTTTGAATTATAAATTATCATATGAAAATCTTTGAACGGAATTGTGTTAGGTTTTTTAGCAGCAGCAATGGTATAGGTCATTAATGCAGACAAAAGTTACATACTGTTAATAACAGATTTGTTTAAGTAAGTTTACATTTATAGTTTTACAAAATTCATTCATGTGGCTTACATAATTTGGTCTAAGACGATAACGTTCTTTCTAGTTATATCGGATGTATTAAATGAGGTACGCATGATAGTATGGAAGGATCACTACAATTAGAGATATGATTGAGCCCCAAAGCTCAGCTCCGTACGTCCATATTGGTCTAATCACTGTCAAGTAAATGGGTCTTTTGTAATTAATTGGGAGCTTTGAACAACATAATTTTATCTAACAAATATAAATAAATAAAGTAAATTTCTTACATGCTGTTTCGTGTAGATATCAAACCAACTATCATCGCAAAATTGAAATAGAAATCCATTACACAAAAAAATTTATAGGAACAGAAAAAAAATGCCAAACAACCTCGTTACTGGATTACTGAGATACCAGAAATTTTCTCTTCGCAAATAAAGAAAAAAAAAATATTTTTTTTTTATAGTTGCTATAATGACTTGCATGAAAATCGTTCCTAGAACTTAATGTTGCGTGTTGATCGGAATCAATGATTGCTAGAAATATTTAGTTGACTTCGTAGCTTGTCCTGTATAATATAAATGTTTATTTTTCGTGTTAAATCCATTTATGGAACAGGTGATAATTAAGTGACCTGCATAACTTTACCTGTCTGTTTACTTCAACGTTTTATTTTAGGATTAAAGTTTCCAATTTGTAGAATTTTTTAATTTGTTATACTAGAAATGTGTCGATTCCTAATATAGATTCCACTGATATATAAACAATTATTTGTTATCGAGATTAGATAATTCAAAGTCGATTCATAGGAATCGATTTATACCACTGACGTTGGCGGTCAAGACAGCTTAGTTGTTTGTTTATTTCGTTTAACGTCACTTTATGCTGCTCTGGCTAATCGGACGAAGCTACGGTGGGAGTCCTAAATTTTGTCTATCCAGGTTTAATTAGGATAGGGATCTTTAACGAGTACCTGACATCGCACAGGCCCGGGACCCCCATTTTACGTCCCTTCCGAAGGACGGCATAGCTAAGGATTTTTTACTCCCTTTAAAAAATCCTAAGGTCATCTGCCGGGCTGCGAACCCGCGATCTTGGGTTTAGTAGGCTGCTATGCTACCAACTACACCACAGGTGACCCCAAGACTGCTAAGTAATATATAGCTAATTTCATTGCTCTGTGAAATACAGGGCGACAGTAACATCCTAGTTTCTGGTTTCTCAAACCTACAAAAAGCTAAAACTATTTACTAATATCGATCTGCAAATAGTCGCAATTGAATGAGAAAGCCAATATATATGAGGCCACACTCTCATTTTCGATTCAAAAAGTAATTTATCCCTAATAATACTACAAATTGGACCACTTTAAGTTGCGAAGAAAGTGAGTTTAATTTATTTTTTTTTTTATTTTTAATAAAGCCTAAGCAAACCTGAAGGTTCGATATCGATAATTCCAATTTCTGACAACACAATTTCCTCCTACATACCTTATCAAAAGCCATATCCCACGATCAGCCCTGCTGCAATAATCCCACTACGTCTTGGTCTACCCCTCAGAGATAGGATAAACACTAGTTATTGTCATAGTTTACAGAACTAGTCGATTTAAAAGGGAATTTCGATGAACTGTTTGTAATATGACATCTTTGGTTATATACTTAGATTCTCAAAAGTTTATTCTATTGAATGTAAAACTGACAAATAAACTAAGCTTCCTTTCAAATTAATTTTTATACTTTTTTGCAAAAAACTATAAATACCAGTTATGACCATGTTGTACCAATTATGGTCTTAGCCAAGACTAGTCATGTTCATGTGGTAAAATTGTCTTTAAAAAAATGTTTCTAATAATTTAAAATAAGTATTGATTAATGAACTCTAAAAAATAATCCGAATAATAATACAACGCGGTCTAACAAAAAAGTAAAATATATATTTAAAAATCACAATCAAGACTAAAGCGACAAGAAACTGCTCGTCATTACAGACTACTTCAACATTTACTAGACAAACGTTCAAAGATCCCAATTAATTACAAAAGACTCATTTACATGACTGTGATTAGACCTATTTGGACGTACGGAGTTGAGCTTTGGGGCTCTACTAAACCATCCAATTCATCTCGTATCCAATCCTTACAATCCAAAATCCTTCGAAAAATCCTAAATGCCCCTTACTTTGTCACCAATAAGCTTATCCATAAAGACCTTGATGTTCCATATGTTGCTGAGTTAGCCCAAACCATCTGGTTTGGTATCTATAGGTATAAGGATAGGTATCTACCTATCCTTTCATAGTAAGCTCCATAACCACTGCAATCCACTAGTCTCCCAACTTGCTTCCTCCTCCATCCCTGATAATCCTCCGAGGCGTCTGAAAAGAAGATGGCCTAGAGACCTTTTAGTGTCGATTTTATTGAAGTGCTACTAGTGAGTAGTTCTTCACAAGTTATTTACATGCCATTGAATTCACAGTCAACACATTTACTTGTTGCATATTATTTTGTACAGTTGTAAATATCAATAAATAAAAAAAAACAAAAACAAAAATCACAATCACTTGATGCACTCATTTACAAACTTTGTAGTTACTTATTGGTTTAGAAAACCATTATGAAATAATAGTTTCTTCTCCTTCTTCTTTCGCTTTCCCCTATAGTGCCTTTCAGCGTGGGGCTGTACTTCCCTTTCTCTCGCCAAGCCTCTCAGTTCTGGAAGTGTTTTCTCTCTCTTCTGTCCTTGCCTTTCTATGTGCTCCATATATGATGTTTTGGAACGTCCTCTCGGTCTCTTTCCAGTTGGGTGATATTCCATAGATTCAGCTGTGACACAGTGTTGTTCCATTCTGCAGACGTCACCAAACTACCACAGCTATCTCTTCTAGAGTAAATCCTGGATGGAACTTATATTAAGTGTCTCTCTTATGCGGTCATTCCTGACTCTATCTCGTCTTGTTTTTCCAGCTGCTCTCCTAAGAAATTTCATTTCGGATGCGGTTTTCCGACTTAAAAGCTTTTTCGTTTTGAAGATGAGTAGTTTAGTGTCTCTATTTTCCTCTTTCTTTACCAATGACAGTATTACATATCTGGTAGTACACAGAATTAGCACGGCCTATTCGGTGAGATATTTCATAATCTATTTTACCTGACCTATGTAAGACTGTTCCCAAATAGGTGTAATTTGAGACTACTTCCAATTACCGCCATTGGGCATAATATTTATGTCTTTTTGCTGCCTGCCTATATGGAGAACTTTACTTTTTGCAGTGTTTATTGCCATACCATTCCAATAATAGTTTAAAATTACTTAAAACAACTATTTAACAGAGGATAATTTATAGCCGCAATTCTCTTTGATTTTCCCACATAACTAGTATTGGCATACAATATGGTAATCACCCCCACTAAAAAATTAATGAATTATAAAAAATTGTATTTTTTGTAAATTATTTTCTTTTGATATTTCCAGTTTTCTTAAACAGCAGTGCAGAATATAACTAACTATATTAACTAATAATGGTCACTTAAGAGACGTAAGCTCTATCATAACCACTACTAGGAAGGGATGTAGTATATAAGTTATAAAATGACAAAATCAAATGAAGAAAATTATATTTTTTTTCTTTATGAGCAGAAAAAAACATTTGTAACAACAAACAAAATTGAAATGGATAGGGGTGACCGTAACTCATATCCCGTATTTTTTTCATACACCGGTTATGGTCAGTTCAAGATTATTGTTAAATAAATAGACCAACATGATTGTTGGAGCCCCCGCAAAATTGACGGGGTCTTTTGAATGAGTCTCCAAAAAAACTAAAATAAAATAAACAAAAGGAATATAAATAAATAAACTAAGGTTCCGAATATTGGGATCTATTTGAGATAACCGAAACTATACACCAAAATATACTATACTTAATATATTTACAATAAAGAAAACAAACATTAACTATTTACAAACAATGAATTAAATAACAAATAATTATTGAACCTTTTGAATCAAAACTAAAAATAACCTATTAATGAAAATTATGACAATTATTACTAAACAAAACAAAACATAAATACGTAAAATAAAAAGATATGCTATTATTGGTGAAGAGCTTAGCTTAGGGAGCGGGACGACTATGACTGGTACAGCCGCAACTAGATGGTGATGATCTAGGTGGTCTCGGTGAGTGAGGAACCTTCGCAAGATGTTCCAAGATGTCGCGAACACTTAACATCTTCGAAAGAGGTCGAAGAGCTAGTGGGCCCACGTCTACATTTAAACTATCAACGATGAAAACAGCGTCTTAATAATGACGCCATCTTGTATTGCACCCCAAACAACTAATTATCAAGTTGGGCTAACTATCATATGGCCGTTGCTAGGTAACGGCAGCCAAAGCCTACAGCCGCAGCAGTGACCTCCTATATCGCTCATCTCACCAATAATATATTGTCTCTAAATTCTTTATTTTTTTTTTATTCTTTTATTAATAGAAATTTACAACTGTATTTAAAAAAGCACATCAAGTAAATATGTGGTATATATGAGACATAATGACATGAATAAAACTTGTAGAGGAACTACCCATTGGTAGTATTTTAGTGAAATATTTACAAAAGAAGATGATCCCGAGGCCATCTTCTTTTCAGGCGCCTCGGAGGATTGCCAGGAATGAAATGGGAAGCAAGTTGTGCAACAAGTGGATTTGGATGAGGAGTAAGTTTATTATGAAAGGGAGAGGTATCTGGTTCGTGCCAATTACGCAACATATGGGATATTAAGGTCGTTGTGGATCAATTCATTTGTGACACAATAAGGAGCATCTAGGATTTTGGATTGGAGTGATTGGATACGGGTAGAATTCGGTGGTTTGGTGGATCCCCATAACTCTATTCCGTAAGTCCAATTAGGTCTGATAATCGTCATATAGATGAGTTTTTTGTAGTGTATCGGGAGATTTGAAAGTTTGTCAAGTAGGTGTTGTAGTAGTCGAAATCGACGTGCATTGTCTTTTCAATCTTGTATGAGGGTTCCAGGTAAGTCTCTTGCCCAGATAAAATCCAAGGTATCTTATCTGCTCTACATTATTTAATGGTACTCGATTAAAGGATACACAGGACAGGATGAGGTAGGTTTTCGACGTAGGGTAAAGGTTATTTGCTGGGATTGTCTCTAGATTCAAAATGGAAAATTAATGCAACCACTATAAATAAAAATACAGATTATTTTAATGGCGTTAACAATAATGGAGCTTGTATGGAAGCCTCAATTCTAATGTAAAGTGATCAGGGTCACTTTAATAATTTGCTAGGTACCAATCAGTAGTTATTTATTAAATTCCTTGGAAAAACGGTACAGTTTCGTATTACTATGTAAAATATATTGATTGGTACTCGTGACGAGTGGGCTTAGCAATTTACAGTTGTTCACTGCAAGTCCTACAAAGTTAATAAGAATCAACATATTCCATTATCTATTACAAACAATATAATTCAAAAAAGATAAATAGTTAAATTGAACTCAATAATAAATTTACATCGATACTCATAAAATCGAGAACTTACTCAAAGAACATAACTCCTCCATTACACCGAATTATATCAGCTTCCTCATTAACATATCGGCACATGTTTTATATATGTTTAAATAATATATTTAACTATATTATAATGTTTAAATATATCTTTTCAAAGAAATATTATGAATATTTAAAACGCTTTATTTAATTGGATCGCTTCCTGCAAGGGTATTACAGGTATTTATATGAATTTTTTAACATTATTCCTTTGCTCGATTTTTATTACATTCTACTGAATATTCTTGGAAATATATATTTTGAGTTTTACGTTATTAATGTATAATACTGAGAAAACCTAATTCCTATCAACTTGAATTAATTTATAATTTAAACCATTATGATGCAAAAATAATTTTTGAAATTCGCAGGTCTACATTGTATTCTTTATTGAATGATCAAGTCTTTATTAAGATAACGTAATGACAAAAATTATGAGGTAAATAGAATATTAAAAATGTATGTAAAAAAAAATTATCGAAATGCAACTGTAAACATAATGTAACTATCGATGATGTATCGAAAACATTCATAATCGATGATAGCCCTACGACGATAACATATGCTACGAACACTAACACTAACACTAACTAATTGCCTGTCCCGAATACAGTATACTATACGGCCTCATCTGATTGCAATCACTGACCCGAGTCGTGTAAACACTGATTTCGATCATTATACCAACTAATCGATCCTCTCAATCATCGAAACCTCATGTCTGCTGTTATAACGATGTTTTTAGGTGACTTCTCTAACTTGTACCAAATCAAAATTTTTAATAATACCCAAATAATTGTTGAGGTATTTGCGTATTATTAAGACAAAAAGTATATATATATATATATATATATTTATTATATATATTGAAATTTACAACCGTAAAATATAATACATGAAGTAATTGTGATGACATAGATAAAAATGAAACGTCACTTGTTTTTAAAGCAACTACCCATTGGTAGTACTTATAAAGGTTCTATATAATGAGGTACTATATTAGAAGGTCTCGAGGCCATCTTCTTTTCAGGCGCCTCGGAGTGTTATCTGGAATGTAGTGGGGAGCAAGTTGTGATATTAATGGATTTGAATGTTTGTGGAGTTTGCTATGAAAGGATTGATATCTGGTGTGAACTATGTCAGAAACATAAGGTATATTAAGATCTTTGTGGATAAGTTTGTTTGTGAAGAAGTAAAGAGCATTTAGGATTTTGGATTAAAAGGATTGGATACGAGATGAATTGGTTAAGTGGAGCCCCAAAGCTCAACTCCGTATGTCCAAATTGTTCTAATTATTGTTCTGTAAAAGAGTGTTTTGTAATTAACTGGAAGGTTGGAACGTTTGTCTAGTAAATGTTGAAGTAGTCGATAACGACGGGCAGTTTCTTGTCGTTTTAGTCTTGTATGTGGATTCCAAGTAAGACGTTTGTCCAGATGGAGTCCTAGGTAGCGGATCTGTTCAACGGGGATGGAACATTGTAATGAAAATTTGAAGATGAATTTTCATATTGGCATATTGTTATGTGTTTAAAAGCCTAACACATTCTGTCATTTTAAGAAGTACAGCTTAATAATTTTAGAAAGTATTTAATGCAAGAAAATAAGTTATCTTGACAACAGACTCTATGTCAAGAGTCATGTACCTGAGGTACGCATGATGGTATAGAAGGATCAATCCTTACTCACATTGAACCCTAACTCGAGGCTGGGAAGCAAGATCTAATTTCTCATTTCACAACAAAAAAACGCATTAAAATGTCTATCTTCAGACCTATTTGAACTCAAAGTATACAGGGTGACTAGAAAATATATGCGGAGCTGGTAGGAGGAGATAGTACAGGCTAATCTGAGTCGATTTTACTGTAAGAACTACAGTCCGAAAATTAACCGTTTTCGACTTATAATAATTTTTATGATTTTATAAAATTAACGTCCTTTATACGTAAAACATGTCATAAAACTTAAAAAATGGGGGTTTTATCTGATTTTTTTTTGTTTTACAATAAAAATATTCTAAAAAATGAATAATTGACACTCAGGTGTAAATTATTAACGTTATTTCATGCAGTAGGCTTCAAAATATTTTAATTTTAATATTATATATTTTAATGTTTTAATAAAATCTTACTAGAAAAAATAACATACAAATTTTTCGCACAAAATATTCAGAAAATATCTACGTTTCATTACCTTTCAAAGGAGGTAGACAAAACACAAATCGGTTAAGATTTGGCAAAAATATGACTATTAAAGAGGAGGAAGGAAAAATCAATAAAAATACAACAAATCATCATACTTTAATATAGGATAATTTGTTTGAAACTACATTTTTTATTTTTATAATACATTTACCTACTTAAACCCTATATTTCAGTTTCAAGCAACTTCGTTTCCATGTTTCTAGAAACTGGTTTTTTCAGTGTGCACCGGGCCTAAGGATTGAATATGAGAGGAATTTGATGGCTTAGAGGAGCCCCAAAGCTTAACTCCGTTTGTCCAAATAGGTCTAATTACTATCATGAAAATAATTTTTTTTTTTGTAATCTGTTGGGGCCTTTGAACTCTTGTCTAGTAAATGTTGGAGTAGTCTGAGAAATAGATTTTAAAAATAAAATTAAAATCTTAAGTCTTCTTTGTTTTGTTGTTTATGCATGTTACGATGATGTCAGGTCACATTAGAAGGTCGCTTGGTCATCTTCTTTTAAGGCGCCTCTGAGTGTTATCGGGAATCGAGTTTGAAGCAAGTTGAGAGACTAGTGGACTCGAGTGGGTAGGAAGTTTGCTATGAAATGATGGACATCTGGTTTGGGCTGAACCATCAACATATATGGAACTTTAATGAGTATGCTTGTTTGTGACTAAATAAGGATCATTGAGAATTTTAAGTTTAATCGATATCAATGATTTTCTGATAAAATTAGAACAAATTTTTTTCGGGAACCTCACATCATCCGACTTTGCATTAGATCATAACTGACCGGTTATTCAGTAATTTATTGTACACTATAAATTATATTGTTCTTCTTATGTCTGGTATTTGTTGGACGAACGATTTAAGACTTATCCCAAGTCCTCCCTCAACTTGTTTATCCTCTAGGATTTGCGAACGCTCCTGGAACCTCCTGGACCCCCCCTCCCACCGTGTTCAGTAAATATGGTCTCGTGACGGTACGTGATCGGATTACTCCTCTAGCAACTCTCTGATAATCTCGGCTAAGCCCAACAACATTTTATTCCACATATCTTTCTATATCTAATGGGTTATTTGAAAATCATGTACTGGGGATTTGTTAGGGAGAGGGGAGAATAAAATAAAACGGTCGTTTAGTGTTTAAACAATCCACGTTTAAAATTATTTTTCTTAAATTTATTATTTTTTTAAAAACTATTTATTGATATTTACAACTATATACAATATACATCAAGTAAATTCAAGCAAATGATTATAATAACGTTTACATCACTTGTAAAGAACTACTCACTAGTAGCACTTCATTAAAAGTTCTAAATTAGATGATCTCTTGGCTATCTTTTCAGACTCCTTGGTGGATTATGAGGTATCGAATGTGAAAGGATTGCTATTTGGTTTGGGATAAATCTGCAACATATGGAACATTAAGATCTTTGTGGATAAGTTTATTGGTATAAGTAAGCAGCATTAAGGAATTTTCGAAGGATTTTGGATTGTAAGGATTGGATACAAGATAAGTTGGATGGTTTAGTGGAGCCCCAAAGGTCAACTGCGTATGTTCAAATAAGTCTAATCACCGTCATGTAAATGAGTCTTTTGTAATTAATAGCTGTGAACGTTTGTTTACTAAATGTTGAAAGTAGTCTGTAACGACGGGCAGTTTCTTTTCGTTCTAGTCTTGTATGTGGATTCCAAGTTCGTTTTCCAAGTGGAGTCCTAGTCGGATCTGTTCAACTGGGATAGTGGAATATCATTTACTGTAGGACAGGAAGTCGTGGGGTACGACGAAGGGTAAAGGTTATTTGGTGAGATTTTTTTGGATTTATTTTGATTCTTCATTTTTGACTCCATTCTTGAAGGGTTAGGATATGGGATTGGAGTATTTAGGAGGCAATGAAGGGATCATTGTTTACTGACAGCTCACATGTCACATCACAGGACTTTTTAAAATTTAATTTTCTAAGAACTTTATGACTATCGAGTGCATACGTCAACTATTTAAATTTAACTTTAATTGAAGATGAGTTATTCATTTTTTTTTTCTTTTTCATCCTAAAAAATCAAATTTACACAGATATTGGACTCTTGAAAATGCATGAAATCCAATCTAATGATATTTAACATTTGACAGAAACAAAAATTATACCAGGAAAAGTCGTCATTTGTCATTACCAACAGGTGGTTTCCATGGTGACCTAAAGAAAATGAATTTCCACAAACTGTCGTTTTATGATGTTTATAGTACATTTACTCTAACTTTATGGCTGATTCATTATTTTAACTGCCTTACAACAATGTACTGTAATATACCGGAATATATGTAATTATTAAACAAGCCGATTAAGATATTTATAAAGATAATGAGCAATAATATCTCCAAAACTAGTTTTACTAATCAAAAATATTTACAATCATATGGGCGACGTTTGATGGCTTTGGCCATATTTTCAAGCCCTAAGAAACATAAATAATAATATAATAAAAACTGTATTATGACAATATCAACTAGTGTTTCTCTCCATTATACAATTATAGTTGTAAATTTTTATAAAGTATAAATACAAAATTAAACTTAAAAAATAATAAAAAGAATTAGGTTTTTTTTTATGTTTTTTTTTTTGGATTCAAAGCTGTCTTAGTACAATTTTAATATTTTATCCAAATTATCTATGCATCTTACTATATTAATATCTCAAAATCTATATTTTTAAGTTGTGCTACTATAGAAACATGGGTTCAACATATCGACAAATCAAGATTCTCCGATAAGGAAATAGAAGAGGGCTTGGAAGAGCAGTTTATTCAAAAAGTGTCAGGTTCCCTTCATTGTTATCCCTTTGTCTCTTCCCTCTCAGTTATTCGCTTTTCCCTTTGAAGAAATTTTTCATGATTTCCTTTTCCTAGAAGTCATCAACTACTTTTTTATATTTTGTATTGCTTTATTTTTTTGCGATTTATAACTGAAAAATGATTTTCTAAGCGTCTTTTGATATAACCGAGATGTTTTGTAATCAGTAAATTATTTTATGATAGAAGTTATCCCATCAAATAGACTGTGTTCTCATGCTCCTAGTAGAATTAATTTTTTATATAAAAAATAATATTTAATGTACATTAATTTTATTTATAATTTGCATGCCCGACTTAGTCAACAAACTGCTCGTCGTTTCTGATTATTCCAAAATTTACTAGACAAGCGTTCAAAGCTCCCAATAAATTACAAAAGACTTATCTACATGGCAGTAACTAGACCAATCTCGACATATGGAGTTGAGCTTTGGGGCTCCACTAAACCTTCCAATTCTTCTCGTATCCTTACAATCCAAATTCCTTCTTGAAATCCTTAATGCTTCTTCTTATGTCAAAAACCAACCTATCTATAAAGATCCCTTTGTTCCAAATGTTGTAGATATCGCTGAAAAAAAAGATACCCATCCTTTCATAGTAAACTCCTAACCTACTAGTTTCCCAAATCGCCTCACATTCCATTCCTAATAATCCTCCGAGGCGTCTGAAAAGAACATGGCCAAGAGACCTTTTAATGTAGAACTATTGAAGTGCTACTTGTGAGTAGTTCTACATGTTTACATGTTATTGAAATGTCATTGTAATATTTTTTTCTTAAATAATGCATACAGTTGAAAATAAGAAATGAAAAATTAACTTTATTCTGGGACTTACTGCCCCGAAGAATTATAATTATGCACAATTACTGGTACAATTGTCTGGCCGTACTATTTCCAAATTAAATACTCCATTAATTACCGCATATGTTGTCGACAGGATAAAAAGATATATAAAAGAAAATATAACATAAAATACAGTCGTATATGATACGATAAAATAATCCTTAATATTTACTTGATTATTTACATATTCGTAGAAGATAGGTTGTCCAAAAGTTGTAAAAAATGATTATTTTTGAGAGACGTGGGTAGGGAATTCTAGAAGGAGGTAGCACGAATGGTGAAGGATTTGTCAAAGGAAGCGGTTTTATGTGAGGTGATATACAGGTTAAAAGGTTGGGATCTAGTCTTTAGAAAGTGGATAGAAAAACGCAGAGTTAATAAATCAAGAATATAAAATACTTACAATATGCAATACAACACAATACAATATACAATAAATATCTAAATTATTATCTCGCCATATGGCTCCTACCTTCTATTTTAGGTTATCTAACTGGACACCTAGAAATACTGTGTTAATTGTTACAATAGTAGTAGAGAAATAACGTAAATTAATTATTCTTTCAGGCATGTTTACCTTTCATTGCTGTTTATTTGTTATTAAGTTTATTCTGTATCTTATTTAAATAAATTCTTTCAGAACAAGAACGATAATCCTCTTATTTTAATTAGTTTAAACAAAGGATTATATGTTTATTAATTGACTTTTTAGTATTAATATTATACAAAAACAATAAGCGTTGATTCTTTTTTAATTAGAGCGATGTATTGACTTCACAGGAAACTTTCTTGGCGTGGACCAGGGTTTTGATAGAGTTTGGCACCAGGGGCGGCTTCACAAACTCCGTGAATTCCTACCTCCTACTCACTTCCAAGTTAACAAATCCTATATAGTGACAGAATATTAGGAGTAAATAATTTTACCTATTCATTCATCTTTATCTAGTCTATTGTTGTTCTTTAATGTTCTAGAAATTTAAACATATTGTCCCATCGTCCTAAAATATATCCTTCCTTGCGTTTAGTGGTAAAATCTATTATTTGTTTATTATTATAGTTTATGATACTATACTTTTTTTTAGTAAATATTATAAACTTTGTTTAAAAAAATATATATTGTATTATTTGTCAATCTGATATTCAAAATGCCTGTTGAACGAAGTTGTTATCTGGCGAAGAACTTAATTTAGGTAGTGCTCGGCAAGTTGATGGATTGACCCCACGGCCTTCCTCCTATCACAAAGCCTATCAAGGGCCTAGTTAAGAAACTAACAAAGAATTAAAATTAACTTTATAATACTTTGTTTGATAACAACATGATTAATATACTCCATCAGTCAACAAAAATATAATTCCAACTCAAAACTCACAAAATCGACCAAATACATGTTAAATTACGAGCTGAGACACTAGCCTTTAAATGCCGGGAAGGTCAAACAAGATTCCTTCATTTATGATTATTTATTTGATAAATTCTTCAATGAAGGAGTTACTTTTATTGATCAATAATAGTATAATAAACAGCATTTAAACTCCTCTTTATTAAAAGTATAAACTAGTGACATGTTTCGGGAAACAAGGTCCCATCATCAGACTAAAAACAGTATTTAACAATTTATTATAATCACACTATATTTTCAACATCTAAACAATACTATTCATATTTCTATCTATCACAATGTATCTATTATAAATTACCTTTAAAATGATTTCTTGGTGTTAACACACCGTGTCTGTTTCTCTTTTACATAGTCAATAGAATAATTTATCTACCTTATGGGTACAAGGGTCAATCCTAATTTCTACTGTTGTTTTTAGTACTATGTTGGCCAATCTTATATTATTAATTCATTAATTATACTAGCATATATGGATCCTATTTTATCTGTTTCTGATTTGTAGTTTATTGCATTATTTATTGTTTTATTAATGTATATCGCTTCTTTTATTTTTCTATTATGTGTTTTGGTTTCGTGTTGTAAGATTTTAACATTATCAAAATTGAATTTGTGGTTCAGTTTTTGTACGTGTTCTAAAAGGGCTGTTTTATTGCTGTTTGATTTGCTAATTTTTTTAGTGTCATATTTATACTGATTAATTCTTTTATATAAATTCTGCTTAGTTTCTCCTATATAATGTTTTTTGCAATCCAAGCAGTCTATCTTATATATGACATTTTTATTCATATGTTCTATTTCATTCTTTGTTATTATATTTTTTATTTTATTTGTGTTATATAGTGCAACATCTATTTTAAAATTTTCATTTTTCAATTTCTTGACTAAATCAAACACAAATAATAATAAAAACAACAGAGTAATGGAACAAGAATTCAATGAATAATGAAAATAAAATAAAATAAATAGGTCAAAGGGTTAAAAATAATGAAAAAATAACAAATAATACAAACAATGCAAAATCTAAAGAACATTAATCTCAATTATTGTGATTTAATTGTTTTTAAATATTGATAATTATTTGGGCTGAGAATCACGAAGATATTTTTTCTTTTTAATTCATTTATAAATATTCACAATTGTACAACAAAGTTTATTGAAGTTAAGGTAGAACATTGTAGAACATTAAAGAAAGTTCTATATTGGAGGATCCCTAGACCATTTTTTTTTGAGACACCTCGGAGGATTATTATGAATCGAATAGGTAGCAAGTTGAGCTACACAACTGATTTGGGTTAGTATTTAACACGTAGCCAATGGTGGGTGACATATGTTTTTTTCTGATTCATCCGCCCTCGGCTAGAAACGAGTCAACGAGTTAATTTTGTATGAAAGTATAGGAATATAGTTCTTGCATATCATCAACCAATGAGGCACTACGGCCATTTTGGATTAGAGAATTTGTAACTTCACAAAGACCATTTAAAATTTCACAAACGCATTTTGATTGGAGTAACTGGATAATTGAAGAAGTTTAAGGTTTGAACTCAGAACTTTATTTTATAAGTCCATATAGGCCTCATAGCATTTATTTATAGACTTTTGAAGTTGAGAAATTAAAACGATTATCGAGTAAGTGTAGGAGTAATCAAAATCGTTTTTACAATTTCATGTGTGGACCTCTTCTCAAAATGAAATCCATGATGTCATGTTCAAAAATATTAAGCTTTACTTCTTAAATGATACGGAAGAACGTGATGGAGGTTCTCATTCACTACAAAGGTTTTATCTGTAGATGTGGAATTTATATTTCAAATAAAGTACACTTATATAGAGAGAAATGCTTTATTTATTTATTTATTTATTTTTTTTTTACATTAAGAGGGTCTCACCCTGTATATTTTTTTAAAATGTTGTTTTCGCTACTTATGTACTGTTATTTTCAACTGTGTACAATATATACATCTAGCAAATGTGTGGAAATATAATTAGATTGAAAGTTTTACGAAGGATTTGAATTGTAAGGATTGGATACGAGAATAATTGAAAGGTCAATCTGTATATAAATTTGAAAATGTTTTGAATTGTTTTCAAAATTAAAGATGTTTAACAGTGAAAGCTATTCTTTTAACAACTAAATAACCGTAATTAAGGTTCTATGGAAAACTGGTAATAATTCATCAAATCCTTACAGTAACGACCAATGTTTATTCTATATTGTCCTACGTACCCAATCTGTAAACAAGTCAACATACTTTCTCTGTAATACAGTATCTTATAAATATTTAATCAATTGATTATTCCAGATTATCATGAGATAGCAACTTGAGATATTGGATCTATATGACTCTAGTCAAATATTTATTCTTACATGTTCGATTATATCGTTTACTAATTTCCTTTTTAATAATTCATTCGTTTCGATGCCAATTCCATTTCAATTCGATATCGATGCTATATAGTATAGTAGGCTACGCAACATCACGATGGGAGTCACACTGCTTTATTTACGGTATTCAATACCAATCTCCACACTGATGTTATGATTTCTAATTTTATATTATTGCATAATAATATATATTTGATATACGTATCAACAAGAAAATTATACAAATAAAGGAAATTATATTAGTTCTCACTTTTGTGGTTATAAATATACATTTAGGTAATATGTCGATTTAAAAAGCTACAATTTCTTTATATGTCTTATTATTATTTTTTTTTTTTTATTATGTGAAACTGCCCACTCTTCCACAGAGCTAACAATACATTTCTGCTTCGAAGGAACGAGTTTTATCTTTTCACGATGAAGCCCTTTCAGGAGTGTTTGGCAGGTCCAAAAATTACGAACAAGTTGGAACAAACAAACGAGGGAGCGGAACAAACTTCATTCATTGTGTTTGTGAAACTGTTGCGCGAAGTTGGAGTTGGCACCAAGTCCCGGTTCGATTCCGGCGCGGTTAGTGAACAAGGGTTCGAAACAATATGAGCATCTGATTGGCTCCCGCGATAGTCTGGGGCCGCCAACCTTTTGTGAATTGGCTGTCGAAAAGCTGCTGGCATTGTGAGCCGAAACAATTCTGATCTTTTTCTTACAAACATTTGATGTATACTTTAAATGTTTATTGATTTCTTTCCTGAACTTTTTAAAATTATATATTACAAAGATTCTAAAGGACAATAAGTACTGTGTATGTTAATGAATCTAATTATTTAATATCTAAAATAAAAATTAACAGCTTTCCTCCAACTATCCAAGATATAAAATAAAACAAAACTGGCTGTAATGCATTTTTGTTCCTACCTATAATATTATAGTGTAAACCAGACAGTTATTGACACCCATAAGGAAATATTTCGAAATATTCATACTAAAATTATAGAAAGAATGGTCCAATAAAGTTGAAATTAGCAGTCATTTTCACTTTAGCTTTACCAAAGATAAATATATTGGAGGTCGAAAACCCAGGGAACGTCTGTAAAGTCCAAAAAACTAAAAAAAATACTTCGATATCTTGAAATAATTAGAAAATTATAGTCATATAGGGTAAACCAGACAGTTATTCACATTTTTAAGGAAATATTTCATTCATTCATTATGTAAAAAAATATTCATTTATTTCTATAATTGTAGAAAGAATAGTTCAATAGAGTTGAAATTTACAGTTATTTTTTCTTAATTACTATACTTTGAGCTGAACAAGAAAGTTTACACCAAACATTATTCCTGGAATGTATTTTACAAGATAGTGACAATAAATTATGTAAAATCAGTTATTGACACACTATAGATACGAGGTGTGATCAAAAAGTTCCAGGACTTTTTATATACTATGGGAATGCAATGTCTCACAGCGATGCGGTTGGCAGCATTGTATTGCCTGACTCAACAGGAACACAGCTGTGTTTGCAGATCAATCATAACATCACTAAAAGTAACATTAGCACAGTTTGTTTGAGGTTAGTTTTATAGAGTTTGGCTATTTTATGAAAATGAATGTGAAAGAAGAGCAACGTGTTTGTGTGAAGTTTTGTGTGAAACTGAACAAAACGTTTTCTGAAACCTTTTTGATGTTACAAGAGGCTTTTGGTGAAGAATGTCTAAGCCGATCATGCTGCCATCAGTGGTTCAAGAGGTTTAAAGATGGTCTTTTTGTGTAAAAAACGCAATGACTGTCATTCCTCAGCCCCCCTACTCACCTGGCTCCAGCCTACTTTTTTCTTTTCCCGAAGCTCAAGAGACACCTGAAAGGACGAAGATTTCGAACAGTTGACGAAATTAAAGAAAAAACAACGGAGCTGCTAAACACCTTTACAAAAGAAGAGTTTTCTGGGGCCTTTGATCAGTGGAAACACCGGTGGGAAAAGTATGTAGCTTCCCAAGGGGAGTACTTCAAAGGAGACAAATTTGAATAACCTGTATGTTGTATGAATAAATGTATAAAAATTCAGTCCTGGAACTTTTTGATCACACCTCGTATCTTTTAAAAATACGGACAGAATTAAATGTACTTACACAATTTAATATAGGATTTAAAAGGAATTTTATCATTTTTTTAAGTAATTATTTTTTTTTAATTTAAAGATAGGCTGTCAATAACTGTCTGATTTACCCTATAGAAGTGCAAGACATTTTTTATTTGTGATCACCAACCACGAAAGCTAGTGAACCAATCAATACCAAATTTTAACTACACCATCTTCATAGTTTAAGGAGGGTTTAGCAATAATAAAATTTACTGATTTTCAATTAAGTTATTAAAAATGCGAAAAATATTTGGATTCCAATGAAGTTTTGAAATCGACGGATAGGTGGCGAGCGGCATTCTCTGAGAGAGGTTACAATTTATGGTTACCTAGAGCTTGAACTTGATAATAAAATTAATTTATTTTCAATTGAATTGTTCAATTGAAAAGATAAATATGTACTGCGATATATGGATCTTACTTAAGTCTAAAAATCTACAGATATAGCTATACTATTATATAAAAGGAAAAGCCATTTGTGATGACTAGAGACCGGATTTTTGTACAGTAAAAAATCAAAAAATGTGCAGAAAAAAACTCAAAACATGCAAAATCGTGCAGTAAAAAAACTCAAAATATGCAAAATCGTGCAGTAAAAAACTCAAAACGTGAATTTAAAAACTTAATACATGCAGCAATCCATTTTTTACACAAATATGCAAAACTTAACCAGCCTTCAATAAACTTAAGAACATTTCGACAAACGTTTCATTTTAGAGTTAATTCAATCTGAAATACTTTAAAATTTGGGCAAAAAAGGAGATGAAAAAAATTGTTAATTAAAAGAAATATAAAATATCTTTATTAAAATTTCCTTTTACGTAGAAACAAAATATAATTAAATGTTTTTGAAAAATAAATTAGTTTTTAAAAGTTTCGTGAAAATGTACGACTTAAATTTCAAAATATTCCTCAGTAAAATTATGCCGCCTGTCACTTAATAAGATGCTCTTTAGTAAAGAAAAGGAACTTTCTACATCTATGGACTAACAGGACAATTTTTGTAGCGTGCGATTGTGGATGGATCCAGATTATCAGCTTCTATTTCCTTTCTGTTGATAAAATAATTTAATTTTTTTTAACAAATGCACCCGTAGTTTTTCTTAAGGATTTGCTCGAATTTCGAAAACTAGCATCTTCCCTTTTCATTTTCAATTCGTTCTAAGCTTTCTTCGAGAGTTTCAAACAAATATCAGCTCTGGACATTCATTTGTCCATTGTTTTAATTTTGTAGAAACACTAGCGGACGTTTTTGGCATTTTCAAAGTTAATAGTTTAAAGTCTTGTTAACAACTAGCCCTTTGTGCTAAATCAGAAGTGGGGAATGAAATGGGAAGCGGGGAGTAAAATTTTCTGAGGAAACGTCTTAGTTCTAGGAAGTACGTCGATCTTCAATGTTTGCCTAAATCCTCAAAGCTCCAATTCAATACGATCGTTTAAAAGTAGTAGGTCACAAATATTTTGATTTATATTAAGCGACTTTTTACTTTCAATTTAAAACTAATTAACCTATTTAATATAAATAATTGTTATAAATGTTGCCTAATAATCCTAAGTAAAATTTTCAAAAAATAAATGGTTAAGTGAATAAAATTAGATGAATTTGGTGCAGTAAAACCCGAATTTGCAATTTAGCTCAAAAAGTCAAAATTGTGCAATTTCGTGCAAAATAAAATCTAAAATAAGAATGCTTAGGTTATAAATGAGATAACTACTTGGGTTAGAGAGCGCTAAATCAACGCGAACTAAATGTGCAATAACATAGATATCCGGTCTCTAGTGATCACTAACCACGAAAATTAATGAACCAATCTGTACCAAATTTTAACCACATCATCTTCATAGTTCCAGGAAGGTTTAGCAATAATACAATTTTCTGTTTTCAATAAATTTGTGTAAGAGGGGTAAAGCAAGGGGATAGCTTAAGCCCATTGCTTTTCATAATATACATGGACTGGATAATATGGGAAGCTAAACAAAGGAACCCCAAATTCAAAGTAGGAAACTGGAGAATGCATCCCATATACATCCAGAATTTGGTATTTGCCGATGACATTTTTTTAATTGCAGAGACCAGAGTGGCCCTGCACGAAGCGCTGGAAGTGTGGGAAGAAGCACTGAGCCGAAAAGGGATGACGATTAACCCCAACAAATCAAAGTATATGGTCGTGTCTAAAAGTGGTTGCTTGGAACAAGGAACTGTGGCTTGTGGAGGTTTGGACTTGGAACAGGTTAAAGTCTATCAATACCTAGGAGTTAAAATTAGTAATGATGGCAGGCTTGATTCTGAAATAAATCAGCGCATAAGGAAAGCGACCAACATCTCATACCAGATTCGCAATGTTATAAATGGAAAAAGGGAAATAGAGATGAAAACCAAAATGGTAGTATATAAGCAAGTATTCATCCCTAAGCTGACCTATGCAGCTGAAAGCTGGCCTGGCATCAAGAAGGTTGAAAGCCGAATACAAGCCACACAAATGAAATTCTTGAGGAAGGCTCTTGGCAAGACAAGGTTGGCCCGGAAACCAAAGAATAAGAGAGAATACGGAGCAGGAACCGCTGATAGACTATATTCACAGAAAAGAATTAAAGTGGTTTGGCCATGTACTAAGAATGGCAATCAATAGGTTGCCAAAAAAAAGTATGGGAAACAAGAGCGGTGGAAAAAAAAACGACCCAGAGGACGACCGAGAAGTAAATGGGAGGACCTCATATCGGATCTGGCGAGGAAGAGGGGACTCACTATGGGAGAGATTAGGAGGTTGACTGCGGATAGAGAGGTGTTTAGAGTATGGTTGCTGGCTGCCCCGACACCGTGAGGTATAAGGGTTAGATGAAGAATAAGATAAATTTGTTATTTAAAAAGCAATAAATAAGTGGTACGCAGCGAAGTTTGGTAATCTACCGAGCGCCATTCTACGAGAGAGGTTACAAAAGTACGGTGTTATATAGAGGTTAAAATCGACATTTAAATTTACCTAATTATTTTCAATTTAATTATTAAAAAATATTTTAATATGAGGTGTGACATGTGGACCCCTTGGAGGTTTGAAAATCAACCAAAGTATTCTTAGCACCATTCCGCAATAGAGTTTACAATGCTAAAACTACTAAACCCATCTGTACCTAATTTCAAGTAAATCATTTTCATAGTTCATCCTAAAAGTTTATCAGTAACAAAATGTACAATGTTGTGTTGCAGAGAGGAAGTCTATCACTCTGGTATATACTTTTATTGTTAGAAATTGAATTCCAACCAGATGAAATAAAAAAAAATGCAAAAAAAAAATTGCCTGTCGGCTAAAGAGAGAATATGGAACATGTTTTAGGAATTCCCCCTTTGACCGTCAATGATAGTCATATCTTCAGAGAGATTGCCAATTCCGTTATGTGCATTTTTCGATTTTTTTTTTTTTTTTTTTTGCAGGTTTCAAATGAAAAAAATGAAATGAATGAAAAAATTAACTTTATTCTGGGACTTACTGTCCTCTAAGAATAAAAATAATGCACAGTAAAAAAGTACAATTATCTGGCCTTTTATTTACAAATTAGAAGCTTCTGTAATTACAGCATACATTACAAGAAAATTAAATTAAATTAAATTGAAATAAATAAATATATGAAATAATAATTATAACATAAAATGCAATAGTATATATATATATATATATATATATATATATATATATATATATATATATATATATATATATATATATATATATATATATCTTAATATATATAAATTACGTGTCGCCGCCTAGGGGCCGGCTAACACCTAAACTACTCAACCGATTTTAATCAAATTTGCACACCGTGTGCAGTTTGATCCAACAAAAAAGATAGGATACCTTATATCTTAATTTATAGTCGCAATATTATTTGTATATTATCTGTAAGTCACAATTTTCTGTTAGCTCTATACGATTCTAACATATGGCGGTATAAGGTTATATTATTATATAAAAGGACAAGCAATTTTTTGGTTTGTGTTCACTAACCGCCAAAAACTACTGAACCAATCTCTGCCAAATTTTGACTACATCATCTTTATAGAATGGTTTAGCAATAGTAAAATCTAATGATTTTCAACTAATTCTTTATTGAAAAATGAATAATAAGTGGATAACAGTGAAGTTCAAAAATGGCGGCAATTGCCATCTACATGAAAGGTTAAAAGGTACCGTGTTAAATAGAGCTGGACATTGATAATAAAATTTAATTATTTTCAATTAAATCGTTGTAAAAACAGCTATATGGAGTGAAATATACCAAATTTTAACTATATCATGTTCATAGTTCTAGGTTTAGCAACAATAGAAATTTAAATGTACAATGTTAATTGTGAGAAACGGGTTTTGCCACACCCCCACATACGTTTATGGTAAGAGATTAAAATCCAACCAGATCCAATCAATAAAATTATTTCTGTCGAATGAAAATTATTACAAATCAAAATACCGACTCTCAGCTGTTTAATATTGTGTGTAAAAATATGAGTTTTGAACCTTTAGTTGTAAGCACTGATAATGCAGTTTCTTAATAGTCTCTGTCCATCTGGATCACCAACTCATATATTAAAATTGAAAATTGGATGTCTAATTATGCTTTATATTATCTTCAAACACCTAATCAATCTAAATTTAACCAAGTTAATAATGGCTGCTATGCGTGAAAATATCATCAAAAATATAATTTTTAGTTGTTCACTTTAATACAAGATTTTTATCGATAAACATAAAAAATAAAAAATAAATTATTAGTTAAAATTATCTAAGATCTTCACTTATGAGAAAGGGCGAAGCCTCGACGGGGGATGATGAAGTTATGTATATATATATTTATATATGAACATATAAAAGAAAAAAAAAAGAAGTAATTCTAAGTATTCATTTGATTATTGACATATTAGCGGAAGATTGATTGTCTAAAAGGTACAGAAATAAATTATTTTTAAAGGAAGTTATGGAAGCTGCTTTACGAATAGAAGTGGGTAGGGAATTCCAGAAGGAGGTAGCATCAATGATGAAGGATTTGTCAAAGGAAGCGGTTTTATGTGAGGGGATATATAGGTTAAAAGGTTGGGATCTAGTGTTTAGGAGGTGGATAGAAGCAGAGTTAATAAATCAAGAATATAGGAAGGGTTTTTGGTTTTTAGTGATTAGAATAGGAAAGTACCCTGAAAGTATTGCCGTCGGAATTTAGGAAAGAGCCACCCAAGCTCAGAATATCGGCAATTAACGTGTGACCGCCTGGGGATTCCGAAGATAAATCTAATGAAACAATCAAAATGAAATTCTGCGTCTAATGTAAAAACCGGAATATGCAAATTCGGCTTGGATCAGGTTTGACGACATACTTTTGTGATTTAAGCTAAAAAAATAATTACGCATGTGCACCAAAATAGGTTTTATTTAATGTCTTAGAAGGTGCAATAATGCATATACGGTTATTGATAATCACGTTGAAGTTATATTTTCTATTTTTTTTTTTTTTCACTTACATGTGATTTAGTTTTCTGTAGGAGATAAATTTTCAAATTTAATATCTTAATCATGCCGTCTATACCCTTATGTTCTTTATTATTATTTTTTTTTCGCTTAACTGTATGATTGTAGTGTTTATTTCCAAAGGAGAGTAATTTTTCATGCATAACAGCCTAGAGGAATTAAGTAAATCGATCAAAACCAAGTGAAAATTTGTATTTCGTATTTGAAGAAACAGAATCAAAAGGACCCTAGTCATTATTGTGTTATTTAATATAACGAGAGTTGAGTTCTTAACTGTTCCTACCCTCCTAATTTATATGTATTTATAATTGAGCGCTACTGTCCTAGTCGGACCTTGGCTTCACTAAGTACAGACAGCCACTCCTGTCCTCCTACAACCATTCACTACCAGTCTTCTCTGGTCATCCTGAACGTTGTCCAGCCATCTCAGCCTTGGTCTTCCTCTCAATCTCTTTCCTCCCGGGCTGCCGTTCATCATCTTTTTTGGAAGTCTATCTTCCGTCATCCTTTGCACATGGCCGAGCCACCTTAATCTGCCTACTTTAACTATTGAAATGATGCTGGGTTCGCCAAACAATTGTTCCAGCTCCAGGTTGGTTCTTATTCTCCAATTCCCGTGGTTATTCACCGGACCGAAGATTTTTCTGAGGACCTTCCTTTCCCAAATCCTCAGCAACCTCTCAATATCTTGGGTCAGCACCCAGCACTCGCTTCCATAAGTCACAACTGGCCTTATTACAGTTTTGTAGACAATTTTGGCAGATCGAGGCACTTCTCGAGATCCTCCTAATAGCCCAGTCAAATAAGGAGTTTTACACAGCAAATCTCGGAAAGGAAGCAATGAAGCTGATTTTTGCATATACCTTCGTTTTGGCCTTCTAAATAAGGAGTGAAAGTCACCGACCTCAGCATGTTAGCATAATTAGATATTCAAGGCCACGCCCTAACCAGCAAGCATGTATGTTTTGGCAACATTTTACGATTTTGACATTTTCAGTGGTCTTGGTTGATATTGCGGGGTTTAATCAATATTTTATATAAAGTGCCTAATAGTAAATTCAACCAGGTTTTCGTTGAAAAAATGAAAGTTGAGATCGGACAAATAGTCATGGAGTTATATTGAAAAATATGCCAAAAAACTTGGTTTTCAAAGCAGTAAGCGGTTTTGAGGGTAATGATACGGGAATTTTACGGGACTTCATCAAAATTTTATATACAGGTTCTTACAGCAAATTTAAATAGCTTTAAGATGAAAAAAAAAAAATATTTCAGATCAAACTATTGGTTTCGGTGTTATAGTATACCGAAAAACGCGTTGTCGCGGTTAAACGCGACTCTAGTGAGAGTGCTGAGAAGAGGTATGTAGAGTGTATGAATCATGCGACTATTTTTGACTTCACAGCTTCGTTTGGAGTAGTTAGAAGGTAAATATACTAAAAATCCCGGATCCTAGGGGTACGGGAATCACCAGTTTATGGTGGGGATGGGGAGAAGATCCAATGTTTAGGTTTTTCGATTATATCTCGAAAAAGGTGGACCCTAGAAACTTAAACTACTTTAATAAGCTAATTAAATTTCCAATAAAATTGTTTCTATACATATTTGTCCAACTCTCAACGGTGTTGGAGATATACGTTATTAAAAATCGATAATTATAGAGGAAAAATATTTTAACTCACTTTTTGTCAACCATTTGATTCAAGTGGCAGAAATGTATATATGAAATAAAAGTAAATTTAATGCTTTACAACTTTGTTTTTTTACAATATTTCTGTGAAACAATCCAGGAAGGCACTAGAAGCAAGTGTTTGTCCGAACTAGTGTCCGCTTCTCCTTCTCCGCGCTATATCTTGAAAATGGTTAATACTAAAAAAAAAAAAAAAAATGAATGATAGAACCAAAATTTTAGAGAATATTATTATCTACAAGTTTTGTAACCTTCTTGATTGATGGCCGATGGATAGAAATTAAAATATTAAAAAAAAAAAAATGATTTTTGTGATCTTTGACCTTGAATAACTAATTATGCTAACATGATGAGGTCGGTGACTTTTTCACTCCTTATTTAGAATGCCAAAACGAAGGTAAATGCAAAAAATCAACTTCATTAGTTCATTTCCGAGGTGAAATCTTTATTTGACTGGGCTATAATATCAAACTATATAATCGTTACGCCCTCGCGTTCCCCCCAAAAAACGTATCGCTTTTGACAAATTAGTTCACCTGTAAAACATGATCCATGTAAAAAAAAAAATGTAATCTATTTTTATGTTTCTTATTTTATTATTTTAATAACATTAGGTAGAATAGAAATATCATAATGTAATATTTATTGCGGTATTTTATATATTTTATAAATATATCAGTAGTAATATTATACATATTTACAGTATCAAATAGTTGCACAAGTCGAGTAATGAAGATGAACTACCAACTAGAGGAGGAGGCACAAGCTATGTTAGCTGACTTGTTTAATGAACTTTCTCATCACAGCAAATATCTCTACATCACTACATCACTACATCACTATAGCACTAATAGCAAGGACAATGAAACTCGAACCCACTTTCCCCTCTACAGGGCCACACTAATACACAAATACACTAGTACACTAATACAGCACTACACTACACGAGGATCGATACAGTCGGTTATAATCCATGAATATGGTAATATCGTTTAGTCCTCTGCTGTCTGCTCTGCTCTGGCCTTTCTAATGTACTCGTGTATTTTAAGCCGTCAATAGAACTGTCTCTTAACAATGTGTATATACCTAAATATATACAGAGTATTGTGTATACGCCATCACCTTCCTGACATATCAATGGATGTGAAATATTAAATTAAATTATTTGTTTCAACATTTAAAAGAAATTCATAAATTTTGTCGATACGCTTTACATTCTAATATATATATATATATAAATATATAAAATTATATTTGGTCGACCCTTAAAAATTATAGAAATAACAATAATCCGGTTATAGGTCCTTTATATTTAACAATATTTTATTTAAAAATATATTCTTTATTACATTTTTATTTACGTATCTATTTTATGTATATATTACATTTCCTTTTTTCCTTCTCCTCTCTCCTCTCTTTATTGACGTTTCGACCCCTTATTTAATAGGATCCTCTTCAGAATAAAACCCGATTATTGTAAAATAGTTGTATATATATTCTCATAATACCACAATTATAGACAGAAGCAATTTAAGGGCTGGTGGGTTTGCTAGTCCAGCCAATGAGCGCTGAAATGAAAGGTTTAGAGTGCATGAAATATGTGATTATTTTTTAGTTCATAGCTTCCTTAGGAGTAGTTAGAAGGTAAACATGCTAAAAGTCCACGCCCCTGGCGGGTGAGCTAACGGTCTGGGGGAAGGGTGTAGGTCCCATTTTTAGGTTTTTCGATTATATCTCGAAAACGGTAGGCTCTAGAAAAATATAATACCAATCAAAATAAAAGCTTTTAACGGTTTTCGAGATATACGTTATTAAAAATCGATAATTTGCGCAAAAAAAAAATTTTTTACTAAGCTGGACTATTTCAATTTAACTGTTTTAACTTTTAAAGCTCTGCCAAACCATCTATTTCATCTCGTATCCAATTCTTGCAATTCAAACTCCTTTGAAAAATCCTCAATGCTCCTTACTTTGTCACAAATAACCTTATCCATAAAGATCTTAATGTTCCATATGTTGCTGATTTAGCCCAGACCAGACATCTGTCATTTTATAGTTAACTCCATAAATATTCTGATCCACTAGCCTCTCAACTTGCTTCATATTCTATTTTCGATAACCCACCGAGGTGTCTAAAAAGATGACCGAGAGACCTTCATATATAGAATTTTTATTGAAGTGCTACTAGTGAGTGGTTCTTCACATGTTAATGACAAGTCATTGTAACAATTTTCTCAAATTTAGTTATTGTATATATATTAATACAGTTGTATATATCTATAGTTTTGACAAAAAAAAATTTTATTTTATTTTTCTTTTGTTTCAGGTCAGTGTATATTTAACTCAACTGGACTATATACATGCTGAAGGTTCGTAATATTTTTTTCTATCAAACTGCAATATTACTTACAAATATAATAGTATATATTCTTTTTGTAAAACTTATTTGTTTTCTTTATTCTTTATTATTGCCATTATTGTGAGGTAATTTTCTTTCATGGATGAAGTATATAGGAACGTGTAACTTCCAATAAAGAAATTATACATATTTTAACCGTTACATTTTCTAAAGGCAAAAAGAATACTTAGCCCATCCGAACCAGTCAAAATAAGAGATAAAAATTTCAAAGCTTTAAACTCGTCTGCTTTGTTTATTATACAACGTTTCATATGTCTCAGTTGGCGGGGGATGAGTGGGAGTCGTTCTTTTTTTTTTTGTAATTTGTCGGAGCATGTGGTGTATTTCGATATAGCAATTATGTAAAAAATAAACGTAGACAAAATACGAAAGACAAAAAACAATCGCTACAAAATACAATCGGAAACTTTTCTAGTAATTTATTGCGCTGAATAACAGCAATTTTTAATAAGGATATATTGAGAAAACTATGCAGCTTCAGGCAATTATTATTATATCATTTTTGAATTATAAATTACCATATGAATATCTTTGACTATAATTTTGGCAGCACCATAGATATACAGGGTGAGTACTTCTTAGTGTAAAAGATAAAATTTAGATAAATGCCGCAGACCTCACATTTCTATTCCAATCCGTTGCAGATATACGATAAAAGACTTTTTTGAGGAAACCACGTTTTTTTTATCATAAAAGCTGCAATATCTCCATTTTTTAAAAATACTTTTCAAACTTTGACCACATTTTCGGATTCAGAATTACATTTTTTATAAGAACAGAGTACATGTACCAGGTATGCAAGTTTAAAATGTCGTTTATTTCTTAAAATAAATACACAGTAATTTAAAAAAAAAGTATAATATATTTTATTCAAAGTACTGACCCTCGCTTTCTACACCTTTTGCCCATCTCTCGGGCAATATATGGATACCATTCCAAAAGAATGCTTCATCTTTATTTGAAATCCATTCATCGAGCCATTTTCGTACGTTTTCGAAATTGTTGAAGTGTTGCTCCGCCAATGAGTGTCCCATCGATGAGAAGAGGTGATAATCAGAAGGCGCCAGGTCAGGTGAATACGGCGGGTGGGGTAGGAGTTCCCAACCAAGCAAAGAAATCGTTTCCTTAGTCAATCTGGCTGAATGTGCAGGAGCGTTATCATGCTGAAGAATGACTTTGGCGTGCCTGTGAGCATTCGATCAATGCGTGACTCAAATTGATCATTTGTTGTCGGTAGCGCTCGGTATTGACTGTTTCGCCGGGTTTGAGAAGCTCGTAGTAGACTACTCCCTTCTGATCCCACCACACACACAGCATTGTCTTCTTCCCAAAACGATCCGGTCTTGCACTCGATGTGGATGGTTGTCCTGGCGTTACCCATGATTTTTTTCGTTTGGGATTCTGAAAATAAATCCATTTTTCATCGCCAGTTACAACTCGATGCAAAAAACCCTTTCTTTCGTGCCGTAAAAGCAGCATTTCGCACACAGTTTTTCGTTTTTCCATCTGTCGTTCGTCCAATTCATGTGGAACCCATTTTCCAACCTTTTGAATCTTTCCCATAGCTCTCAGGCGATCGGAAATGGCTTGCCTAGTGACATTCAACTGTTCTGCCATCATTTGTTGGGTTTGGGTATTGTCTTCGTCTAATAAAGATTGCAATTCGAAGTCCTCAAACTTTTTTGGTCGATTTTCTCGTTTTTGATCAGTAACATCAAAATCACCACGTTTGAAACTTTGAAACCAACGTTCACATGTCCTGACGGTTGGAGCAACATCGCCATAAGTCTCAACAAGAATTCGATGACATTCAGATGCCTTTTTCTTTTGATTAAATAAGAAAATCATGACATGCCGCAAATGCTCTTTATTTGGCTTAAAATTAGACGTTTTTAACACCAAAGAAAGGTATGATACGTCCACGTAAACGACTTAAAAACAACTGACTTTTGTAAACAAATGACTAACAAACAAAATAGCGTTTAGAGATAAGCAAATCCTTCAATAGGCTAAGAGCGCATTCTATTGGAAAAAAAAACGACATTTTAAACTTGCATACCTGGTAACCTTGAATTTTAATAACTTGGGACCTAAAGAACACCTCTTCACCTTATTTAGGGAAGTTACAACGTCGTACTTTAACGCTCACCGTTTTTTGAAAACCTATCTACAAAACTACAAATAATAAAAAAACTTGCAAATTTCATTAGCTTTCAAATGATATGTTAAACGTAATGATTTTGTTTCAATTTTATGGGGAAATGTACTTTTGAAACAGAAAAACCATGTTGTTTTCATTTGGCATACAAATCAGTCCCTTTTGTAAATAAAACATCATTTATCGTTGGTTTATTCAACTTTGTATTGCTGTCTAATAGTGTTGAAAAATCATAGTTTACCCATCTGATTGAATGATGAGAATTACTGAGATTTGTTACAAAATATCCTACCACAACTTCATCTCGATATTCCACCTGAAGCTCGGCAGGATATGATTTTCCAACACCATGGTGCTCCTTCACATTATTCTAAAGCAATACAAATATAAACCAACGATATACATGGATACGTAGAAATGCCTTCCCCTGTAAGAACAGTCTCATCTGTGTCCCTCCTTCCCTTGGTGAGTTACAGCATGGGTTGACATTTTGTATAACAATATTAAGAGAGCAAATTTTAAAACAGGTTAAAAAAATTTACTATGCTTGAAAATATTATTGAAGAAGTAATGCTCAATTGCATGATTCGATACAATATTTATTATCGATAAAAAATTAAAATTTAAATATTTAATTAAAATTATCTAATTGTAATTTCTTTACTTATGAGAGCGGAAGAAGCCACGACGGAGAATGCTGATATTGAATATAAACTAAAAATAATTTATCTAAAAATATTGCAATTATTAAATATTAAGGTTGCATTCCACACTACATTCCGCGCTAGAAACAGCTAATTTAAAGAACGGAATTTCAAAGTCTATAGTGATAGCGAGATGGCAGACCTGTCAATTTAATATTAAGGAATTCCAGGCATTGCTCCAGTCCTTAGCAGAATTAGACTAGATTTTATCGCTAGTGCATCCTCGTGAAATTCCGCGGCATCAACCGCCGCCAATGCGCAACTTTGATATATATCTAGCTTTAAAGATTTATATTATTTCGCGAAAGTGAAAATTGTTGTTTATAAAAATTGTATTATGAGTTGTTGTAAATTATACATAAATATAATGTTTCTCTATTTGGGGGATGCGAGGTAGTTTAGTGGGTAAGCAGGGTGTCTACTAGTCGGGAATTTCGGGAATATGTCGAAAATTTCGTGTGGTCGGGAAAAATTCGGGAATTTACAGAAAATTTGCGAAAGTCGGGAAAAAGTCGTTAATGCTAAAATTTTCAGACTTTTTTCAGTTTTTTCTCAATATGTCAGTTAAGGAAGTGTCTGATTGGTATAGTTACTACATATACTTTTAAAGTAAACTAAATTTACTACAATTTGAGATCAGGGTGAGCTCTATATAGCAATTGGTTCCCAAGATGCAGGGATATTATCTTCGAAAAGAGGCCATTTCCCTCTCCCCCCCCCCCAAAAAAAAAACTGTTGTTTTTTCAATATGGTCACTTATTTTGTGAAATATCTCCTGAAATACATCATTTAAGACCAGAATGGTACCTGTGGGCCCAGCGATTATCTCAACTACGGGAGATTACAAAAAACAGTCAAAAGTTGGTTCCAAATAAATAGTTTTAAAGCTGTAGGGGACATCGCACTACACTGAGAAAACACGTTTTTCTGTACTTATTTAAATCTAACTCCGAAACTATTTGTCCGATTAAAAATTTATTTTTATGGATATGTTAAGTAGCAAAGTATGCATAGATTGATTTGTTTAGATTATTATTGACACACCCTTAAAATATCTATTGGCTAGAATTTTTAAAAAAAGTTTTGAAAAAGTCGGGAATTTCTAGAAACATTCTTGAAAAAGTCGGGAATATGTCGGGAATTTTGATAGCTGAAATTGGTAGACACCATGGTAAGGCACTTGACTTCCAAGCTCCCGGTCCCGATTTCGAGTCCGACTGAAGGCAGAAATTTTATTTTCTGTTATTTCGGTTGTAGTTCGATTCCGAGGTCGGGAGACCCTCCTGGGGCACACCCAATCTCTACAAAGTGGTTCCACTTAAATGGGGAAAAATTCAGGCGGTTGAGCGTGACTTAGGCCAAATCTCCTCCTTTCACAACCGCTGGCCCAGTAACAGTACACCCTTACCTAAGTACTGAACCCAAGACACATCATGGATTGTAAGTGGTGCAGGTTTATTTATTTATTTATTATAACATAGAACAGGTTTCAATAGTTCCTAGATATAGCTTCTAATCGGTAAGTCTTAGCGACAAATGTTATAGAACAAAAAACGTTCTCCATTTAAATTCTGACAAGGGAACGAACTATCGGCAAAGTTTTGATCCCACAAACAACAACAGAGCCAGAGCGTGACGAAAATGCTCCAACAATTAAAAAAAGAGGTTTCATACGTTTATTTCACATCAGAGAAACAGAGTCCGAAGGAGCTGATTCATTAGAACGTGCTTCCTATTCAAATATAATAATAAGAATTTATTATTAGAAGAGTTGAGCTCCGAACTGCTCTTGCTCTCCTTATATCAAACTATCAAACTAGGCGTAACGCGTTTCGCTTTTGACCAAGTAGCTCACCGATAAAAAATGTTTCATGTTATTTTCACAAAAGAAATAAACGTGTACCATTTGTCACTCAACGTTCAATCACGATGAGTCATCGTTTTAATTTGAAAACATGAAAGTCGCTTTATCCGAAATAGATCTCACATTGATTTCTTTCATTGTTTCAAGGATCACTCTGAAGGATCTGAAGATGAATTAAGATGAAAGTTCATCCACGATGATCATCCAAAGTGATTCGTGTAAATGGGTTAGTTATATTTTAATGTGTCTATTTATAACCATAAATTGGTAATTCATACCGCACATTCGAGGATGAAAAGAAAAAAAAGCGCCAATTTTGAGTTAGTAGCGTTGCAAGAAAAAAAAATGTAGAGAGTCGGATAATATTAAATTAGAGTTATTAAGATAAAAAAAAATCGTAAAAAAGCGTTAAAAGTGACTAAATATGTGGATCAAAAAGTGTAATAAAACTTTTCATTCTTTTCAGAAATCCGGTTTCGAGTTGTGCCTTTTTCATTCTGGATGTGCGATATGTTTATAGAATTATTTTTACGTGCTTCCAACTCATCCTACCACTGCCCTCACCACTTACGCTGATGACATATGTGTGTTATCAGTAAACAATGATCCCTTCATTGCCTTCCAAACACCCCAATCCCATATCCCAACCATTCCAGAAATGTGTCAAAAGTGGAGAATAAAAATAAATAAAAAAAAATCTCACTAAATAACCTTTAACCGCCGTCGTAAACCCACGACTTCTTGTCTTACAGTATCCTTTAATGATATTCCACTAATCCCTGTTGAACAGATACGCTATTTAGGACTCCGCTTGGACAAACGCCTTACTTGACTAATTCACTTACAAGACTAAAACTACAAGAAACTGCCCGTCGTTACAGATTATTTCAACATTTATTAGAAAAACGTTCAAAGCTAACGTTCATTAATTACAAAAGACTCATATACATGACTGTGATTAGACCTATCTGGACGTATGGAGTTGAGCTTTGGGGCTCTACTAAACCATCCAATTCTTACAATCCAAAATCCATCGAAAAATCCTCAATGCACCTTACTTTATCACTAATAAACTTATCTATAAAGATCTTAATAACCCCTATAGATCTATAAAATCCCACCAAATAACCTTTACCCTTCGCCGTAAACCAACGACATCCTGTCCTACAGTATCCTTTAATGATATTAATGTTCCATATGTTGCTGATTTATCCCAAACCAGATACCTATCCTTTCATAGTAAGCTCCATAATCAGTCAAATCCCCTAATTTCTCAACTTGCTTCCCACACCATTTCTGATAATCCTCTGAGGCGTCTGAAAAGACGATGTCCCTGAGACCTTCTAGAATAGAATTTTTATTAAAGTCCTACTGATGAGTAGTTCTTTTCTAGTTTTGTCATGTTAATGTTATAATTAACATCACATTTACTTGATGTATAAATTTTGTACGGTTTTTTTTATTTCTACCTCGTTTTTATTTAAATTTTTTTCTTTTTAATAAAAATATACTTTAGTATGGTAACTTCAAGTGCAGCCTTCTTTTGATTGGCTGGATAATGCCGCAACAAATGATACTCTATCACTTGGTATAGAGAACTAAGCCTTTGTATCGATCAGGAACGAGCACTCGACTATATGTTCCTCTATGGGAATATGCTTTCACAAGTCCTAGTGACAATGAAACAATTTATAGCCCATTCCTAGCCTCGGCAATAAATATCCGTTAGACTCAACAACCCTCTCCTTCAAGACTCGCGGTTTCTGGGGTAACGCAGCTGCTCTATATTCTTCTTGATTTGGATTTCCTCTTTACTATTCTTTCTACATTTCTAGAATATTAAACATAAATATTGTATTTATTTGCTTCTAATATTTGTATTGCTATTTTTTTTCGTCATTTATAATGGGCCTGCACGACATATTGCCCTGGCATTGATTCAAATGACAGTTTTCATATACTCATTTCACTAAATGAAATAAAAAAAAAAAAAAAAAAAAAAAAAAACTGGCTAATTTTTATTATGAATATAATTAAAATCAGATTTTTTAAAAAAAACTGAAATATAGTACTATTAACATAATATCAGTATCATGTATTTACCTATTTGCCTAAGATATGACATGCATATATTGCCAAATGGGGATAGCCAAATATGAACTCTAATAAACTTTAAAGATTTAAAAATGTGTTAATTCTTTCATTTGGTATTGTTTGTTATTTTAAGGTACTTTTATTGTACATGATAAATAACTGAACTCCTTTGTATGGAGTATGCCCTTACTTACAAATAAATTAAAAAAAAAAAAAAAAAAATGTTCTTTCATCACTACATACTTTAGATTTAAAAATAACGGTCCTATATTTTAAACTAGCTGAAAGGACCCTGCTACGCTACGGTTTAATATCATTAGGATAAAGGACAACTTAAATTAGTAATTGATAAGCTTAACGTTCATAATTATTATTACTTAAATAAACCTAAAGAATTCCATTATTAGAATAATTTCAATAAGTAAATTTGACAATTTGCAAAAGTTAATTTTATATTATTTTGATAGTCTTCCAGTGAAGCTTCGAGGCAGCACTATCATCTAACCCAGCTCTGATACCAGACCATTAGCTTTTCTCATGGCTTACTTTAAGTGGATATAGTCTCAACTTGTCAACTTTTTTGATTTTTTCGAATAAAGTTTAGTCTTTCTGTTTCTATTTTTGCGTAAATATCAAGCATAAATTGGTTGAGGAGTTAGTGTTTGGGTTAGGATGTTAATACTGCACCCATCTTCTCCATGGTAGAACATGAAACGATACTGAAGAGAATCATACACTGATTCTTATCAGTTTTTGTCCCTACATCGAACTGGCCTTACATGTCATCACCAGAGAACATAAGTCTTTTAACCCCCTCTTTAACATAAGTTTTTTAATAGCTTTTCGCCACGAAACAACTTAAACTTGTAAGGGTCCACCTCTGCAGCCACCATCACAGTTCACAGAAAGTACCAATATTATAAGGTTTCGACATCGATCGTATTTTTGTTTGTTTACAACTAAAAGGAACTTAATTTGTAGTAAAAGTGTGCGGTTTAAACATCTAACCTATTTTTTAACTTAGCTTATCTCCAAATACCATATGATTGTTAATTTATTATTATTATTCACCCAATAAAAATTGTAATCGCATTTTTCGCGAATTAGCCGCGATCCAGGCCGATTTTTTAAAATTCCTTTCTTAGCGAGCACCTAGGGCCTTAGAGGAAGCTACATATCAAATTTCATTCCAATCCGTTCGGTGGTTTCTAAAATATCGTGTTAAATGAGTAAGTGGTATTTGACAAATATATAGTAGATTTTTTTTTTTTGGAAAAAAAATATGGCTGCTCTATAATTTTCATTAGATATTTTTTCAGGGTGGTGAATAGGAATTTTAAATTTCACTGCTTAAAAATGTGGAAAATTACTTTTATGGGGTAGAGTTCACTGAAATATGGTACTATTAACTGTAAAATATCAGTATCATGTATTTACCTATTTGACTGAGATATGACATATATATATATATATATATATATATATATATATTGGAAAGTGGGGATAGTCAAATATGAACTTTTATAAACTTTAAAGGGTGAAAAATGAAATAAAAAAGTGTTAATGCTTTATTAGTTATGGTTTATTATGTAGATTGAAAAACTTGTATTTACTTTTATTCTCAGTTATATTTAATATTCTTTTGTGTAGTATTATTATGTACATGGGTGATATTTGCATTGTATTTTATGGTACATAACTGAACTCCTTTGAATGGAGTATGACCCTGCTTACAAATAAATAAATAAATAAATAAAAAATGTTTTTTAATCACTGCATACTTTACATTTAAAAACAAATGTGCTAGATTTTAAATTTTCTGAGAAAAAATGTGGTAGCTCTATAATTCTCATTAGATTTTTTTTTTTTTAGGGTGCTGAATAGGAATTTTAAATTTGACCGCTTGAATCTGACGAAAACTAATTTTAGAGTTTCAAAAAAAAAAAAAATATTGCATTAAAAATAACAAAGTTAAAATAGAAGTTATTATATTAAAAAGGCATAACTCCTCATTTGCTTTATTCAATAACTACATGTTTCGGAGCTTGTCATGTTGCTCCATCTTCAGGTTCTGCCAGTCAGTGGAATTTGTGGAATTCATCTCAAGGTTCATCCTCTTTTGATTTGTTCTTATATTTCCTTCTTCTTTTAAAAATGTGGTTATGGTTGCCATCCACCATCCATTGGTAAAATAGAACTTTTAAGAAATAACTTTACGTAATTTCAATTGGATTTTTTTTTTTTACATGGATTTGTCTTATCCAAAAGGAAGAGTCCATACTTTTTTGATGTAACATATTTTTCAACCTTGGAAATGTAACATTTTTTAAATTTTATTACCGTTTACGAGCTATTAATAATATTAATTTGAATGAAAAACTAAAATTGAATTAAATGACAGTTTTTCTTATCAGAAATTTAATGAAAAATACTTAAAATGAAATATTCTAGTTAGGACCTACCATTTAGGAGCTATATTGGTTTGAATACAAGAAGTCGAGTTTTGCCTATATTTGTTAAGTTTTTGAGGCTTTGTAAACTAAATTCAGAATTATATTTTTAGTAAAATTTTTAAAATTCCCCTGTGAATTAAATTGTACCGAAATTTTGAAATCACTCAAATAATAATTTGTACATCATTGTGGAAAAAAATTCGTTTTTTCTGAAATATAATTTTTGCACGTAAACGACTATTCACAAGTGCCACAGATATTTTGACCGATTTATTTGAGAAGCTATTTGATGAAAACCATGTGCTTGACAGACTATGCACCTTTGATAGACCGAAACTTTTCTTATCAACCCTAAACTCAATCCTAAAGATAAAACTAAACTAGAATCGATCCTAATCGATACTTCCACAGCCGACCTCCCACGCTCCCCGCTCCTCCCGATTCCTTCCCCTTATTACGCCACGGCTTACTGATTCCTAGCTATTGCATTACCAACACCAGGGAATTATCCTGCGACCAGTCCTGGAGTTATATAACTAAATGGTAATGTGATTGGTCTGATGTTCCAGGCATTATATCCATCCTGCTCCACACTCCGTTCCCTCGATCTTAGGCCATTTAGTACAAAATCTTTTCGGTCCCCTGGATCGGGGCCAACACCGTTATCTTCTCATTTCGTGGGCCAATAGGTGAGGGGGAAGGGTGGAAGGGGGGGTAGGATCCTCTCTCCTTGTCTTCTTTTATCACGAACCCTTAATGGAGTCATTTTTCCTTTAGCCTACCTACCGTTTTTGATTTATTTTTGCCTTGCCAAAAATGGCTTGAAAAAAATATTTTTTTTTTTTGGACCGGGTCTTACAAAGGAATTCTACTACACACACAGATATATATGTTTAATAAGGTTCTTGAGATTCAGTTAATAAAATAACAACTTATTTTGGCGACGTTTCGAGACTATAATATACTCCCTCCATATTTTTTAAATATATGTAGTTCTGTATTCTAACGCATGTTTTTATATATTCGGAATTTTTATATATTTTATAACACATGGAATATGTGATCTTTTCTTGCCTTATAGCATTTTAAGACTTGTTTTCTTTTTAGCCATCTCTGGTGAGTCCTCTGTATACTGAAGGTACTTCTTTTATGTGTCAAGTGTGAAGGAACACTGCCGGCGAGTGTATATAAATAATCCTAAATTCAAAAAAGGCTAGGTAGTGAAACTAATTCATCGAGTAGAAAATAGACTAAAATTAAATATTTATGAATCATAAGAAAAATTAAAATTGTTCAAAACCAGGGACCGAAACAATATTTTTTTATTCAATAGAGTTATGAAATATCTGTTTAAAAAAAAAACTTTTATTCAAAAGAGGTAAACAATAAAAGTTTCAGCAATAAAAGTAAAATTTCAAAAAATAACTTTTATCGGTTAAGGTTAACTGTTATTTTCGATCCCTGTTCAAAACCAATCTACAGTTTTGTTTAAATGATAAAATAAATATTTCCAATAGTCCCATTTTAAATTTGTTTTGTAAAAAGCCCACCAGTCATAAGGAAAACCGAAAGGACCCATTCTACCTGACCCTTTCTACTTTTCTTGATATCTTTTAGAAGCTGTTTGCCTCCTTAGTTGAGTACCGATATATTTGATTTATTGTCTTAATTTTCTTTAATTGGACCAGGCTGATTCTATTTATTGTTATAACATATGTATACCAATTTACTTTATTTTAGTTTTTATGTGCATATTTATGTACTAGATAGTAATAATATTAGTTGTTAAAACAGAGAAAGTGAAGAAGAATAATTAGAAGTTACGAGACTAGTAAAGATTATGAGTGATCTAAAATAAATATGAAAAGATATAAAATAAATAAATAAAAGAGAAAAAGAAAATATTCGTTTGTCTTAGTATATGTTGTATCTTATATTATTTATTAGAATGATATCCAAATTATCATATTGTTAATTAGAATGCGATTATTTATTATATCATTAAATAGACAGATTAGTATACTGTGTATATAGCAACCCACTATAGTTGGGCAGCAATATGTTTTTATATTAATTAAGCATTAGACCAGTACGATAAGGCTCCAAAAGTCCGTTTTCAAGAAAAAACTGCCGAACTTCTATTGTCAACGGATCTTTATTTTTTTGGGGGTGCTGAATCCGAATCTGAAGTTTCCTACCATGGCAGAAGTCGGCTCTATACCCAAAATCGCAAAAAAAAACGTCCGATCGCATAAATATCGGTTATTTTTGGTATTTTATCTATATCACGAAAAATGAGCTTTTTTCGAAGAAAGTGTTTAAATAATAATTATGGCTAGAATTATTACCTACGAAATACAAAAAATTACCCCAAAATCGGACCATTTACCGCGAATGGTCCTGGGAAAAAGTGTAGAAATTGGCCAGCTGACGGCCAGTCCCACTATTACTCGAAAACATGTTTGTCGTAGTTTTTGTCTATAACTCCGAAACTATTCCCCCGAATTTAAATTTCTCCTTTTTATCTAAACGCAGGTCGAATTTTCTATTAGGCTCTATATATGAAGATTTAATCGAGTCTCTTGAAACACACATGCCATAATGCTAAATACCTACTTTTACGAAATCCTTGTTTTTTGGCACATTTTTTGCTATAACTCCGAAACCATTCGTCCGATTCAAAATTTCTTCGGCAAACCCTTATTTTACTGGACTACATATGTATCTATCACTATAAAAAATGATTCCATTAAAAGTGACAATTTAGTCCTGATTGCACAGATCTATTCATGACAAATGATTCATGCATTTTTTAGTTTCTTGTAATTCTCCTCTTAGAGCAAAATCTTTAGAATATGGAATATTGATTATTTCCACAATCACTGCAAAATTATTATAATAATTAATTTAAGATAATAACGTAATACTATCATAAAATCGTTGATAGCATATTTTATTGCCATGGTAACTTTATGAGCTGTAAAACAATCATAAACGCAGCGTAAAATATAGAGATGAGTTAAACAACTTCATCTAATACAAAATTGATACCGTTCCAGTTCCAATTACTGGAAACATTTATGGAATAATTATATCACCTTTCACACTGGCGGAACTTCTAAACTCGAGGTTTAGTTTTGATGATGTGGTTATTTAGTTTAAGAATATTTAACTACTTCCTAAATGTTAAATATTTTAGTTGAGGTACACCTGTTGGTATGGAAAGGATCAATAAAATTAGGAATTGATGAATAATTTACTACTTCTAGGAGTATTTATTATTAAAAAAATATTAAAAAGGTAATAGAATGAAATAGGTAGCTACTCTCTTAGATACTCACATCAGATAAATGCACAATTTCTTATAGTACAGTCAATGAGTGCTGGAATGAGGGGTATAGACTCCATGGAATATGCTAAAATGTTTGACGTCATAGCTTCATTACTAGTTAGAAGGTAAACATACAATAAGTCCCCTCTCCTGGGGGGTGAGCTAACGGTTGGGGGGAGGGGAGAAGGAACCGTTTTCGGGTTTATAAATTATATTTCAAACACGGTGGACTCTAGAAAAATATGTTTCAAATCAAAATTAAAGCTTATTAAACTTCTTTAGTAGGGACTTTTAGTAAGTTTACCTTCTAACTACTCCTAACGAAGCTATGGAGGTAGAAATGCTTGCATATTTCAAGCACTCTACAATGTGTTTATTGCCTGGACTATTAGGTTTTCACAATGACTTGTTGGTTTTATCTGTTCGTACTGAAAACAAATTTGAAATAGGACTTCTGAAAATATTTATTATGATTGTGATGAATTATTTATTACTTCTATATTATTTATTTTTAAAAGAATAGTTATATATAGTTGTTTTATGTTAAACTTATATATAATGATTTAAGGAAGCGAAGGCTTTCCGTTAAGCTATTGGTACATAAAGTTAACTTTTTATTGATATGAACAAAATAGAGTTAACTAAATAATCAGGTAAATAGATAATTCATTAGTTTTCCCTACGACTAGTCGGTTTTCCCGTCCCTACTGAAAACAAAGTTGAAATAGGATTATTGGAAATATTAATTTGGACAATGATTGGCATGTAAATAACATGTGAAGAACTATTCACTAGTAGCACTTCAATAAATTCTACACTAAAAGGTCTCTAGGCCATCTTCTTTTCAGACGCCTCGGAGGATTATCAGGGATGGAATAGGAAGCAAGTTGGGAGACTAGTGGATTGGAGTCGTTATGGAACATTAAGATCTTTATGGATAAGTTTATTGGTGACAAAATAAGGAGCATTTTACGAAGGATTTTGGATTGTAAGGATTGAATACGAGATGAATTGGATGGTTTAGTGGAGCTCCAAAGCTCAACTCCGTACGTCCAAATAGGTCTAATCACAGTCATGTATATGAGTCTTTTGTAATTAATTGGGAGCTTTGAACGTTTATCTAGTAAATGTTGAAGTAGTCTGTAACGACGAGCAGTTTCCTGTCGTTTAAGTCTTGTATGAGGATTACAAGTTAAACGTTTGTCCAGTTGAAGTCCTAGATAGCGGATCTGTTCAACAGGGATCAGTGGGATATTATTGAAGGATACTGGAGGACAGGAAGTCGTAGGTTTACGACGAAGGGTAAAGGTTATTTGGTGGGATTTCGCTGGATTTATTTTAATTCTCCAATTTCGACACCATTCCTGAAGGTTTAGGACATGAGATTGGAGTGTTTGGGAGGCAATGAAGGGATCATTGTTCACTGATAACACACATGTGTTATCAGCATACGTCGTGAGGATGGTGCTAGGATGAGTCGGGATATCAGCAGTATATTTTTAAATTTAAAACAAAAAATCAAATAGATAGGTATTTTCCTAGGATTTCCTTTGATTTCTTGTATTTGAAAAATTTTATATATTTAGTCTATGCAATAAATTAGTTTGTCTATAGATAGATCTTTTGAAATTGTTTGTATGTGTTTATAACTCACGATGTTTGACATTCGAAACTAGTATTCTAATAAAATAATCCCAATAGAAGTGGCAATTAATTCATCAATTCTAATTGTATTGATCCTCCTATACCATCATTGTAATTCACTTGAGAATTATTCAGTCGTTTGACCGATTTTATTATTTCTAATTTTAATTAGATTTTTTTGTTAATTTTAGATGATTTCCAATGTGATATATTAGTTTATCTTCCTGTCTTTGTTAAATTTACATCTAAATGAAAATACTCAGGAGGGAAACTAATAAATCCCGCAGCAAATACTTTTAAGGAAGTGGGATTCGAATTCGAACTGAGGATGTAAGATAATTTGAACTGAAGAGCGGGAGTGGATAATAAGATATATTAAAGAAGCAAGAAAATACTTTCGAGGTTCTTAAAGAAAAGACTTTTCAACTTTGCGTAATTTTGTAAAATACAGGAATCTCTGGGGACACCGTCTATAAATCTCACAAGAAATTGTTAAATCTTTTGAGGTAATTAATGTTAAATGACAAGATAAGCTTTACTTGAGGTAGAAATGATGGTAGAGAAGGATGAATACAATTAGGATAGATGAATTAATTGCCACATCTATTAGGGTTCTTTATTCTGAGGGTTGAACATCCATAATCTGTTCTTAAAACATACACAAAATTTTAAAACATCTACATAGATTATATAAATTTTTTTTTTTAAACTGTAAGACAAGTAATCAGACATAAAACATGTCAAGGAGGGAAAATGAAAAGGACTTTTGAAAGAAGTAAGGACCTAGAGCAGATTGATTGTAACCAGACGACAGGGTGAGGTAGACGAGTAGTCCTTCATATTTTCCCTATGACTGGTTGGTTTTTCTCCATTCCTTTTGGAAACAAATTAAAAATGGGTCTATAGAGAATATTTATCAGGTTATTAAAACAAAAATCTGGATTGATTTTGGACGATTTTATTATATCTAACGAATCGAAAATATGTTATGCTGTTTTCCACTTGATTTATTAGTTTTAGTACTTAGTCTTTGTCGAAAAATTGGTCATTTTCATTTTGATGGATAGCGAAGGAACTCTGCGTTTTATTATTGTATGTTTTTATATGTCCTTTAATTTCTGATTTAGTGATCTTCTAGTTTTTGCCGTGCATTTAGCTTCACGGTCATTACATTTTTATTCAAACACACAGAATTTTCGGAAAGAGACTACTTAGTCTATTTGGTGAAGGCAAATAGGATGACAATATGTATTTTAACTTCGGGATTTAAACCTCATTTTCTTAATTTTTTTTTTACATATTGCCATCTTTGAGGCAGATTGTAATACTTTGTTAATAAAAGATTTATTGTTATTATTATTATTACTTTGTGACTATAACCATTAACTCAGCAAATAGTCGAGACTATTGATCGTTATCGTAAAAAAAAAAAAAAAAAAAAAAAAATATATATATATATTTATATATATATACACCTGCGATAATCTACGGGGTAGAGACTATGGGATTTACTAATATGGAAACCTTGTTAAGGACGGAAAGAAAGATATTGAGAATGATATACGGACCGAGAAAAGTGGGGGAAGAATATCGGTTAAAAAACGATGACCTTTACGAACAATTGGAAAAGTTAGAATCATCGATGAGGAAAAGGAGATTAAATTTTTTCGGACACATGATAAGAATGAATAGCAATAGATTAAACAAACAAATATTTGATAAAGTGATGAAATTGAAAAATATAAAGGGTTACCCAGAGCAAATGAAAGAGGAAGTTAAAAAATTGGGTACCACGGAGGGAGACTACAAAGATAAGGATAAATTCGGAAAAATGGTTAAAAATATAAAGGTGCTTGTAGCGGAGAAGAAGAAGCATGAAAGTAAGAAATGGACGGAGGAGAGAAAGAGGGAAATGGGCGAAAAAAATGAAAAGAATTTGAGCAGAGAGGAAGAAAACCTGAAAAATGATATACGCGTGGTCCACCGTTGGCCTGTATCGCGATAAATAAATAAATATGTTTGTTTGTTCTTGGGCGCTACAGTCCTTGTAGGCCCTGGGCCTCTGCCACCATCCTTCTCCATTCCTCTCGGTCCCTCGCCAGGCTCCTCCAATTCCGTATCCCCAGCCTCCGTAAATCCTCCTCCAGATCATCCATCCATCTGCGCCTGGGTCTGCCTCTCTTCCTCTTTCCTCCTGGTGCACCATTAAACATTATTTTTGGCAGCCTGTTGGGCTCCATTCTTTCGACATGTCCCAACCATCTAAGTCTGCCCTTCTTGATAGCACAGAGTATATCACCATACAATAGTGCGATCTCGGCGTTGCTTCTTATCCGCCACCTGTGCTCCTCTCTCACAGCACCAAAGATCCTTCTTAATATTCTTCTCTCCCAGACCAGCAGTGCTCTTCCTGTATCTTTAGTGAGAGTCCACGTCTCACTGCCATACATCACTATTGGTCTTATTATAGATTTATAGATCAACAGTTTTGCCTTTCTTGAGAGATTTTTACAACGGAGAGCTTTTTTTTACTGTATAAAAACATCTGGTTCCTGCAACCATTCTGCTTTTTATTTCAATGTCTAGATTGTTCTTCTCCGTCACAACTCCTCCCAGGTATTTAAATGTACTACAGCAGTGAAACGTGTCCTCCCCCACATCAACCGTATCTCTTCTTCCATCTGTCCGTCTAGAGGTTTTCATATATTTGGTCTTGTCCATGTTCATTTCGAGACCCAAATTGAGAGCTGCTGTCTTGAATTCTTCAACAGCACCGCCTAATGCTGTTTCGGTTCTACCTGTGATAACCACATCATCAGCATATAACATGTGCTGTGTAAGGCCATTGTAAATAGTGCATACTGGTTTCATCTTTATTCCTCGAATCGCTACTTCTAGGGCGAGATTGAACAGTACAGGCGATAATGGGTCCCCCTGTTTCAAACCAGTATTAACTTCAAAGCTTTCCGAGATGCCCATTCTGGTTTTTACTTTAGCTCTTGTCCTTTCTAATGTCATCCTCGTCAGTCTTATTAGTTTTCCTGGTATTCCGAGTGACCGTAACGCTTCCAGCAGCTTTCCCCTATCGACACTATCATATGCCTGTTTGAAATCAATGAAGAGATGATGCAGATCGACGTTATATTCATACGTCTTTTCAAGCATCTGTCTAATAGAAAATAGGTGGTCTGTGTCATCCTGGGCGGAAACCACTCTGATATTATCCGAGTAGTCGTTCACTCCTCTCCACCAGCCTCCGACGTATCGCCACTGACAGGACTTTTATAGACTGTTGGAAGTAGTGCTATGCCCCTGTAGTTCCCACATTTCAGTTTATTTCCTTTCTTATGTATAGGGACTATGGTAGCCTCCCTCCAGTCGGTCGGAATTTTTTCTTCTACCCAGATGTCCCATATTACCTTGAAAATCTCTTCCCAGGTTTCTTCACCTGCATATTTTAATAGCTCTGACGGAATTTCGTCAGGTCCCGAGGAATCATTATTTTTTAGTGATAGAATTATTTCCACTATTTCTTCTTTGTCAGGTGGGACCTCCTCATCAATATCCTCATGATTCTTATCATTATTATTAGTCTTAGGGTTTAACAAGTCGTTAAAGTACTGCTGCCACCTACTCTTGATTTGGTCACTCTCAGTGAGAAGTTTGCCGTTTTGGTCCAGGCATAATTCCGTCTGTTGTTTAAAGCCCTCTCTTAGTATTTTCACTCCTTTATAAAATTTTCGGCTTTCTCGTGCCTGAAAATTCTCTTCCATCTCCTCAAGTTTACCTATTTCATATGCCATTTTCTTATCACGCATTATTCGTTTCGCATTTCTTCTTTTCTCCGTATGTGAGTCATATGTAGTGCGTGTTCTCCTTTGGAGCATCTTTATCCGGGCCTCTTTCCTTTCTTGTACGGCTCTTTTACAATCGTCATCAAACCAAGGAGTCCTCTTATTTTTTATTTTCTCTCCAAGAACTTCCAGTGCCGTGTTCCTGATATCTTCCTCCAATCTTTTCCACCTTTCCTCCGTGCACAGCTCTCCCCCAGTCCACTCTCGGTGTCGGTGCTGTAGTCGGTCTATATACTTTTGTCTTGTAGATTCTTCCATCAGTCCCTTAATCTCGAATCTACATGTTTTTTCTTCCTTCGTGCTAGATGCTGTTCATATTTCGCTAATACCAAAAAATGGTCCGAGCAGCAATCCGCCCCCCTGTAACTTCGTGCATCTGAAATATGAGAAAAGTTTAGTGCACTCAATAATATATGATCAATTTGGCTCTGGTCCTGTCCCCTGGACTCATCCATGTTTCCTTGTGAATCCTTTTTATATATATATTTATATAAATATGTTCCTTAACGATTTTGAGATTTGGATATCGATAAACGATATATCGGTGACCAAAATTATCGATATATCGTAATACTTTTTTTGATGAACTGCCATATTCAATATTCCAGTTATTTTACTTATAATGATTTGGTAATAATTTTATTTGAGAGAAATAATTTTATTTATATCATCTGGTTGGATTTTAATTTATAACCATTTGAGTACTCGACATTGTCGCAAACCTCGTTTCTACCACTCAACATTTAGCATAAAAATTTTTATTATTGCTAAACCTTCCTATAACTTTGAAGAAGATGAAGTAAAACCCAGCGGCATCTCCTGTCTTTGTTTTATATTAGTCCAGGAGGTCTTTCATCCAGCTCCTTTTTAGTCTTCTCTGGGTGTTGTCGGTAATACATATTGTTTCCATGCCGTTTATAAGTTTATTAGGATGTCCATGTATTTTTTCGTAGAATCGTTTGTATTAGGTTCGTATTTTTTGCAATGCGTAAGTTTTTCCCTTATCTAAACCACTTTTATAAGGTTTGATGTGTTATTTTTTTTAAAATGAAGCGTTGAATTCCAAAACCAAATGAGTCCAATTTCCGGATTTTTTTTTTTTTTCCTACTAGACTATCTTTAATGAATTTTTCTTTCATAAAGTAGTTAAACCATATTGAAAACGGCCGTACAAAAAAATATTAAATAATAAATGAATAAAATAATTAAATAATTCAAAATGGATTCCGAGCCATGGGATAGTTGGGAATGAGCTCGCAACCGGGCCGCCAAGCAAACACTCATACTCCCATGTCAAGGGACCACCATTTTAACACCACGGGAAATAGTTCTTCCTCTGAAAAGATAAATATCGGATGCCTGGCAATCCCTGTGGGATGAAAGTCCACCAAGCAAATTTAAAAAATATTTAAAAAAACAGTCAAACTATGGACCACATCAAATCGCTCTAGTCGCAGAGAGGAAGTTGCACTGGCCAGACTTAGAATCGGACATACTAATCTGACTCACTCATACCTGATGAGGAAGGAACTACCACCGAAATGTCAACACAGCAACTCTCTCACAGCCAGTCACATCATACAAGACTGTCCATTTTACATATCAAGTTTGAATAGGTTAGGACTCCAACCAGAAATTACCGTTTTATTAAATAATGACGAATCAAATATAAAATCCGTGGTTAATTTCCTTAAAACTCACAATCTGTCAAAATAAAATATTGAGCTAAACAATGTTTATATAGAAGTTTTTTTTTTCTTCTTTAGCAATGATAATAACAACGAACGAATTACAGGCGTTGATGACCCTGGCGGTTTTAGGCCTTAAAACACAAAAAAACAGAAAATAATTTCTATTTCACTGAAATTTCAAAAGTTGACAGCTTCATATATAAAATTTCTACATATTTATATATGAAGTTGTATAATGTATTTTTATAATATATAGAAAACTATAGATCGTAAGAAAAAATCTCGAATATGAAAGTGTCGGATTATCGAGGGTAAAACTAATCCATCAGGTAGAAAAATATCTGTTACCGTTAGACTAAGAATTAATTGTTATAAAAAAATAAATAAATTATCAGTCCTAGTTGTATTGACCCTTCTGTACCATCATGCGTAACTCAAGTAGCAGATAAAATGGGATCTTATTTATAAGAAGTTAATTTTTCTGAGGAAACAAGAACTAAATTGCTAACTTCGGAGATCTCGATCGACCACATAAGAGGAATTCAACTGTATTGTTATTTAAATTATTATTATTATTATTATTGTAAATATTATTTGATCATTCAAAAGGACAAACGTTAACTTAAGTTTAATAGCAGTTGCTAGCATATAAGAAGTACAAGGGGTCGCAGATGGGCGGTGGGATAAGTGAGGACAGCAAGGGGGGGGAGAGGGGTGTAAAAACCCCCCGCAGTCAGGAGCTGATAATCCCCAGGGCAAGATGTCTTGGACCCCCTCACATAAAATACCAAGTAAATTTGCCCAGGTATCGCAGTATCCCTTAGGCAAAGTTTTTTTTTTTTTTTTTTTTACAATAATATTAACAAAGCGATATCCTTTAACACAGAATATCCCTCGGTCCCTCTAAGGACATAGGCAATGATTACCAGAAAATAGTAAGTTAGATTCTCTTAAAAGATAAATTTAGATCTTCAAATAGAACAAATAAATCTAAAAATTGTTTACTAGTTCTACAATATTCAGTTTATTACGTGAAGAATAGTTTCAAATGTTAGACATCTGCAATTTGATTTACTGAATATATTTATCATAATATGCAAACATTTAAGACACGAAATCAAATTTATATTAATACTCTTCAAGAGAAATAAATATTACTTGTGGAACTCGATAAGCAGTAAAATGCGATGTAATAAATTGAAAAAAAAGGGGTTGTTATGAAGGTAAACGAAGAAACCTTAAGGTTTTCCATTATAAGTGGTAGGTTTTCCTGTTCGTACTGGAAATAAATTTAAAATTGAAAAATTGGGAGTATTTATTTGGCCATTTAAATAAAACCACGGATTAGATTTAAATGATTTTAGTTTTAGAAGTATATACAAATGTTTTAAGGCCTTGAGTAGTTGTATTCTGTTAACCCGTTCAAAGGCTTGCTTAAAGTCTATAAATATGTAGCATGTAAACATCAGTGTTCTGCTTATAACACTTTTCAAAAATTTGTTCTAACATTTGAATGAAAAAAATGGGTGTAGCTGCGTCATGGACTGGCCGTGTGTTGTACGTAAATACGTTCATGTATAGGGTTATATTTTTAATTAATATATTTTTATTTATGTATTTAGGATAAGAGCATGGAAATAAATAATTATTGTGTTACTATGTAACTTTATTAATTGTCAAATGTCAATGTCATATATGATACATTGTTAAATCAATACAGGTATTACCTAACGTTGTTGGAGAAGTTTCAATATAAGATAAATAGAACTCGCTGAGCATGAAGTCTGGCAATGAGCGGTTTTGTGAGACATCAAAGTCTCCAACTATCATAACTGGTGTAGTAAGGTCAGGCTCGTAACCGGGTATAATTTTAGCGATGTTTTTGGAATATTTTAAAAACGATCGTAACATAAAAAGTTTAGTTTCTGCTAACGCTTTGCCCGGGTGGATATGTACACACCCTAGTAGGAATTTTAAGATGCCATTGGCCTTTACGTTTACTAGACAGACATCATCAGGTTTTGCATCATTCATTTCCAAATAAATTTTCGAAATGTCAATGTTAACTCTATTACAAATAGTAAAGCTATTGATGCAGCAATATATGGTGACCACTCCGGATTTGCGACTTGATGATGATGATGTAGTTGCAGTTTGTCTGTTCTTATCGGTACTACAACATAATATCAGATCAAAGCTAGGAGACATTCACTGGGATGAAATTTGCCATCCAAGTTTCGCTGATAGCCAAATAATCAGATCAGTTGATGATTGTATCAGTAGAGATCTCTTCTGAGTGCGCACGTATTCACGTCAAAATCACATTTGAAACCATTATTTTATCTTAACTTTTTTTTTATTTCGAATAACCATTAATTTTTAATTTAATTTAATTATTAATTTAGGTGAATTGATCCTTTTAATTTTAAAATGTAAATCCGGAAAAGCAGTTGTTTATAGATAGACGTATCCGTGATCTATTGTCTTTCCCACTCAGGGAGGAATTGAGTTATTATTTTTGATTGATTAATTCAAAAATATTTTACAAAATGTTGAAAATAATATAAATTAAATATTTAAGTAAAAAACTAATTATTATATTTAAAAATTAAAATATCATGAGAACAGTTTAAAAATTATGTTTACTCTTCACTGTTTTTTGGTATAAAGCTCCAATAATTACGGCGAAACTTATGGAGCGATGAAATCCACTTTGAAGATAAGTTTCGTAACACTCAATGCTCTTCCAAGTTTTAATTGAAGTTGCTTTGATTTCGTTACATCAAGGCTTCTGTTACTATTTCAAAGGTCTAATTATCCCAACAGGTTTTCGATAAATTGCCTTGAATATATGGTATGGCCTTGCTACCTCGCTCGGTGAATAGTAGTCTCAAATGGATCTTGTATTTTTCATTTTTAATTTATTTTCGAAATTAATTTCTTTTCACTGAAACCTTATGAAGTAATAGATTATTGAATAATTTTATTTATTCTTTGCCATTTAATAATTTTTTTTTTTGTACGTAAGCCTACGTCTTAGGAAGGAACGACTATCCTCACTTTATAAGTTATTAGTAAACTTTATAATATATATATGTACTGATATATTTGTTGTCTCCTTATACTTTTTAAAAATAAAATATTTATTACATGAAACAAAGCGCTAATATTTTAAATATGTTTGTATATTTTACAACTGATGATATAGCATTCGAAACTAGTTTTTAAATAAAATAATTTCAATAGAATATATATATATTCACAACAAATCTCATCAAATAACCTTAGGACGCCATTTGGACAAACGTCTTACTTTAAATCCATAAACAAGACTAAAACGACAAGAAACTTTCCTATAAGACTCGTTTTCATTATTACAAACAAAATACTAATAATAAATAAATAAAAAGTATTTTTTTAAATATTGATTTTAAAAATTATTGGACGAACGATAAGCTGATCATCTTCTCTGTCCAAATGTTTAAATATATTTATTTAGTAATCATAGAAATGGTGTTATTTCCTAGGTTATATACATTTCTAACGGTATGTAGATATAATGTAATTTCTGTATTAACATGATGGCTAAGATATGTTGTATATTAATCAATGGAATGGAATGCATCAGCCCATTCTCTGGAATTCGATAATAGATCCGTTCTGCCGAACTGCTGTTCTAGTCTGTTTCAATAGGATTAGGTTTTAGATAGTGCAAACTATAACTGGTGGTTTGGTTAACAGAGTAATTCTCTGCTGCGAGTCACCAGGGCGTACCGATCAGTGTCTCATGAGGGGGTCCAGGTCTTAGCAGGAGGGGTACCTCTTGATCTTGTACTGCAAGAAGATGGTTTTAAATTTAAAATGAAAAGGGATGGCTCGTTGGGAGTACCAAATAATCTCCGATCTCTGATCGACGAAAATCCAAGGAAATGGTTGGAGATGATCCGAGAGTACACGATAGAAGAATGGAACAGGCGGTGGGTAACAACCCCGAAAGGGGCTGCTCTTATAAAATATTTCCCCACTGTTAGGTCACGTCTTCAAGCAACTTGGGTACTCCCGGATTACTGGATCTCACAGTTTCTCACAGGGCACGGGGGCTTTCGAGCCAAGCTCCAGAAACATGGTAAAAATATTGACCCGCTTTGTCCCAGCTGTCGTGTACCGGAGACCGCTGAACATGTGGTAATTTCATGCACTGCCTTTGAGGCATTGAGAGCCAAGCTACAGAGAGAAACAGGGCTGTATGTTCTAACGGAGAGTGATTTGCCTCAACTAGTATCAGCTGACAACTACCCGTATTACAAAAGTTTTGTGTATGGTTGGAAAACTGAAGTGGGGGTAGAGCACTTTAACCGCGGAAGAAGGGGCCACGCCCCAGAAAGACCACTGGACAGAAATGATGCTGACGACAACCCCATCACCGAATAAAGCCTATATAAACGTAAATGTAAAGCTATAAAATTAAAAAAAAAAAATTGATATAGGTATGTTGTTATTTTAAATTAGTATGTTATAGTTATTATGTAGTTATTATTATGTATTATAGTATGTTATAGTTAGTATGTAGTTAATTTTAATATAGTATGTTGTATTAAATATAGGTTGTTGTATTAGATATAAAGTATATTGTATTAAACACAAGTATGTAGTTATGTAAAGCGTTTAATGTATTTTAAATATTATATGTTAATTTAAACGTGTTGTGTAATTTTGAAATGTTCTGTTAAATGTTTAAGAACATTTATTCTTACAATGTTAAAAGTAATATTGAAATGTTATGTTAAACTGTTAAAACCAGCAGTGATGGCTACAAGCCATCCCTGCAAAACCCGTGTAGCCGAGAGGCAAGGAAGGGAAATAAATAAATTTAAAAAAAAGGTTTGGTTAACTAGTAGAGAATAGATTCCACAATTCTTGTTTAAACAAAGAAGACTGGTGATTTTCTTAAAGATAAAATAAAAAATAATTTACTGGACCTTAACTTCAGAACATACATTCCATAAGTATCTAAATCCTGGAGATCATAACGTGAATTCAAATTTTCTTAAAAAATTATCTCGGCTTATCTAAAAAAAAACCGTAGTTGGTTGGCTAGATGTCTGGTAAGTAGAGTGAATTAGGCAGAGTTTTAAAACCAAGCTCAAATAATTTTCGCCAGGTCATACCTGATCATTACTTTCATGTCATACTTTTTTACTGTTCCAATTATTTTGGATTGGCTGACTGAGAAATTCTCGGCAAGTTCTCCAAACGTTGTTCTGGGATTTTCTAGTTTTTTTCATGACCTGCTTTGTTTTAAGGCTGAAATCTCCCGCCCGAAATGTTCTTAACTACCTTTGAACTGCGCAATCTTTCACAATGCCAACTCTCCAGACTTCATTCATGTTTTAGGCCGTTTTCACCCCGTTCCGACCAAATATAAGCTCATAAAAAACAAATATTTGACATCTTATCACAAACTGAATCATATCTAAGCAGTGATGTGTCAAGGAGCTAAACAATTTTTATTCTTTATTGAAAATAAATTACATAAAGCCAAACTAGGCTAATAAAACATAGGTACATATTTGGATACACATCCATCTTACATGAAACAATAAGTAATAATAATAGAGGAATCTATAAACAAATGAATATTATAAACGAGAAAAAACAGTTGGAAAACTTTAAAACCTACACAGCAAAATCAACCATTACTAGTTAAATTAACAATTTATGAATAATAATAAATAATAGCCAAATTATAATACAAGCCTGGAGGGATAAGGATAATAATATAAAACATATAAAGTTACAAAATATAAACAGAAAAATAATAAAACTACTTTTGTGAAATTATACAAAAATCAATCTTTTTCTTAATAACTTTATGGTGTAAAAAGATATTTACACTACTCTAATATATGTAATATTTTGTAATTTATAGAAATTATTATTTTAGTCTTCGAGTAATATGTGTTTTGTCCTTTTGTTTTTGTATCTTTTTTGAGTTTTCTTGTTGTAATCACTTATTTCTTGGATATTTGGGTTTTCAGATATAGCAGTTGGTATGAAAAATGAGTTTGTTTGCGAATGAATGTGTTGTTTGATTGTGGGTAGATTGAGATCAGTGAGCATAGTGGATATTCTTGGGTATCTGGGGTAATTGTTTATGATTATCATGCAGATGTTTTGTATAACTTCCAGTTTTCTGTAATTTGTATTACAAGTATTACTCCAAAAAGGTACTGCGTAGGTTATCATAGGTCTCATTACAGTTTGATACAATATTAATGAATAGGAATCATAAATGAAGATATTTATACAAATAATTATATTATCTAACATTAACAATTTATTATATTGTTAGATGATTTAATAAAAACACGGAATCCTACATATACGTATTTCCGGGAAACGCAATAAAAGATTACTATAAAAATAACATTTAAACCTTCTAAAAATCTGTCATGTTGACTGAAATCTGACCTAATCTTTCCAACTACGTCTCGGTTCATCCGTTTGACTTTTACCAACTGGTACAGCGGTGATAACTTTCCAGTCCTCTTTTCGTTATCTTTACAACTTTAAACACTCCGAATGGCCGCAATGCTATAACTTTAATTATATATACCTGTACCAACTCTTCAGTCACGCAATTCCGTGATCTATAGCCGTTTAAATCTCCATTCGATTCGTGTCGGTTATCGATATTAATTGAATCATAATTAGATTGATTGTGACTTCCATTAGAAAAAAAATATACATATAATTTTTAACCATAAAAGTAATTTATTGTTAATGTCAGCAAAGCTTAGCTAAAAGCTTAGTGGTAATTGAATATTATATTTTATCTAAAATCGTCGTAATTTTTAATTTGGTACCATTATGTACTTATTGTATCGATTCTTAATCTGCGACAGCCAGGGTGTGCATTTGTGGATTTTTTTTTTTTGTTCTTACCACAAACTTTGTCTATTCTCCAGTCTGGTTTATGTATTACATTGGCTTTATAAACTTTAAACCTTATCCCGTTGCTATCAATGTTTCTTTCTTTCTTCATTTTTCATTAATATTCCATCAATATCTGTGGTAAAGGGCTGGTTTGTACAATCTAAATAAAGTGTCGCTTAAAAGGGATGACGGACGAATATTCATTCCTTCTAGAATATTCCTGTTGAATTGATATTTTAAATTATTTTATTTTAATAAAATAATATAAACGTATATTTTTCATATACATATAAATTCCTCATCAAGGTCCCTTTGAATTTTCATCGAAATCGTTACGAAAGTTTCCAGTATTAGTGCATTGATGTGTCCAGCCATTTTTCCGTAGAAGAATCTTCAATTATATTTATGAATGAATAAATTGTCCAGGTGTTAAAGTTTTGTTGAAGTATGTTATTTCTGGATTTAAGACGGGCCTGTGTAATCTATTTTATTTTATAAAAGGACCAGCCATTTTTTGTTTGTGATCACTAACCACGGATACAACTGAACCAATCTGTACTAAATTTTAACCACATCATCTCAGTAGTTCTAGGAAGGTTTATTAATTATAAAATATATTGATTTTCAATTGATTTGTTATCAGAAAAGTGAAAAAATGTGGATAATGGAGAAATTTGAAAATTGACCGATAGGTGGCCAGCGCCATTCTACATGAGAGGATACAATGGTAAAACTGCTGAACCCATTCCATAACTAAAACATTTCCATAGTTCCAGGAAGGTTTAGCTAAAAATAGAACTTGGATTTCAAATTCTGTAATTTTCAACCACCATCTTAACCAGATTAAATATTACTATATTCAAAAATATGATTGTATAAAACAAGATTTTATATAAACTTCGATTATTAGTTAAAATTATCTAGGTTCTTAACTTATCAGAGCGAGTGAAACCGCAACGGGGATGCTAGTCATATATAAAACCCTCAACTGAAATACGAGGTGTGATTAAAAAGTTCCAGGACTTTTTATATACTATGGGAATGCAATGTCTCACAGCGATGCGGTTGGCAGCATTGTATTGCCTGACTCAACAGAAACACAGCTGTGTTTGCAGATCAATCATAACATCACTGAAAGTAACATTAGCACAGTTTGTTTGAGGTTAGTTTTATAGAGTTTGGCTATTTTATGAAAATGAATGTGAAAGAAGAGCAACGTGTTTGTGTGAAGTTTTGTGTGAAACTGAACAAAACGTTTCTGAAACCTTTTTGATGTTACAAGAGGCTTTTGGTGAAGAATGTCTAAGCCGATCATGCTGCCATCAGTGGTTCAAGAGGTTTAAAGATGGCCTTTTTGTGTAAAAAAAAAACGCAATGACTGTCATTCCTCAGCCCCCCTACTCACCTGACCTGGCTCCAGCCGACTTTTTTCTTTTCCCGAATCTCAAGAGACACCTGAAAGGACGAAGATTTCAAACAGTTGACGAAATTAAAGAAAAAACAACGGAGCTGCTAAACACCTTTACAAAAGAAGAGTTTTCTGGGGCCTTTGATCAGTGGAAACACCGGTGGGAAAAGTGTGTAGCTTCCCAAGGGGAGTACTTCGAAGGAGACAAATTTGAATAACCTGTATGTTGTATGAATAAATGTATAAAAATTCAGTCCTGGAACTTTTTGATCACACCTCGTACGCTGGTGGACTTATTAGCAGAGACATACATTTGTACCCTCGAAGTTTTTTCTTCTACTTGAGAGGAGCTCGTTTCTGGATGTCTTCGAGTGTGATTCCTAAGTACTTTTTCAACTTCGGTGAACCAGGGTCCCTTGGTTTCTTGTCAAGAAAGTAGGAAAATATCTTGTTGGTTGCCTCTGTGAGCTCATGTGTGTTACATGGCTATAAAAATTAATCCCCCTTTTGAGAATTGCGTCTGTTATCCTCTCCATGTTTTGCTACAGTTTGCTGTTATTTCGTCTCCTGTATTCACCATTTTCTCTAATGGGACCAAGAATCTTGCTCAGGATTTTTCATACCTTCGCTTCTCGGTTTTCCATAAGACCTTTTCTGTTGATTGCGAGGCTTTCTGCTGCGTACAATGCTTGAATGCTGCGTACAATGACTGAACAGTAATTTCTACGTTTTGCATTATTGGACACTGATCTTTTGTTGTAGATGTTCCTAGTTAGCTGATACTTTCATCTTGTTGATCCTGCACACGATCGCTTCTTTCTCCGAGTTGTTGGGTACTATCCACTCGCCTAAGTACTTATACTTTTCCACCTGCTTGATTTTGCCCTGTTCCACAATGAGCTTTTTGGAGCTGGCTTGATGCTGGTTATAAACTCTGTTTTTTGGAAAGAGATTTGAAGGCCGACTTTAGCTGCGTGGGTTCTCAGTTGGTTAATTTATTTTTTAGCAGTATCTAGGGAATCAGAAAATATCGCGGAATACGATCATAAAGTCGTAGCGGTCTTTTTTTTTTTTATGGCGGTATTTACCGTATTTTATGCCCAATTATTTTGCAAAATTGAATACAAATATTAATAAGAGGATCTTTAAAAATGGCTCAGTATATTTTTAGCTTTGTTCTTAACAGCTTTTATTATTTAGTAAAAATGGAGAGTACAGATGAGCATTATTGTGTTGTATCATTCTGATGAAAGGTCTGTAAATTTTAGTCACTTCTCATCTATGCTTTCCGATGAGACATTTTTAAGAAAGAATATAAAGAACAAAAAAAAAAATACTGATATTTGTATATTATTCGTTTACACTCATGTTTCCTTTGACACAGTTGTTTTTGCTTTCCGTGTTTGATTATTTTCCTCAACTCTTGATATTTAGTTTTCAAAGCACATCGTTGGTAAACTTTATGTATATATATATTTGCGTATATTTGTGGTCTTGAGACATATTGTTCTTGTTCACACATTCTCGAATGAATTTCCTCGTACCCAGTTGAATAGAGGGAAGGAAGCCTGAGGAAAATCCTTTGAAGGAAGTAGAATAAAGGTATTGAGTCCTGGAGAAATATTAATGACAGAAGAAGAGCTAGTGCTGAGACTCCTTCCAGGTCGATACTCCTGCCTGAAGTCTCTTTGTTCCTTCTGGAGCAACTTCCTTCGAGCTGGAGGTGATGGAGTATTGTCTTCTTGGAAGTGAATTAGCCCTGTTTAGTGTGAACATCCAGTATTTGAATTAATATCGGATCTATCATGGTATACCAGAGAAGGCAGAACTATGTGACGTAACAGTTTACGTCATAACCCCACTGTTAGTTAATGTTTTCGTCAGACCCTCAAAGTATACAAAAAATTAATTTTTTTATGAAGGGTCTTGGGTTCAGTACTTAAGTAAGGATGTATTGTTACTGGGCCAACGGTTGTGAAAGGAGGTGATTTGACCAGAATTCTGCTCAACCGCCAGGTTTTTTCCCAAATTAAGGCTACCCACTTTTTAGGAGGGCTGGAAAGACAGAATGTAGATTTTCTGCTATCATTCGGACTCGAACTGGAATTGAAATTTAAAACTGTAAATAAAAAAAAACAAAATCATAAATTAAGTAAAAGTGATAATAACGTGATAATGGTTTGTGAACCAACTACCCATTGGTAGAACTTCATGTAGGACTTGAATAAAAGTTATGAATATATGAGATGGCTCCGATGTTATGATCGATTTAGATGCCTTAGAGGGTTGTCGAGAAAGAAATAGGAAGCAAGTTGAGACACTAGTGGATTTGAATGGATATGGAATTTACTATGAAAGGATAGATATCTGGTTTAAGCTTTGTCAGAAACGTCTTCAGAAGATGTTTTTGGATAAGTTGCTTTTTGACAAAGTAAGGAGCATTGAGGATTTTTATAAGGACTTGGTATTGTAAGGATTGGATACGATATGAATTGGATGGTTTAGTGGATCTCCATAGCTCAACTCCATACGTCTACAGTCTAATTGCTGTTATGCATATGAGCCTTTTGTAGTATGTCGAACGTTTTAAATCTTTGCCTCGTAAATATTAAAGTAGTTAAAAATGACAAGCAGTTTCTTGTGGTTTTAGTCTTGTATGTGGATTCCAAGTTAAACCTTTGTCTAAAATTAAATTATTATTTTTAAGCTTTATTTATTTATTAACTTATTGTAAAAAGCACATGGATAGTTGACATCAGAAACATATGAAGAAGTAGATAGTTTGGCAATGCTGTCAAGCAGCACTGAGTGTTTAAGGAAGGATTTAGACACTGTAACGGTTGGATAAGAGAGGAATTGGATGGATTAGTGGAGCCCCAAGGCTCAACAGTCCTAATAGATTTAATTAGAGTAATTAATTGGAAGCTTAGATGGAGTATCTAGTAATTGCTAAAATAGTTTAGAGCAGTTCCTTGTTTCGGTATTTGAATATGAATTTCAAGAAAAAGGTTTTGGTGATAGAGTTCTGGAGAGCTGATCTGTCCAACCGGGGTTAGTGGACATTATTAGAGGATGCAGCAAGATTGTAAGTTGTAGGTTTCAGATGAAAGGTGATGTTAATAAGGTGAAGAAGCAAAACTTTGGTTTATTTTGAATTTTCTGTCACTTTGATAATAACTGATAGTATGGAAGTGTGCATTTGTTATATTATTTTTTTTTTATTTTTTTTTTAAATATTTATTGATATTTACAACTGTACATCAATATACATCAAGTAAATTAGAGGAAATGATTATAATGACATGTAAATCACTTGTGAAGAACTACTCATTAGTAGTACTTCCAAAAAATATCTAAACTAAAAGGTCTCTTGGCCATCTTCTTTTCAGACGCCTCGGTGGGTTATCAGGTTTCGAATGAGAAGCAAGTTGGGAGACTAATGGATTTGTGTGGAAGTGCAGTTTACTATGAAAGGATTGATATCAGGTTTGGGCTAAATCAGAAACATATGGATCATTGATCTCTTTATGGATAAGTTTATTCGTGACAAAGTAAGGAGAATTTAGGATTTTTCGAAGGATTTTGGATCGTAAGGATTGGATTCGAGAAGAATTCGATGGTTTGGTGGAGCCCCAAAGCTCAACTCCGTATGTCCATATAGGTCTAATAACTGTCATGAGCTTTGAACGTTTGTCTAGTAAATGTTGAAGTAGTCTATAACGACGGGCCGTTTTTCTTGTCGTTTTAGTCTTGTATGTGGATTCCAAGTGAGACGTTTGTCCAAAAGAAGTCCCAGGTAATTTATTTATTGAACTTTTTATTTAGGTTAAAAAAAAAATTCCTTCATATATAAAGGTGTAATATATATAAAATATATAAAAAACAACTATTCTCCCATCATTTACTTAACATCACATATATATATGATAGTTTATAAAAAATATTTTCTTCTTGCGACGTTTCGTGGCATTGCCACATATAATAATATAATATCTATAACATATAATAATATCTCCTTAGTAATTATATATTGTATAATATAATTCCTTCATAGATTTAAAATTTATAAATTTTAATCTATTTAAGTGGAACTGGAATTCGAAGTTGCACTCAGCGGGTGAAAAGTTATAAAAATTTTTATCGTTATGAGTAAAATGAGAGGAGAAGTGATCTCTCTTTTGGAATGAATCCATCAACTACATCAACTACTCCGCTAACGGATTAGCCTGGAAAATGGATATCCAATCCATCAGCAGCACATCCACCGTCCACGGATTAGCATTTTATAGCGGTGGGATCTGATCATTTTTAAATTCTAACTTACTACCTCTCCCTAACAAATTCAGTGTAATTTTTTTTTGTTTCTTTTTTATGAAAACTTACCGAAATATAAGATATTTAGTGTAATCATAATATTTGTGTTTTTTAAAAAAAAATAAGGGCGAATGCCGATTTATATATTATGCCACTGAATACTTGAACTGGAGAACATCCAACCAGGTCTCCTTATATATTTATTTATATACATACTTATAACTTTTATTTAATAGATGATTTATTTATAAATGTAAATAATTTATAATATCAGTACTATCATGTTTTCAGAAATTAAGTAAGTGTTTTCTTAATTTGTATTATTTATGATTTAATTAATTTTAAATATTAAATATAATACAAACACTCATCTAAACATATTAAATAACACACACGCACACGTATATACATATACTTCCTTGGAATTCCGTAACATCTCGAAAATTTCAACTAATTGAAAATGGCGTTTAAAGTTTGCCTTCTTTAATTAGTGTTTTTTTTTTGTTAATTGTAGGTTTTTTTTTTTTTTTTTTAAATCCAGATTTAGGCGAAACAATGTTTACAACGTACTGATAGATAACTAAATGTCAGTTTCATTTTATTTATTATTATTATTTTTTTTTTTTGAAGCAATTAATGTTTTGGAGTAACAAACTTTGAAAAATAATAATAATACAATAAAATGATAATACAAGAATTTTATTATTTTTTTTCTATGTTTGTTACCCGAAAACATTAATTGCTTCCCATTCTATTTCCCATAATCCTCCGAGGCGTGGGAAAAGAAATTGGCCGAGAGACCTTCTTATATAGATTAATTTTTTTTCATTGAATTACTACTAGTGAGTGGTTCGTTACTTGTTAATGACAAGTTATTGTAATAATATCCTCCAATTTACTTATGGTATATATGTATACAGTTATAAATATCAATAATTTTTTTTTTAATTAATAAAAGAAATGATTATAAAGTTAAAATTTTTATATTTGATAAACATTGTCTGTTTCATTTGCGAATTGTTTACATTGATTTAATTACCTGTTATTTAATTAATTAAATATACAATTATTTCGTATTGTAATAATATTGTATTATTAAATTTATTATGGTGGTAATATTAATTGCTTTATTGATAATAACCGAGCAACGTAATAATGGCTTTCTGCCAGTGTTCGTGCTCCTGATTTATATTTGGCTAAATATAGAGGCAGTTCCTCGCGGGCTCTAAGGGTTCGAAAGTCGTATATTAGCCACAATATAATATATATTATTATATTTTATATTTTTGTTTTAATGGCTATAATTAAAATAAATATAAATTCAAAATTAATGTGCAATAAAAGTATCATAATCGAAAGAGCTACGAACTATTTATTCTCTACAGATATTAGCGGTGCCTTAACTTTAAGTTATGACCCTTTATATAAGAAAATATCAGATTTTACTAACCATTAGCTAGAAAATATGTTTTGTTTTTTTTTTTTTTTTTATAACTATTTATTGATAACATTAATTGTATACAATATATACAACAAGTAAATTTGAGAAACATTATCACAATGACACTTCAATAACATGTAAAATACTATTCATTAGTTGCACTTAAGCACTTAGACAATAAAAGGTTGGCTTTAGAAGGTCTTTTGAAGTGAAGCCGTTCCAACTGTCAAGTGGACTGAGATTTTAAGTTCCGTTCCACTATTGGAACCAATTCCAGTTCTCGTTCCGTTCCACTTTTCGTTCCCGTCAGTTTGACTAACCTACTACCTACTTGCTATGCAGTTTCGTTCCATCCCTTGTAGTGACTTCGGGCAGTTAATCTCCTTTTATTTTATAATTAAGAATTGTACAGGACCTATAATATTAAGAAGATCAAATAGCTAAGTATTCTTACTAAACAAATTTAAACTTCTAAATAGTTATTCACTCAACAATTGGAATGTTAGTTAAAGTATAGTTCACAATTAAGCGAGAACTTTTCAATTACATTGGTTCCGAGAAAAAAGGGGTAATCAACTCTTGTGCACAGATTTTGAAAAAATAGCGGAAAAAATATTTAATTAAATAAGCATTAAAACCTTCATTTCTCTGAATCAGAAAGAAGAAGCCGAGCTTTGGCGGTAGAATAGAAAATTTCAACGAACGCGGTTTATATTGAAAATGCCCATGCGTGGGGTAGCGGGGCGATGGAAATTGGGAGGGAATCTAGAGAGGCTGGATCAACGCAACAAAGCAGTCGGAACGACCTTGGTTGAAACGAAACAAGAGATCTTTTGGCGCTGGTTTTCGTTCCAGGTGGAACGAAAGACTTGTGCTTTCGTTTCATTTCAAACCGGTTCAAAGCTGGAACCAGTTCCAAGTTCTGTTGCACCCAGAACGACCCATCACTAGTCTCTTGGCCATCTTCTTTTCAGACACCATGGAGGATTCTCGGAAACTGAAGGGAGTTAGTGAATTCTAATGGGTATGGAGTTTACGATGAAAGGATAGTTATCAGGTTTAGGCTAAATCAGCAACATATGGGATATTAAGATATTTATGAATAAGTTAGTTTGTGACATAATAATGTGCCTTAAGAATTTTATGAACGATTTTGGATTGGATTGGACACGAGAAGAATCGGGAGGTTAGTGGAGCCCAAAAGGTCATCTCCGTACTAACTGCTCTCATTACTGCCTTGAAAATAAGACTTCTAAAATTTATTTGGAGTTATGAACGCTTGTCTAGATAATTTCGGAGTAGTCAAAAACGACGTGACCATAAAAGTGTGGCAAACCTTATAAGTTTAAATTATTATTATTGTAAATTTTATTATTGCTTTCCTAGAAGATGATGCAGTTAAAAATTGATACCATTTTAAACTCTCTTGCGGAATGGTTCTAACCATATATCGGTGAATTTTTAAACTTCACTGGGATCCGCATGTCGCACCACTTATTTAAATGCTTTTTAATAACATGATTAAATAAAATAAAGTTTCATTATTAATTTCAAGCTCCATATAGCACTGTACTCTTGTAACCTCTCATGTAGAATGCTGCTCGCCATCTACCGGTAAATTTTCAAACTTCATGTGGATGACATTTGTTTATTAGCTCCTAGAAAAACTGATTTGCTTATAATAATCAATGATCTGATTGATAAGAGAAAAAATATGGTTTACAAATAAATTACCAAAAATCGAAAATAATTACAAATACGGAAGAACAACATATAACAATAGGAGGACAAATAACAGAATACTAAAATCAATTCATATATCTAGGACAGGAAATTTCTTTAGAAAAAAAAATACAGCAAAGAACTGGACAGAAGGATAAAAATAGGATGGCCTAAATACTGGTCCTTCAAAAAATCTTTGATCTTGGTAATTTCACTATAGAACTAAAAGCAAAAGTCTTGCAGTCTTGTATTTACCCCTCAATCCTGTTTGGCGCTCAGACTTGGTCAATAACAAAAAAGGAACGAGCGAAACTAGACACCATCCAAATGAAACTTTTAAGGTGTATGGCAGGAATCCAAAGAAGTGAGAAGATTAAGAACCGAGATATCCTAACTCGTGTAAAAGTTAAAAGTCTCAGCAAGGAAGCCCAAAAACTGAAATGGAGGTGGGCTGGATAACTAGCGAGAGTCAAGGATGAAAGATGGTCGAAAAGCAGCACCGAGTGGACACCGATCGGCCAAGTGAGAAGTGAGGAGCAGGGGAAGACAGTACGGGAAGTGGAGGGATGAAATTATAGTCCAAGAGTGGGAACCAATTGGATGAAAGTGTTCAGGGACAGAGGCTGTTGGTTCAAAATTGTAAATAATCTATAGGAACAAAAAAAAAAAAAAGTTTTTTGTTTTGTTTTTTTTTTTTTAGTGGTTTACAAAGAATATTGTATATTTTATTTTGTATTTTTACTATTCAGTTTCTCTTCTGTAAAATTATTTTGGAGCAGAACTCCATTTTACCTCCTAAGGGAGAGGCGTTTGTCATAAAAATGTTGCCAATTAAGCTTTATTATTATCTTTATTTTTTATCTCGCTTTTTGCGGTTTCTGAACTGGGGGACATGTCCAGCCAACTTCAGCTTAGGTTTACTTTCTTTTTTTTCTCTCTCTCTCTTCATATGTTTAAAAATTTCCGAACAATCCTTGCCGTGTCCAGGAGTACCGCCTGTTGAGCCTCTCTTAGTACATCCAATGGCAACTTTAGGTCATCAACACCAACTACAGTTGAAGTCGTGATCTTGAAGTCGATATTACAATTGGCGTCACAACTGCTTTTTCTAGTCGATACAATTGCTTTAATTCAACGGCCAGTTCCTGATATTTTCGTAACTTTTCTCCATTATTATTATTATTATTGGTATTTAAATTCTACACGTAATAATTTTTAATTCTTAATTTTTATTGTGTTGTTTTTACTAGAGTAGCGTTCAAGGCTCCCAATTAATTACAATAAGCTTATATACATGACAGTAATTAGAACTATTTGGAGATATGTAGTTAAGCTGTGGGGCTCCACTAAACCTTCCAATTCTGATATCCAATCCTTACAATACAAAATCCTTCACTTGAGGTACGCCATGATGGTACAGAAGGATCAATACAATTTGAATTGATGAATTAATTGCCACTTCTATTGGAATTATTTTATTAGAAAAATAGTTTCGAATGCAAAGGGATAACAGTTCTCTTCCTGAGAACTGAAGATGAATGTTTAGCATTTGAAACTAGTTATCTAATAAAATAATCCCGATAGAAGTGGCAATTAATTCATCAATCCTAACACAATCTTCAACTTTCTCTATTATGTCCCAAAAATAAAATGATAAAGATTGTTTCATATGTTAGATCAAAATCCAAACCAAGGTACCTTTCCAAGACAAGCTACATACCGACTTGAATTCACTAGTCTCCTATCAACTAAAAAGAATATGGCCGAGGGGCTAACTGTTTTAATGTATAAGTTATGAGTTATAAGTAGTTCTTCACAAGTTATTGTAATAATTTTACGCGAATTTACTTATTGCATATATAGTCCAGCCAATGGGTGCTGAAATGAGGGGTGTAGAGTGCATGAAATATGCATTAATTTTTGATTTCATAGCCTCGTTAGAAGTAGTTAGAAGGTAAACATATTAAAAGTCCCCGCCCCTGGGGGAGTGAGCTAACGGTGGAGGGGAGTGAAGAAGTTCATTTTTTTTTTTTGTTTTTTCGATAATAACTCGTAAATGGTTGACTCTAGAAAAAATATGTTTCAAATTAAAATTAAAGATAATTAATTCCCATAAAATCGATTTTATATAAATTTATCGAAATTCCATCGGTTTTCGAGATATACAAGTACGTTATTTATAATAATAATAATAAAAAGAGCTTTATGTTATGAAATTTAACAATTTAAAATTCTGTAACATATTTTTATGAATACATGTTTTGTTAATAAAACAATTTACACTACAATTTCATTCAATATAAATTAAAACTTATAATACGTTTTTTAAACTGTAGGAAAAACCGACAAAAACCTACTAAAAAAAAAAAAAATAATAATAATAAAATAAATATAAAGTAATAAAAATAAATGAATGAAAAATATAAAAATAAGCAAAAGTTTTAAGCATTAAAATTAATTACTATTTAAGAATAAATTTACTCTTACAATACTTTGATTTGCTTAATTTAAATTTTAACTAAAACTAATAAATTCTTAGATGTCTTATTAAATAAATTTTATTCTAGTAGTATGTGTCAAGTTCGTTTGTGAACGAATCTTCTTAAGGTTTTTATATTTGCCTTTTGCTTGGATTAAGGGTTTGTTTAAATTAATTGTTGAGTTGAAAAAGTTCTGGGTCTGGGAGTAAATAAACCGTTTTAATTGTTTGAAAATCTAGATCATGCAGCATGACAGTTATTTTTGTGTATCTTGGGTAGTAATTAATGATTCTCAAGCATTGGGTTTTTTTTTTTTTTTGTAATTGGAGTCACATGTGTAGCTCCCGACCGGAGAGTATGGTTGGGCGATAGTCGATAGTTAGCACTATCGATAGGCTGATACTATCGGTTGAGAACTGTCGATTGCTATCGATAGTTTTTCAATAGATAGCGATTCAATTAAGAATTTCAACTAATTTGATTAAATTCAATTATCTACTTACTATTTGAAATGTGCAGGATTATAAATTATAAGATTATATCATAACGATGAGAGATAAAAACTAATTTATTTGAATTTTAATAAAGTATTTAAAATTTACATGGTTACAATAATAATGAAGAAATCAAATCTTCAGAAAAGAAAAAAACAAATAGTTAATTTCAAGAGTGAAGTGTGCTCCTTGAGCCACATATTTCCCGAAAGAAAAACTAGCATTTCTGCTTTCCTTTGGCTTAATCTTTGAGAGAACCGTTGAGCTTTAGGAATTCCGAATTCAATTTCAAAAGAACTCAACACTGGACAGAGACAGATCAGCATAATTCCGAGAGTGGCAAAACTTGAGATTAAAAAAGATCTATAGGTAGTCGACACTATCGATAGTGACCTTCGATAGGCATGACCTATCGATATATCGATAGTAACTATCGACTATCGCCCAACCCTACCTGATAGACGTATGTCAGTAATGGTCGAATGACTGATTCATATCAAATAATTTTGTTGCGAGTTGATAGTGAGGATTTTCTTTGGAAATATGGTGACATTGTAACAAGTACGTTATTGAAAATCAGGGATTTTCGGGATAAAACAAGTTCACCTCATTTTTTGTCAAACTTTTGCTTCTAGTGCCTTCCACAATCGTTTCTCAAAAAAATGTCAAAATATCCACCAGGGGCGCGGACTTTTAGTATGTTTACCTCCTAACTATTAACGAAACTGTGAAGTAAAAAATTATCGCATATTCCGTGCACTCTACAATGTGTTTATTGACTGGACTAATAATGTACAAGGTGTGTTCAAAAAGTTCCAGGACTTTTTATATACTATGGGAATGCAATGTCTCACAGCGATGCGGTTGGCAGCATTGTATTGCCTGACTCAACAGGAACACAGCTGTGTTTGCAGATCAATCATAACATCACTGAAAGTAACATTAGCACATTTTGTTTGAGGTTAGTTTTATAGAGTTTGGCTATTTTATGAAAATGAATGTGAAAGAAGAGCAACGTGTTTGTGTGAAGTTTTGTGTGAAACTGAACAAAACGTTTTCTGAAACCTTTTTGATGTTACAAGAGGCTTTTAGTGAGGAATGTCTAAGCCGATCATGCTGCCATCAGTGGTTCAAGAGGTTTAAAGATGGCCGAACATCCACAGACGACGATGCTCGTTCCGGACGCCCTTTAACGTCAATCAATGATGACAATGTTGCTAAAGTGAACGCTCTCGTACGATCAGACCGTCGACTAACAATCCGTGAAATGGCAGAAGAGTGTAACACTTCATTTGGGTCATGTCAGACAATTTTAACTGAAAAACTTCAAATGCGTCGTGTTGCAGCAAAGTTTGTGCCAAAACTGTTGACTGAAGACCAAAAACAACACCGAACTCATGTTTCTAAGGAACTTCTTCAAAAGGCAAATGACGACGAAATCTTCTTGAAACATGTCATTATGGGAGACGAGACATGGGTTTTTGGTTACGATGTGGAAACAAAAGCCCAATCATCACAATGGACATCAAAAGGTTCTCCAAGAAGTTTGTCTTGAAACCCTCAGAAAATTGCGTAATGCTGTGAGAAGAAAGAGACCTGAGCTGTGGCAAAGTGGTGATTGGGTCCTTCACCATGACAATGCTCCTGTTCACTCTGCATTAGTTATCCGTAACTTTTGTGTAAAAAACGCAATGACTGTCATTTCTCAGCCCCCCAGCTCACCTGACCTGGCTCCAGTCGACTTTTTTCTTTTCCCGAAGCTCAAGAGACACCTGAAAGGACAAAGATTTCAAACAGTTGACGAAATTAAAGAAAAAACAGCGGAGCTGCTAAACACCTTTACAAAAGAAGAGTTTTCTGGGGCTTTTGATCAGTGGAAACACCGGTGGGAAAAGTGTGTAGCTTCCCAAGGGGAGTACTTCGAAGGAGACAAATTTGAATAACCTGCATGTTGTATGAATAAATGTATAAAAATTCAATCCTGGAACTTTTTGATCACACCTCGTATACAGTTATAAATAGCATATTAAAACTTTTCAGAATATCCAGACGTTATGTTGTTTTTTTATAATTCTCCTGGAAACTATGGCTTTAGTTCTCGTATACTCTGAGATTAAATAAATAAAATAAAAATACAAACATAAATAAAAAAATTATATAAAAAACTCCGTTGGCATGTAAATAGGATAGAAAAGCCAATTGTAGGGATTGTTGGAGTAGGTTTGAACCAGTGGCGAATAGCAGGGAGCACGTGACGCGAAGACAAATGGTTTTATAAACGACACAACCGTTGTTGCGACTATATCTCTACATCACTTCAATCTCTCTCCGCTTTCTTTATGAAGGGATCCGCTCAGCCGTGAAACGTGCCATGAAGCCTGCAAAAATATTATTTCCATAAATATCATGCAGTCTAGGTAAGGCTGGAATTTGATGGATGTCAGGATTTTCAAATTATCTATGAAAAAAAGAGAAATTTTATTTATAACATAACATTTATTTATTTAATTTTTTTTTTAAACTAAACTCCCCGTCAGAAGTATCGCAACACTTTGAAATATCTGAATTTTATAAAAACGTGTTTGTTTTCATAATAAAGAAAGGTCCTGAAGTTTATAATAAACATTTCTGAATTGGACATAAACAATTTTATTAAAATATATTAACAATGTTTCTTCCAAAAAAGAAAAAAGTTAGAAAACTTACTTTTAAAAATTTTCATTTTTTTACAATTTTAACTTTTCAATTTTTATTTTTTATTTAATAAGACATATTACCCCCTCTGGCTTGAAAGACTGCTTCCACTAGTCTTGACATACTTGTAAATAACAAAACGAATGATAAACATGGACTGAAGGAAATTAAAAAAAATATAATCTAAAATTCCATCGTTTGTTATTAACAGGGAAAAACATTGATGTGTCTCATCCTTAATGTCTCACGTTTAGTAAATAATATTAATATGAATATAAACCAAGTATCGATTAATGAAAACCAGGGAAATCTCGAGAAATGATATTTAGAACTGTATAAATTAGATACATTAAGTAAATTTAAGGAAAATTATTATAATGGCATGTCAGTATCATGTAAAGAACTACACTCTAGTAGCACTTCCATAGTTCTCTTAGCCATTTTTTTTTAGAGGCCTGGGAGGATTATCAGGAATAGAGTGAGCAAAGTTGGGGACAAGTAGGAATGAGTGTTATGAAGCTTACTATGAAAGGATAGGTATCTGGTTTGGGCTAAATCAGCAACAAATGGAACATTAAGGTCTTTGTGGATAAGTTTATTGGTGATAAAGTAAGGAGCATTAAGGATTTGTTGAAGGAGTTTGGGTTGGATTGGACATGAGAAGAATCAGGAGGTTAGTGGAGCCCTGAAGCTCAACTCCGTATGTCCAATTGGGTCTGGTAATTGTCATATATTGCCTTTCTTAGTTTATTGGAAGGTTTTAACGTTTGTCAGGTTAGTGTAGAAGTCGAAAACGGCGATTAGTTTCATGTCGTTTTAGTCTTGTATGTGGATTCCAAGTTAAACGTTTGTCTAGTTTGACTCCTACATACAGGGATCAGAGTAATGTTATTAGAAGAGAGAATAGGTTTGGTTATGTTATAGTTAATAGTTATACTAATAGATTATGTTCATGTGGTTTTCTTAAAAATGTTGTTTAACCACATTGAAAACGACCATGAAAGGCATTCCGGTCTAATATTTTTCGGCCAACTGTGAAAGATTTTTAAAAATGGACTTAGTTGGTAATGGAATTTTACGTTTCATAATGTAGAAAAATAAATTACATAGAAAATAAACATAAAAACTAAAAAAAAATATGTTTTATTTATTTATAATATTATAGATACTTAATGGTATAAATATTTAGAAGGGTTTTAATATTTTGTCTGTCACAACAGCTGTTGCTAGTTAACTAGGTGTGTCTATTTGTTTAGCTTTTATTGCCTCCTTTTTTAAATGTTTCGTTATTCAATGGTCAGAATAAATGAGGTTTGAATATTGATTATCAATGTATACGCATTTATATAAATATGTATATGACATTAAATAATTTCAAATTGAAAGTTTACCTACTAAAACCATTATGGACTTATGCATTACAAATTTCTTGGACAGCAAATAAGATTTACATTCAAAAGTTACAAATTTTTTCAGTATATGATTTTAAGATCATAACTCGCTCACCCTGGTACGTCAGTAACAGAACATTGCATACAGACTGGAACATACCCACTGTACAGGACCATATTCACGCTTCACACAAATGATTTTATGAAAAACTTCAATGACCCTACAACAAACTAATTTAAAACATGGCGACATTGGATATGCCTGAGTCAACCCGAAGAATGCTGAAGAGGGGCTGGTTAAGAGATATATTAAGATAAATATAAACAAATGCAGGTCTGCAGTAGGTACCGATGGGTGATGTTCTCCCTTATGGTCTGACATGCAAATTTTATATCATATCCGCATATTGTCGCGGTTTGATTGACAGATGTGGATAGAAGAATTATAGTGAAAAAAAAATTGAAAGTTGTTATTAATATGTTTTTCCTGATAATGGAATCCATTTTTTCTATTTCGTAGGTATTTTTACAAACTCTATGATTGGCTTGCCAATACCGGATCCCGTAACTCTTCAAAGGATCCTCATTAAATTTGTACCAATGAGAAGTCAGGATATTTACGAAATATAAATCATTGCATATCAGATTAAGTTTATAATTGAGTTTATGTTTGTGCTCGCATTCCGAGAAATTTTATAACCAATATGTATATTTATATAGCTTAGAACCATAAATGTTTTTGTAAAGTTATGTTGGTATCTCTGTTGGTACTTGCCGTTACCTCTAAGCTTTTTACTATGTTTTAATTTACTCTTTTGTTTTATATCGACTTATTTCATAGCTTAAGTTATTTTTTTTTAAAGATACAAGATAATTTTTTTTTTTAAAGTTAATTATTTATAAGGTTGAATTAGTAAACCTTTCCTAGTTAAAGAATTTGGTTGCCGACTTCTAAGCCATTTCCATTAGACCCGGAAGGTATCAACAGGTTGGGATTTCAATATAATATCCATTAACCAGTTACCTGGTTAGGGGCTGATCATGATATTTGTAACAGGTGATATTCCATTCCTAATAACGGTTATCGAATAGTCACTACATTTTTTGGGTGTAAAGACTTCTTTTGAATGATTTTTTTTTTTTTTTTTTTTTTTTTTGTTACTGATATTTACAAATGTATATATTATATACATTAAGAAAATTTGAGGAAAATTATTTCAATGGCATGTAAAAAAACTACTCTAGCACTTCAATAAAAGTTCTACATTAGAAGGTCTCTTGGCCTCCTTTTTTTCAGACACTTCGAAAGGATTATCGGAAATTGAATGTGGGGCAAGTTGAGAGACTAGTGAATTCGAGTGGGTGTAGAGTTTACAATGAAAGATTGGGTATCGGTTTGAGCTGATTCAGCAACGTATAGAAAATTGAGATATTTATGGATAAATTTGTTTGTGACATAATAAGGAGAAATGAGAATTATCCGAAGAATTTTGGATTTTGAGGATTGGACATGAGAAGAATTAGAAGGTTTATGTCTTTTTGTCCATGTTATCTTTATGGCCCACTTACTGTCATGTTAATAAGTCGGAAACAACAAGCAGTTTTTTTTTTTTTAAGCCTAGTATATATAAGGAAATCTTATTTTTTATTTTTTTTTTGCCTCTATTGATTAAACTTGTAACAGTAAAAAACAAAAAACATCTGCATGTGCAATGATAAAGAAATGAAAACGTTATGACATAAGGGGCATGATGAGAATTGCCAAGTAGAACTAACTTTCCATTTAATAATGATATTTCATTTTATTCGAGATCTCTCATTCTACTCCTTTTCAAACTTCTTCGAACAAAAACCCTATTAATGTAATACTACTATCATGCACTACCTATGAAATCTGTAAAAACAACAATCCCATGAAAAACATGTCTGCTTCAATTTCAGCAATGACATTTTATTTTTTTAAATATATGAAAAGACTAGACAGATTTTGGGAGCGTAGGGCTTTATTTTTTAATTCACAAAGCGGTAGCTATTTTAGATTGAAGTTCTAAATTATCCCATGCTAGTTTGTTTGACATAACTGATTTCGAGAATTTTAATTTTATTCAAACACTATAGTGAATCCTTCAATTATATGATATTGAAATTTGATTTAATACACGTTCCTTACAAAGGACGATAAATCTAAAATAATAATAAACAATTTTCCAATAAGTCGCTTGTTTTTGACATATTTACTTAGTACAACGTCATATTTAGCCTTTGATCTCCACAATATCCGCTGGAGAACTTCTCCAGTATGTGAATATTCATTTTAAATTGAAAGTTATCAAAATTCGTGTCACAAGAAAACGTTTATCTTAGAAGCTCAAAGCAGAACAATTTGTAGGTGACTTGTAACAGCACGTCTCTGGCACCTAATTACCTTCTATAAAGTAAATCAATTTTACTTTGTTACTCCAGATAAAATTTACTATTTTCCTAAATAACATATATGTTTTAATACGATTTCACAATATTTAAATAAAAATTGATATTAACTTTATTTTGTAAGAAGAAATTATTAAATGTACTGGGGAAACAGTTACAAATTAAATAATATATTTAAGAAAAGTTTGTGCAGGTTCCCTCATTAGAAACCTAATCAAAAAAGTAGGAGATGGGAAGACAGTGGAAACTGACAAACCGTTCACAAAACGAAAATACAGGGTGAGCGAGTGCCTCTTGGAAAGGTAAAAATGCCTTAACCTGTAAAAACAGACTCATATCTCCATAAAATTCATCTCAAATAGTGGTATTCTTCAACATCATCTGTATTCAGAAGCTAACGGCAAACTTCTGGTTTATGTTCTTAAAACTTACATTGAAAATCTAATAAATAAATCTTAAATAATAATTACAAAATAAATAAATGTAATAACATAAAATCCTTTGATCTGGTGTCGCTTTATTGACAGTTTTCCTTTATTTTGTAATAAACCATATATTTTTTTCTTTGCTTTTTATTCCAATGAAGAGTTTGTTATGTTTAAAATTAATATTTCCATTAAGAGGTTATCATAATGTCTTATTTAAACAAGGAACTGATTTGTATGCCAAATGAGAACACCATGTTTATTCGGTTTGAATTCTGATTTAATAGGGCGTATAGAAAAAAATAATAACCGTTTTATCAAATTCCAGAGTTCAAAAGTCTGTAAATATCTTAATGCTATTTATTATCTCCCAATACTTAATATTCCCTTTAGAGCATTCTCTAAGCTTGTTTGCTAACACTGGACTTCTTCAAAAAAAGCCTGAATTCAGTTATTTATTTCAAAGAAGAAGCAAATTCTCATAATTTTAAGACAGTACTGGAAAAAAATTTACAGCCGCTGAAGCAACTCATGAAATTATTAAATATTAAGGGGGAGGTGTCCTTGAAGAGCGATGAACTACAACCACCAGAAAGAATAAAGTATAACCTTTATCAAGAAGAACAGTATTAGTTTCATATCTATGAGGCATAGAAATCTCCAACAAACGAGGAGAGTTGAGGATTGTACGAAGGGTTTTCGATTCTATGGATTGGATTGGAAAAGAATTAAAAGGTTTAGTGTAGCTTCAATGCTCAACTCCTTAAGTCGAAATAAATCTAATTACTGCAATTTAAATGAGTGTTTTGATATTAATGGGTTGTATAACAAAAAAGGACCGTTTTTGAAACAAATATTTATATTATTATTTCTTTGATATAAAATACAACTAATACACAAAGTACAGTCCATTGTTATCTACCGTCATTACCCATCTGCTAGCCAATTGCTCGATGCCACGTTACCATTCTTTGGGATGGCTGTCAAAGAACTCCCTAATCCGAAGGTGCGAGGTCTGGACTATATGGTGGATGAGGCAGGAGTTCAAACCCATGAAGTTCTGTAACTTCATTAACTGACTTTTCTGCTGATTGTTGAGGAGTAAGTTCGTGAGAGACCAGTCTACAGGTCTTTTTCACCTTCCCCATGGAGAGAAGATGGCGACTAACAGTATCTTTCGACACACCACACTCCCTGGCAAGTTCGCGAGTACTTGTGGACGGATTTGACTTAACAGCTTCCTTCAGAACCTCATCAATATCCATTAACTGCCGCCCGGAGCCCTTCTTCCTTCCAACGCTCTTCAAGAACAAATTCCCCTGCATATTTAATAATTTCACGAGTCCGAAGCAACTGTGAAATTTTTTTTCCAGTAATATCTTATAATTATGAGAATTTTGTAAGACACTGTCATGTTTCTTCTTTGAAATAAATAACTGAACTGAGGCTTTTTTTGAAGAAGCCCAGTGTTAGTAAAGAAGCTTAGAGAATGCTCTAAAGGAATTATTAAGTATTGGTAAATAATAACTTACTGAATTTCGAAGGAGTCTCTTATATGTGGACGCCAAATAAGACATTAGTCCGAATGGTGTCCTCGGTAGTAGATCTGTTCAACTAGGATTTATGTCATAAAAAAATGATATGCTATTTTGATGTATTACAAAGGTAAATCTGCTGCTCTTTTGACTTAACATGAAGTTTCGAGTTTTTAAAAAATCCTTGACGAAGGAAATCCTTGGCCACTCCCCTTCCTCACTTAGAATTGGTTTTCGTCCTCAAGGATACAATTTTAAGATGGCGGAAGGACATCTTTGGGCCACTTAGGTATATATTATATTAGTTTTCGGTATTAAGGATATGTTGAAATATTCCAGGATTTTTGCGGTTATTAAGTTACCTGAATGAAATTCCGCCATTGCTACCTTTTTAGTTTGTTTTCTTGAGGAAATTATTTTTAAATAGTCCGCGATTTAACGATTCCAGGATGGCGGAAATATCTTCTTCCGTTGTTAACGCATTCGATGGAATGTTGGATATAGTGTTTCAGCACTATCAACCGTCGAAAGTTTTTACTAAATTTGTAGAAGGAATAATATTTTTCCTTTTTTCATTTAAGATTTTCATTAACGTTTTTCCTCTAACATTTATTACGCTCCACTTAGATGAAGAAATGTTAAATCAGTGCGGGCTCAATAAAACTCAAAGTGGAATCCTTTGGAGGTGAGAAGAAGAGCAGGTGTGAACAAAACCTCAAAAAAAGAACTCAAGGTCTTAGATGTCAAAGCGGCTAGAGAAAGAGGATCGCTGGACAAAGGGGCCTCATCTAACGACCTGGAGCGGGGGGGGGGGGGGGGGGGTTCTGGAGCGAGGGGAGATGCTGACAACTCAAATTGCGAACCGTTATCGCCCTCATTGTTTTCTCTACATCATATATAAATTTCTTCTCTTGAATTTTATCTCCGCAACAGGATTGTTGATGATGTTGACATAACTAGCAAATTAATTACCTTTTCGATGTTTTATCAATGTTTAGTGTTTTATCAACAAAAGTACTTTTTCCACTTGGGATAAGCATTATGTTATGATTTATGGATTGTTTGACCCTTTTATCCGAAAGCCTTTCTAAAATATTCAATGCTTATTATTTTTCCTTAAATAAACCTATACAAAACGATTAGTCCAGCCAATGAGTGCTGAAATGAAGGGTGTAGAGTGCATGGAATATCCGATTATTTTTTACCTCAGGGCTTCGTAAGAAATAGTTCGAAGAACATACTAAAAGTACCCACCCCTGGGGGTTGAGCTAACGGTGGGGGGATAGGAGAAGCTAACTATTTTTTTTTTTTTTCTCATTTATTGATATTTAAAACTGTACAAAACAATATACATTAAGTAAATGTGATGATAGTGAATACATTTGCATGTAAATAACTTGTGAAGAACTACTCACTAGTAGCACTTCAATAATATCTACACTAAAAGGTCTCTAGGCCATCTTCTTTTCACACGCCTCGGAGGATTATCGGGAATGGAGTGGTAAGCAAGTTGGGAGACTAGTGGATTTGAGTGGTTATGGAGCTTACTATGGAAAGATACGTATCTGATTAGGGCTTAATCAGCAGCATATGGAACATTAAGATCTTTATGGATAAGTTTATTGGTCACGAAATAAGGAGCATTGAGGATTTTTCGAAGGATTTTGGATTGTAAGGATTGGATACGAGATGAATTAGATGGTTTAGTGGAGCCCCTAAGCTCAACTCCGTATGTCCAAATAGGTCTAAAAATTGTCATGTAAATGAGTCTCTTGTAATTTATTGGAAGCTTTGAGCGTTTGTCTAGGCAGTATTAATTAAAAATTAAAATTAAAAACAAGAAAGAAAAAAAAAGAGAACAGAAAATTACTATGATATACATAAATAATATTAACTGTATGAAATATATAATAAATGAAATTAAAAAATAAATAACTTGAGGTACGCATGAAGGTATAGAAGGATCAATACAATTAGGATTGTTGAAATTAGCTAAGTCAGAAACGTAAGGTATATTAAGATATTTGTGGATAAGTTTTTTTGTGACGAAGTAAGGGGCATTTAGGAATTTTCTAAGGATTTTGGATTGTAAGGATTGGATACGAGATGAATTGGATGTAAATCAAATTTAAAAAAAGAACTTGTATGGGGATGTGTAAATCAGAAACTGGATTGTTGAAAATTGAGAATAAAAACTTCTTGGATAGAGAACGTTCTTAAAAAAAATAAATATAGTTTCTTCTTACGGGAAAGAGGGAGAGACGAGGGGAGAAATTTGGCAAAGGAAGAGCAAGAGGAATAGTCCAAGAGGATGTGATTGTGTTGGAGTAAAAGGAAGAAGGAAAGTGTGAAGAAGAATAAGTGATGTTCGCGTCGTCCTTGCTGGCCGATTAGTGTTAAAAAAAAAAAAGCTATCAAAAAATAAGTTTCTCACAGGCTGGGAAAAACAATAGAACATAGACAAGTGTATCTAAAATCTACTGCTTTTGTATTTACCGCTTCTGATAAGAATCTGCCGGAATTTTTTTTAAATATGAGTAACACAAAAAGAGGAGGAGTGTGTTTAATAAATTTAGACAAAACGTGACTCCCTCCATTTAAACCAAACTCCTAAAAGGTAGGCCCTAGCGACAAAAGTTATATAACAAAAAATATATTTTATTTTAAAATATATATTATATATTTTATATTTTCGTGTGTACAAAAAAACGTTGCACGAGAAAACTACATACCCCCTCCCCTCTCCAGACAAAAGATGTCCACATCAATTAAGTATATCATATTCACTAAAGCATTTTTATAGTCCAGTCAACAAAGGATAATAGAGTGCGTTTTCTGTAATCCAAGGTTTTTTCTTCGGAAACATGTTCAGGGTTTGAGCTTTAGGGCTCTACTAAACCATCCAATTAATCTCGTATCCAATTCTTACAATCCAAAATCCTTCAAAAAATCCTAAATGCTCCTTACTTTGTGACCAATAAACTTATCCATAAAGATCTTAATGTTCCATATGTTTCTGATTTAGCCCAAACCAGATACCTATTCTTCCATAGTAAGCTCCATAACCACTCCAATCCATTTGTCTCCCAACTTACTTCCTCCTCCATCCCTGATAATCCTCCGAGGCGTCTGAAAAGAAGATGGCCTACAGACCTTTTAGTGTAGATTTTATTGAAGTGCTACTAGTGAGTAGTTCTTCACAAGTTATTTACATGCCATTGTATTCACTGTCAACACCTTTACTTGTTGTATATAATTTTGTTCAGTTGTAAATATCAATAAATGAAAAAAAAAAAGAAAATCCTACAAACTGAAAATATTACAACCTTTTATACTTTGAATATAAATAAAAGGAGTGCTTTAAATTATAAAGCGTAGTGAAATTTTACCTGGATTTCACTCTCTCTCTCTCTCTCTCTCGCTCTCTCTCTCTCTCTCTCTCTCTCTCTCTCTCTCTCTCTCTCTCTCTCACTCTCTCTCTCTCTCTCCCTCTCTCTCTCTCACTCTCTCTCTCTCTATCTATCTCTTTAGCCACTAACCCTCTCTTCTCTCTTTTTTTTCAATCCTTTCAAAATAAGGATAACAACTCAAATCCACTAGTCTATCAACTTGCTTCCCACTTCATTTCCGATTATCCTCCGAGGCGTCTGAAAAGAAGATGGCCTAGAGACCTTAATGTTCCGTATGTTGCTGATGTAGCCCAAACCAGATACCTATCCTTCCATAGTAAGCTCAATAACCACTCAAATCCGTTAGTTTCTCGATTTGCTTCCCACCCAATCCTTCGAGGCGTCTGAAAAGTAGATGGCTTAGAGATCTTCTCGTATAGAATTTTTATTGAAGTGCTACTGAGGAATAGTTCTTTTCAAGTTTTGACATGTTATTGTAATCGTTATCAGCCCATTTACTTATTTTATATATTTGTACAGTCGTAAATTTCAATAACTTGATATATAGAAAAAAATGTTCACGGTAGTTAGAAAGTAAACATACTAAAAGACCTGGCATTTTCGGGCCTGGGAACACTGATGAATAATTTCTGAGTTAAAAACCTAAATAATATCGAAAAACGTGTTTTCGCGGAGAAGTGCGACTTACCGCAACTTATTTTGGTTTTGTGACTCTGAGTGTGAGAATTAATCATTGAAGTTCATTATTTATAGTTAATTATAATACCTAACCCGTATATAGGCTTATTGGAGGCATTGAGTTTCAAAAAATATGACCACTGCTGAATACCAAAATTTTCAAAAAAAAACAATAAAATTGGTGTAACTTTTGACAAGTTGAAGATAAATAAGAATATATACACATATATATTCTTCTTATATTCACATATATTCGCAATACTTCTTCTTCCCTTGGAACATTCAAAACACTACTCTTTCACCATCTTCTTTCCCTCCAACCCGACGCTCTCTAATTATAAGGATGTATGTACTATGTATGTAATCGTCTAATTTATTTACTAAGACCGTCAGACATAAAACATTAGCCAAAATTATAGTCTGACTATGATAATGTTTGATTTCTTGTTATGCTAATTTTTGGTTTTCTTTTTTTTATTTTTCTTTAAATTTCTGTTTGTTTTTTTTCTCTTCTGCAATTTTGTTTACAATATTAACCTCTTTATGTGTACCTTTATTTCTTCACTCTCTTTTTATTAATAGTTTTTTTTTTTTTCTAGTTTTTCTCTGTATTTTTTTTTATACATATTTGTATTTAATTTTACCTATGTTGTTTTATTTTTAACAGCCTCTCGGCCAGTTATGATCTTACTTTGTATTATTTAATGTTATTCTTAAGGGACTTTGTCCCAGAATATAGTTTTCTTTCTATTTTATTCTATTCTAATTCACATATATATTCACTAAAAATGAATTTATTGCTCTGCAACTTTTGTTATAATATCTTCCGTCATAAGATAAACGGTTTAGAAGATATAAAGAGAGCACTTGAGGTGAAAATCGCTTTTTCGCAAATTTTCACATTTTCCATGCGCAGATCTCGTAAATGATACAGAATATGAAAAATGTATATAGTATAAAATTTATAGAGAATTTAATTAACTTTTTTTTTTTTTTTTTTTTATTAAATAGTGATGGAGAAGTAGATAGTTGGGGTATGCAGTCATAAAGGTACACAGCAATTAAAAAATAAGTTTTTTTAATTATAACGCCAGGACTTTTAGTATGTTTAATTTCTAAATACTCTGAACATTTTCTTTTTCTATATATCAATTTATTGAAATTTACGACTGTACAAATATATGCATCAAGTAAATCTGTTAATAGTGATTGCAATAACAAGTCATAAATTGAAAAGAACTACTACTCATCAGTAGCAATTAAAAAAAAAATCTACACTAGAAGATCTCTAAGCCATCTTCTTTTCAAACGCCTCGAAGGATTATCGGGAAGAGAGTGGGAAGCAAGTTGAGAAACTAATGGATTTGAGTGGTTATTGAGCTTACGATGAAAGGATAGGAATCTGGTTTGGGCAAACTCGGCAACATATGGCATTTTGGATTTTTCATAGGATTTTGGATTGTAAGGATTGGATACGAGATAAATTGGATGGTTTAGTAGAGCCCTAAAGCTCAAACCCTGAACATATTTCTGAAGAAAAACCTTGGATTACAGAAAACGCAGTCTATAATCCTTCGTTTACTGGACTGTAACACTGCTTTAGTGAATATGATATACTTAATTGCTATAGACGTCTTTTGTCTGGAGAGAGGGGGGGGGGGGGGTTATGTAGTTATATCATGCAAAGAGTTTTGTAAAATAAGTTTTTAATTGCTGTGTAACTTTATGACTGCATACCTCTACAATATACTTCTCTAAATACTTAACAGTCAACTATACCTCTTCAATGTATCACTATTTACATTGTTTTTCGTATGGCACACAGTTTTTTTTTAAATATGAGTGAAAAAAACCGAAATCTTTGAAAAAATTGGGATCTTTTAGTATGTTAACTTCCTAACCTGTTTCCGAAGAAAAACCTTACATTACAGAAAACGCAGTCTACCCTCCATTTCCTGCCTTCATTGGCTGAACTGTTAGTTCACTCTCAAGATAATCATTCGAAGACTGCAATGCAGACCTTCATCACTACAATGCTATCAACAATAGTACAATATATAAGATATAGTAATATTGTAGTCTTTGTAATTGTCCTGATTTCGGAATCTATTGAAGAAATAAATTGCTTGCTGCAGCAACTAAACGAAGAAGGGAAAGAAGCAGGACTAGAAATCAACTATAACAAATCTTTCCTAATGACAAACAGAAACAAGGAAGAAATTTACGTAGAAGATCGCAAGTTAGAATGGGTAGAAGAAACCGTTTATCTCGGGCAATATATATCTTTTGAAGAAAGATTTAAAAAAGAATTAAAAAGGCGAACCAAAAAATAGCTTGGTCTAAATATTGGTCAAACAAAGATATATTCAAAAGTAACATGCCTATCGCCCTGAAGAAAAAAGTCTTCGATATTTGCATTCTACCTTCCCTAATTTACGGTTCCCAAACCTGGCCTGCAAACAGACATATAAATAATAGCCTAGCTATTACCCAAAGAGCGATGGAAAGGAGCATGCTAGGGATAAAGCTAAGGGATAAAATCCGTAGCAGGAAGATCCGCAAAATAACCAAGACAAAAGATGCGGTGACAACCTTCCTAGAAATTAAGTGAAAATGGGCAGGCCACATAGCAAGAATGGACAGTAGAAGATGGGCCAAAAGAACCACAGATTGGTATCCTGTCCATTCAACACGGAAGAGAGGAAGACCTAGTTCGAGATGGCGGGACGACATCGAAGATCTTCTGGGGTGTCTATGGCACCGGTCAGCAAATGATAAAGACATTTAGAAAAAACTGGGAGAGGCTTATGCCCAAAGATGGGCCACTTTTCTTTGAAAAAAAAAAAAAAAAAAAAAAAAAAAAAATGTAAATTTCTTTTATTATTTTGTAATTATCTTATGTGGAAATAAAGGAGCTATTATTATTATTATTATTATTATAATATTGTAGTCTATTACTCCTAGCCTACCATACTGTCTCTATATTATAGACTAGAGTCTAATTACGGCCAATAACTGGAACTCGCAGAACAAAGGGGCTCGTAATCTTGTTCGCTTTAATTATTCCACAACCCGTATAATTGTTATTCCATTTGTGTTTCCATTTTATCTAGTCCCTTTTTTGAATATTTTAGTTGAGAACGTTCAACTCCTGTTTGAATTCATAATTATAATCATTATGAATATAAATTTGTCACTTTTTGCATAATTAGGAAATTCTTTATGTAGGATAAATATTTTATTTCATAATAATATTAATACCCATTGCTACCGAAAGATAGTAGTTTCAGATCTTTCTGGCTAAGAATTTTTGATCCCCGAAGGATATTCGGCCAGTTTTGTACTTTTAAAAATTGACTTTGGGGTAGGTGTCTATAGTTTTCTAGTGTAACGTTTTTTCACACTCAAAAATGTAACATTTTGACATGATTCAGATTTTATTTTAATGTAAAATTGAATGAAACATAGCTTAGTATCCAAACCAAAACTCAGGATTTTTCAGTAAAAATTCTATGATATTTCGGTGCTGACTCAATGAAAAAAAAAACCGGCCAAAATATCATTGAAAGATTTACTCTTCCTCTTCAATATGGCTCAGATAAACTTGAATTTGGTTGCTTGTAGTCCGCGACAAATCGATTTTAGTAAAACGTAAATTTTAAATTATGCAATTTAGACCTACAGAATAAGTCAATATTTAATTAAATATATGAAAAATAGTTCATAGGTTTTCGAGGTCGCTGATCGCGGATTTCATACATTTATAATTAGAAACACAATTTTGCATTTGACAGCTGTCAATTGTCAAAATATATTTTTGACATCAAATTCGTGATCAGAAAATTAATTTAAACTCTCGAAAAAAAATTCAAATATCAAAAAAAAACACGTTTTTCCCCTTATGGGGTTCAGGGAAGGGAGGGGGGGGGTCGGAAAAAAATCTCAAAAATTTTTTTTTTGGCCCTCTTCAAGGTTTTGGGGTCGATTGAATAAAATGGGGGCCGCCAGACCTATCTTATCCCGCTATCCCCTTTTCGAGAACTGTATTAAAGTATTTCTACTTAGAGGTGGTGTTCCTCTTTGAATCCATCTCTTAATCATCTCCTTTTCCATTCATCATAACAGTCAACTATTCTTTTATCATTAAAAAATCATTTAGTCCAGTCCAAATAGGAATATACATATGAACTAAAAATACTAGTTCCAATTTTTTCAGGAATGTGCAGGGGAGAGAACACTGAACTAGAACAAATAAAGTCCCTCAAAATCCCTATGACGCTGGGGGGGGAGGGGGGGCTTTAAAGGGGGGGCTTTAAGTGAACCCATCTTTAAATTTTTTGCTTAAAACTTAAACATTGAAAAAGTTGTCTTGTACAAAATAAAAGCTTATAATATTCGCGTCAATACATTTATACATTATGTATACATTTTTACGAAAAGCAGGACCGTTTTTAGAATACTTTTGTATTCTAGAGCGTCACTAGTCCATTTTAGGGGAATTAGATTTCGGAATAAAACTTGTACTTGGTTAAATTCCTTACAAAAATATATGTCATGTAATAATTTCATTTAATACATCGCAACTTACAGTAATTTTACGGTTTCAACGAAAACCTTGATTTAAACATAATTGGGAAATAAGGTTCTCTTCGATTTGCTTCTTTTTTTTTTTTCGAATTATCAAATTTTGATTGTATATCGATTAGGGTAAATCACTAGTTATGGTCATAGTCAAGGGAACTTGTCGATTTAAAACGGAATTCTGTTGATACAGTTTGTGATATGACATCTTTGGTTTTATATTTAGAATCTCAAAAGTTTATTCTACAGAATGTAAAATTGACAAATAAACTGAAGCTTCCTTTCAAATAAATATTTATAATTTTTTACAAAAAGTTAAAAAATACCAGTTATGGGCATGCTGTACCTATTATGGTCATAGCCAATACTAGTTATGGTCATGTGGCAAAATAATCTGTAAACAATTATTTAAAAATGAATATTAATTAATAAACAACTATAACTATAAAAATAATATAAATACTAATACAACACAGTCTAAAAAAAAGTTATATATATATATATTTAAAAACACAATCACTCAATGCACTCGTTCACAAACTTTGTAGTTACTTATTAGTTAAGAAAACCATCATAGAATAATAGTTGAAAATGAATTTAAACAAATATTTATCAGAGAATAATTTATAGCCGCACTTCTCGTTAATTTTCCTATAAAAGCACTAACGGCTTACGACATGGTAATCATCCCCACTAAAAAATAATGAATTAAAAGAAATCGGAATATATTTTTGTAAATTATCTACTTTCGATATTTACAGTTTTCTGGAACAGCAGTAGCCATCCGCGAAGTACAGAATATAACTAACTGTATTAACTAGTAATGGCCACTTAAGAGACGTAGGGTCAAACTTAGCCACTAATAGGAAGGGATATAATATTTAAGTTTTGGAAGAACATAATCAAATGAAGAAAATTATATTGTTTCTTTATTAGCAGAAAGAACGTTTCTAACAATAAAGAAAATTTAAATGGATAGCGGTGACCATCACCCATATCTCGTATTTTTATACACCAGTTATGGTCAGTTCAATATTATTGTTAATTAAAATCAGATAGTGCAACCTACTGTAGATTGTATGGAAGCCTGAATTCTATTAAAAAGATACATAACTCAAAAACTAAAAATTAATGAAGCGATTTCACTATAATTCCTTAAGAATGCTCACTTTTGAAAATGATCTTACTAAAAAAGGAGGTTTTTGAGGACACTATTTGAGGAAAATATTTTTTAATGCATACTGCAAAGGGATAGGAGGGAGAGTTTCATTAGTAAATGAATCTTAAATCCTTTTCAGAAATATTTCTCCTGGTGATATCACAAATAAATGGATTAGACCCTTATTATTAAGATAATTGTATTAGCCTGCCCATAACAGGTGAGGTGACCATAACTAGTGATTTACCCTATTTTATATTTATATGACAGTTTATTTTGCAATTTTGTCAAAAAAATTGCAGTTCTTATTCACATCATTGGGAGGATCACCTTCTTCGAAGGATGCGGAAGAAGTTTGATTATCCTGGAACATTAATCAGATCCTGGAATTGGAAGTGCCAGCCACCCCTTCCTCCCTTCGATGATTGATCTCGACATCTCAATGCCCTTCCATCCAACTGAACTGCCCGCATTCCATTCCGTCTACCTTTCGCATTTTATAAAGAATCTTTCTGGACAGATTTTTCTTTTTTATGATAAAATATTACGTAATTTTAGCGTTTATAATAATAAAGTATCTAAAAATTTGCTGTGTTTCGACAGTTTCTAGTTTTTTGAAACAACGAAGATAGAAGAGATTTATCTTCATATCTCAACCAAAAAATTTAATATTTTCTCGTTCTATGTTGTCTTTTTATTGGATTTCCCGGAAATTTATTCGACCGAGTTTGAACTCGTAAAACGATTATTCAAACATCACATTAAAAACTAAATTATATGCAGGTAAAGCAACATAAATAAACTTTTGGACGAATGCTTACGAAGTTTGCCATGAAAGGATAGTTATCTGGTTTGGGCTAAATCAACAAAATATGGAACATCATCTTTTTGGATAAGTTTGTTTGTGACAAAGTAAGGAGCATTCATGATATTTCGAAGAATTTTGGATTATAAGAATAGATACGAGGTAAATTGGATGGTTTAGCAGAGCCCCAAAGCACTACTCCTTATGTCCAAATATTACTGTCATGTATGCGGATTCCTAGTAAGTCGTTTGTCTAGAAGGTGTCCTAGACAGCGGATCTGTTCAAAAAGGATTAATGGAATATCATTAAAGGATACTTGTAGGGCAAGAAGTAGTATCTTTACGACGAAGAGTATAGGTTATTTGATGGGATTTGTTTGGATTTATTTTTGATTCCCCAATTTCAACACTACTTTTGAAGGATTTTGATATCGGATTGGTGTGTTTGGGAGGCAATGAAGGGACCATTGTTTACTGATAACACACAAATGTCATCAGCATACGTGGTGAGGGCAGTCCTAGGATGAGTTGAAATTTCCCCTATATACACCGTTTGAGGGTGGGACCTAGGATACTTCCTTGAGAAACACCAGCGGATTGGTCAAAAGGAAAGAATAGAAAAAGTTATGATTTTCTTTAAAGTGTCTATTTCTCAGATGGATGCGGATAATAAGGAAGTATGTGAAAGGTAGGACTTTGTAAAGCAGTCCCGGGTGCAAGATTAGGTCAAAAGCATAAACAAAGTCAGACAAATATTTCTGTTTGAGAGAAGAATAACAAGTTTTAACATCTCTGCAAATGAATAATCTATCTAATGTGGACAGTTTATTCTATAAAGGAATAACTGAAAGAAAACAAGAAAACTTACATTATTTTTCAGATAACCAACACTAATTATAAACATTGACTTTTTTTTTTTCTTTGTTTATATTCTGTTATTTGAGCTGTGATTACGGGGGATCCTTCTGGGACAGGCCAAGCCAAGATTTCAACCAAATATTTTTCTTTCACACAACCGTTTTCTGTCTGGAAGTAGTTCATCCTTAACTAATTGTAAGTACCTGACCCAAGACTCTTTTCCGGTTGGAGTGCTTCAGGTTTATTTTTTTTCTATAAATTTATTTATATTTATACACTCCTGCGCATCAAACTGCATCCTTCGAGAAATCCTTTATTATCCGCATGTCCTCTTTATGGAATTCATTGCCCATCCCAATTCGAAAAATTATTTACTATTTCTTTACCTCCTGAATTTTCAATCTTCCGAGCAAATGTGAAACACGAATATTTATATATGCATTATAATAGTACACATAAGATGTTTCCTTTTACAAGATTGCTAATTTAACCATCGCTGAACCGAAGGCTTGGAGGATGCTCGGATACGGGAGACTGAGGATAGGACGAAGAGAGAAGAAGTGCCGAGGTAAGTTTAATTACTGTTCCTTTGGGGAGATGCCTTCAGCTGTTGGTCGTTTTAATGAACTTGGGGCTCTGTTATCAGTAAACAAACATTGACCCCCCCCCCCCCCCCCCCCCCTCGGGCGATAACAAACAAGGGGTCGTTAGCAACAACTTACCTGTCTTATCAACTTACCTGTGATCATCAATAGCAGATATTTAGAAAATAATAAAATTTTTTATTTTTTTTAAATTTTATTATTGAATTATCTTTACAAATCATCTTATAATTAAATATTTAGTATAAAATTAAAAATTAATTATATTTTTTTATATTCAATTCACTTTATTACAGCATTTACTCCTCTTTAAAGAATCGTCATTATGTGACTTGTTTCGGGATCTTCCATCCCATTATATCTGAACACTGAAATAATGTTTATATCTTAACTAATAATCTATACCACCAAGTCAATTTTACAGTTACATTTAAAATACCTCAACCCATTAGGGTTTAAGGTTCTATTCCTAATTTTGTTTTTTGTTTATTTTTATTTTTATTTCTAAGTCGCCAATCTTATATTTTCAATTTGTCTATTACATGTGCGTAAAATGTTCCTATTTTTTCAGTATCTGTTTCATAGTTATTGCGTTATCTATTGTTTTAATTATATATACCGCCTCTTTATTTTTTCTGTTGTGTTTTTTTTTGTTTAATGTTGTAATATTTCTAACTTTTCAAAATCAAAATGGTGGTTTAACAGTGCTGTTTTATTTTTATTTGTTTTACAGTCTTATTTATGATGATTTATTCTTTTATACAATTTTTGTTTTGTTTCATTTATGTTGTGTTTGTTGCAATTTAAACAGTTAATTCTGTATATTACATCTTTTTTATCTTTGTGATCTATTTCATTTTTTTAAATATTGTATTTCTACACGCTAGTAAGGCCTATTTTCATTAAAAGAGTACGACCATGGATTACAGTAAAACCTTGATATGAAATATCTTAGAATTTATTATAAATATCGGATTATATTATTTCATTCATATTCATATTGACATATCCATGTCAAAAAAATTATCTGATATAAAATATTACAGATGCGAAATGAAATAATATAATCCGATATTTATAATAAATATAATAAAATTGCGGCATTTAGCTACATTTTTGATCTAGTTTAACCCAAATTTTTTTTTGCACTCAGAGATACTCACCTTGTATAACTTTGGTCTCTAAGAACTGCCTTTTAGGAGCTATATTGGTTTGAATGAAAAAAGTAATGTATGAAATCAGACCTAGTCAGACATTTATTCGACAAAATATTTTGTTATAAAACATTTGGCGATAGGACCTACCATTTACCAGGTATGCAAGTTTAAAATGTCTTTTTAATTCCAATAGAATGCGCTCTTAGCCTATTGAAGGATTTGCTTATCTCTAAACGCTATTTTGTTTGTTAGTCATTTGTTTACAAAAGTCAGTTGTTTTTAAGTCGTTTACGTGGACGTATCATACCTTTCTTTGGTGTTAAAAATGTCTAATTTTAAGCCAAATAAAGAGCATTTGCGGCATGTCATGATTTTTCTTATTTAATCAAAAGAAAAAGGCATCTGAATGTCATCGAATTCTTGTTGAGACTTATGGCGATGTTGCTCCAACCGTCAGGACATGTGAACGTTGGTTTCAAAGTTTCAAACGTGGTGATTTTGATGTTACTGATCAAAAACGAAAAAAATCGGGATCAGAAGGGAGTAGTCTACTACGAGCTTCTCAAACCCGGCGAAACAGTCAATACCGAGCGCTACCGACAACAAATGATCAATTTGAGTCACGCATTGATCGAAAAACGTCCAGAATGGGCTCACAAGCACGCCAAAGTCATTCTTCAGCATGATAACGCTCCTGCACATTCAGCCAGATTGACTAAGGAAACGATTTCTTCGCTTGGTTGGGAACTCCTTCCCCACCCGCCGTATTCACCTGACCTGGCGCCTTCTGATTATCACCTCTTCTCATCGATGGGACACTCATTGGCGGAGCAACACTTCAACAATTTCGAAAACGTACGAAAATGGCTCGATGAATGGATTTCAAATAAAGATGAAGCATTCTTTTGGAATGGTATCCATATATTGCCCGAGAGATAGACAAAATGTGTAGAAAGCGAGGGTCAGTACATTGAATAAAATATATTATACTTTTTTTTAAATTACTGTGTATATATTTTAAGAAATAAACGACATTTTAAACTTGCATACCTGGTAGGATCCAAATTGGTTTGAATGAATATAGGTCAAAAGTCAAGTTTTGCCTGAAAATTTTTTTATTGTTGGATATATTTTGGCACACTCTAGCTCTGTTGGTGTTGCTCCAATCGAAAATTTAAGGAGAGTCACTTTGTCAAAAAATTGATGGAGAATATTTTTTTGTTCTATAACATTCCCCGCTAGGACCTCACGTTGAGGAGCTAAATTGCTTTGAATGAAAAAAGTCACGTTTGAAATCTCAATTTTTAAATTTAGTTTTTTTTTTTTTTTTCCACGCTAGCTCTGTTGGTGTTCCTCCAATCGAAAATTTAAGAGGAGTTACTTAGTCAAAAATTTAATGGTGAATAATTGGTGGTTATAATTGGTGGTGGCAACGCTAGTTCTGTTGGTGTTGCTCGGATCGAAAATTTGACGAATGTTTCCTCATCAGAGGCAGTGGATTATAGATAGGCATGTCTATGTATCTATCAGTCATGGAGAAATTGATTTCGGTATATTTTTATTATTATTATTTTTTTTTTTTAACATGAATCGGCCAGCAAGAACTACGCAAAGATCACTTATTCTTCTCCACACTTTCCTTTTACTCAAGTACTCTCTCATCCTCTTGGACTGTTCGTCTAGAGCGCTTCTAGTCCTTTTTCTTACACGTCTCTCCCTGCTCCCCGTAAGAAACCTAACTTCATTTAGTTTTTTCCAAAACGTAATCTATCCAAGCAGTCTATCTTTATCCGTGGTTCTTTGCCAGCCTATTTCCTGTTTTATTTTGTATTCTTATGTCAAATATCTTCTTGTTTAGTATCCTATTATTCTGATCGCGTGCCTATAGAACCTCAGTCTTCTGATCCAGATGACTGTTTCCGGATTCTCCAAATTCCTATATATTTCATCATTGGATTTTGGCCTATACCCCTCTTGTGTCATTTCGGGTCCGTGAATCCTCCTCAGAATATCCCTTTCAATTTTCAGGACTTTCTTCAGCCACGGAAGGCTGACTATGTTCTATCTATTTATTTCTATGTTCTATCTATTAAGATCCAAAGTTCCAAATTGATTTAATGATGGTTTGATGAATGAGTGGCATGAACGGAAACTTAGTTGGTGAGACACTTGATTACTATAACTCTGAGTCCGCCTGGAGGTCTAAGGGGATATGGCTGCCCTGGGGCTCACCCAGTCTTTATCATTGGTACCCTTAATCGCAAGAAAAACATGGCGGTTGAATGGTCATTTCCGCTCGTCTCGCAATCGTCGTAGCGCATTCTTACCTAAGTAATGAACTTAAAACTGTGTTGTAGCGTTACTTTTTTTTCTTTTTATTATTTTTTTCTTTTTTTTTTTTTTTTTTTGAATTTTGTTAATATTTACTTTTTTTACTTAAAACACCTTATTATTATTTTTTTAGGGCGCTAAATCCAAATATGACACTTTATTAAGCCGTATCACCTACCATTTTTTCATATTTGGACATCAATATATTAAATTGTTTGATTTATTACTGAATTTAACAGCTTTTATATACTAAAAATAAAATTGTAAAATAATTTGTGCTGGATGTAGAAGAGTTGGCAGGACGGCTGAAACAGATATAGATATAGATGAGCAAGATGATGAAGAGTTGCAATGTGCTACAGCAAATATACAGTCTAAACTGTTTACTCAGATTGAGCTTAACGACTTAGTTAGTGATCTTGGGTTAGCAAAAGAAAAAGCTGAATTGCTTGGTTCTAGGCTAAAAGAAAAAGAACTTGTTGGCAGTTGGAACTAGCATATATGTGTACAGGAAGAGAGAGCAGCAGTTTTCGAAATTTTTGAACAAGAAGGTGGTTTAGTGTACTGCTCAGACATTCCAAGTCTGATCAAAGAGTTTGGTGTTGAATACAAAAAAGAAGTTCGGAGGCCGTTTATTGATTCTTCCAAAACTAGTTGAAAAAAAAGCTGTTTTATATTACACAATAGTAACACTTATGCTTCTATACCTGTTGGCCATTCTATGCATATAAAGGAGAGCTATGAAAACCTAGAAATAGTGTTGAATAAAATTGGCTATTTGGTTCATGGTTGGATGATATGTGGTGACTTAAAAGTAACATGCAAGGCGGTTTCACCAAATTTCCATGTTTTTTTTAGAAATGGGACAGTAGAGCAAGGGATCAACATTGGTGCAGAAACAACTGGCCTGTGAAGGAGTCTTTAAAACCTGGCGAGAAGAACATTCTCCGCAAAAACCTTGTAGATGCTAGAAAAATTCCCTTACCACCTCTACATTTAAAGTTAGGCCTCATAAAACGGTTTTTTAAATTATATAACAAAAGCAAATTTCTTAAAAAGTATGGGTGATCCAAAAAAACTAAGACCGGATTTGGATTCACCCCACAAAAATCTATAAAAATCAGCTATTAAAGTAAAAAAAGTTTTCAAAAACACTTTTTTTTGTTGGCCTGTGTAATATTTAATTCATTATTATTCACCTAGCATAGTGCTAAAGTGACGCAATGTAATTCGTGATGTCTTTGATTAAAACGTTAGAAGAAAATATGAAATGAAAAATAAGAAATCTTAAACAAGAAAAGGATACTTGAACAGTTCCTGGAAATTATTTAAAAATACTGCAATCTCTGCTATAGAATGGTTGTTGCTCACAATTAAACTTTTCAAGAATCGTAACAATGTTCTTGACAAACTCTCAGCTAAGAGACTTTGTGACTAAGTCTGGTTGTGACCTTGGTCGGTTGCTCCTGATGAATAAAAGACAAGAAGTTAGCCTCAACTTTAGCGAGTTTGTTTCTTTCTTTTGGTCAAAGTGTAATAACTTCTAGTTGTTTCCAAAAATGTACAGATATTCAAACTAAAGCTAAGTCCATAAAAGTGTTAACAACTAAATTTTTAAAAAACAAATATTTTATTAATAACACGGTGTATGTTCTAAAGAAGTTTGTTAAAGAAGTGAATGTCAAAATAAGTTGAAAACGAGTTAACTATAAACCTTCAAAGGATGATTTTTAATTTTATAATACTTTAATTTTCGTTTAGCGTCACTTTATGCTGCTATGGCTAATCGGACGATGCTACGGTGGGAGTCCTAAATTTTGCCTATCCAGGTATAATTAGAATAGGGATCTTTAACGAGTACCTGACATCGCACAGGCTCGGGACCCCCATTTTACGTCCCTTCCGAAGGACGGCATAGCTAAGGATTTTTTACTCCCTTTAAAAAATTCTAAGGTCATCTTAGATATCTCATCTGCGAACCCGCGATCTTGGGTTTAGTTTTTATAATAATTTTTACACTGGATTCATCAAGACAGGTCTAATTTTGACTTTACGAAAGCCAGGGAATAAAAAAATCTAACTAAAATGGTAAGAAACTGGTCATATTTTCGAATATCCGCTACCTAGGGCTCCTAAAACGACAAGAAACTGCCCGTCGTTACGGACTACTTCAACAATTACTAGACAAACGTTCCAACCTTCCAATTAATTACAAAAGGTTCATTTGCATAACAGTAATTAGACCAATTTGAACATACGGATCTGAGCTTCGGGGCTCCACTAAACCATTCAATTCATCTCGTATCCAATCCTTACAGTCCTAAATCCTTAGAAAAATTCTGAATGCTCCTTCGTCGCAAACAAACTTATCCACAAAGATCTTAATATACCTTACGTTTCCGATTTACAAGGGGAGGACACACTCAGTCTCTCACGGATTTTGTTGGCAATTTTTATGGAGGTTTCGGGTAAAAAATATTAGACACATATTTTTGGCGTTCCGACCAATGGGCCCTAGAAGCCGAGAAAAAAAATAAAAATAGCATTAAACTAATTTAATTTATATCTCGAGTTTAATAAATGATATCGACATGATTCTTGCACAAAGATGTTTAGTTTTGAATGCAAATTTAAGGAAAAATATAGCCGCTCCATAGATTTTAATTTAGGTTAATTAAATTCTAAAAAAAAATTTTCAATTAAATTAAATCGACAATTTTCAAGCAAACTACCTCTTAAGATTTTTTCACACAAAAATTGACGTCAGATTCTAAATCATCACCCTAAAAGATACTGAACACCGCTTATCCAATAAAATCAAAAAATATCATTGTTTTTTTTTTTCACGCTCTTCGAGGAAAATAACATTTTTAAACCGATTATTAGTTATAAACCTTTAAATGGCCATAACTTTGTCACACAATTCACTGGTTGGTATCGCTGGAAAAAGGAAAGCCTCAGCTTTCTTTTGATGTATATAAATGTAAAATTCGATTAATATAAACCTATTAAAAAAATCCGAAAAACATTTTGATTTTTAGCTTGAGTTTGAAACCAGATAGGATGATAAAACCAAAGACATTTCAAGCGTATTACTACCCTATATTTCGTGTAAAAAAAATAAAGTTGATACGTTTAATCGTCTAAACGTAATTCATGTTTTTGTCAATTTAAACAAAAGTTGCCTACCAAGGTCAGGCAAATTTTGGAGCTTTGGGCTATGGGGATATTGTTGAAAGCTTACACAAGCTGAAGGCTAATAGCTTCTGAGAAGGTGCAACTCTTGAGGCTTCTAGGGCTCAAAGTTATTTGATTAACTCCAGCATTCCGAACTGCAAACAGCTCTCATTAAATTGTATTTGATCTCTTCCTTCTACCAAAAAAAAATTTTATTTTATTTTAATAATTAAATAATTATTATATAACCTTTTTTTTTATAATTAATTTATTGAAATTTACAACTGTACAAATATACATCAAGTAAATGTGCTAAACACGTTTACAATCACATGCCAAAACTTGGAAAGAACTACTCATGAGTACCACTTCAGTAAAAAAAAAAAAAAGCCAGGATTGGTCGTGTCGGAATTGATAAAAGTTTATTATATTTTCTGTATATCAAATTGCCGATTTTTTGACATTGTATGAATTTTATAACTGGAGACGAATGTTCAAGATTTGAAAATAGCCTTCTGAACACTACTTATCAGAGATTTGGCAAATAAATATCGTTTCCTAATAAAATTTTTGTGCATTTGTCTTATTTATTTATTTTTTATTAAATAAAACAAATGGATCAATAATCTAAAATAGGTTTAAGTTTAAGTAAAAGTATTAATAAAATCATCATCTAATTTATTACTGTGCTCTAAGAATCCTGAGATTGGATCCATTTTTTCTTTCTTTTTATAAATAAAAGAGAATACTATATTATAGTGAAGTCGATGAAGCTATGGTAGTCCCAAAGGGAAGTTTACTCCTTGGACGTGACTTCACATCGATATGAATCGGAAAGTGAAAGAAAATCCTGGAAATCCATGAAAGGATAGCCTCCTAGGCTCCAGGGGATATCCTGGAAGAGGATACGATAAGCCTATTGTCACCCTGGAAAAGTGTATCAAATAAATTTTTAGAGCCTTGTCCTTAAATTTCTTTCCTAGCCTTTTCTTTATAGATAAGTTGTAAACTAAATAAATTTATGTAAATAAATAATAATAATAATACACAACAGTGATACGTAAATTATACCAATGTTATAGATAATTTATATCAGATTCACTTTTATTCATTTATGTTATCTTGAAAAAATACTTTAAACATAAAACATTTAAAAATAATGAACTCCTTGATTTGGGGGCGCTTTTTGACTTAACAGTTTTGCTTCTTTTTTTTTTTTTTTTTTTTTCTTTTTTTCTAGTTAACAATGAATTTTTTTCTTTGCTTTTCATCCCACTGAAGATTCAATTTTGTTTAAAATACAAAATTTTATTTAACGATTACCATGATATCCTATTTAACAAGTACTGATTTGAATGCCAAATGAAAACACCACGTTTTTTTTTTTCGGCTTTAAAAGTAATTTATCCATTGAGTCGATACGGAATCATTAATGTGATCATACAATTTGAAAGCTGGTTAAATTTGCAGGTATACGAAATATTTGCAGTTTTATGAATCGTTTAAAAAAAAAAACGGTGAGCGTGAAGTATTATAAAAAACATTCCAGATCAAGCTGTTCTTTAGTCCTAAGTTTGTAAAATTTAAGGTTACATTTACTCTGGTAATGTAAATGTAATAAGTTAAAATTTGAAAAACAGTTGAGCAAAGTGGAGATATTACAGCATTATGGCAGAAACGTGATTTCCGCAAAAAAAAAAAAAAAATTCAATTATCATATATCTGCAACGGATTGGAAAAAAAAAGTGAGGTTAGCAGGATTTTTTCTTCATTTTGGTATGGTTTTCACACAGTTTTTTTTTATTGTTTTTCTACAAAAAGAGAGAATCACCCTGTTTAATAAATGAAAAAAAAAAACTTAATGAACAGTAATTATCAATTAATTTATTTTTAGAAATGTCTAGTTGATCAAAATATAGGATCTTTATCGAGAAGAATGAAAATTCTCATTTATAAAACCATAGTAAGACGAGTTGTTAATGTGTGGATGTGAAACCTGGCTCTTAACGAAAGACTCATAAAATATGTTGGGGCTCATCAATTACTCCTGGAAAAGGAAGGTGTTGAGGATAACGGGATTTGGAAGAGTTGTTTGGGGAACCCAACATCTTGGTGATAGTAAAAAGATCACGAATAAGGTGGATAGGTTATGTGGGAAGAATGTCCGACCAAAGGATTCCAAGTAAGTTGCTCTACGGGAAAGCCGGATGGCAGGATAAGAGGACGTCTACGGATCAGATGGCTGGATGATGTGGAGAAAGATCTAAGCCGGTTGGGGTTTCTGGGATGGAGGAAGAGAGCGCAGGATTGTGGAGATTGGTTGGCTGTTTTAGCCAAAGTTCTTGCAGGACCGTAGTGCCATTATAATAAATTATAAAAATAATTGACTATTAAAGTGATATGAGAAAACAAAATGTGAGGATGTAGTCAGGAAGAAAAAACTGTTAGTCCAATCAATTTTATACTCCTACTGTGTGGTTATTTGAGCCTGAACGAATACCTGCAAGTCAAGTCACTCGAAAATTCTGCAACAACCCTACACTATAGTTAGGCCAGTGCATATGAGCGCTGGAAATGAGGGGGGTAGAGTGCATGGAATATGGAATCTATATGACTCACAGCTTCGTTAGAGTAGTTAGAAGGTAAACATACTAAAAGTCCCCGCCCCTGGAGGAGGAAGAGCTAACAGTGGAGGGGGGTGGGGGAGAGAAGGTCCCATTTTTGGGTTGATTATACTCGTATCTCGGAACACGGTAGACTCGGTAGCAAAAAATATGATGCATATTAAAATTATAAAGGTAATTTAATTTCCTATTAAATTGGTATTCTATACATATTTGTCGCGAAAGTTGTTCCACGGTGTTCGAGATATAAGTATGTAAAAACCAATAGATTTTAGAAAGAAAAAAAAAATGTTTACCTCACTTTTAGTCAAACATTGCTTATAAATGCCAAGAAATAGTATATATGAAATTAAAGTAAAGGTAATGTTTTACAATTTTGATTCTGGAATTTTTCTGATTGTGAATAATCGTGGAAGGCCGTTGGAATTTCAAATCAATTTCATATAGCAATCAACATTTAATTAAGCTTTAGTTTCTATTTGAAAAACATATTTTCCTAGAGTCCACCAGTTTTCGACAGAAATCGAAAAACCCCAACGTTAGACTACACCCCCCAGGGGCGGGGACTTTTAGTATGCTTACCTTTCAACTCTAACTACTCCCAATGACAGTTTTTACTTGAACGATATTACTGACTCCATTCCTGATAATCTTCTTCGTATAGTATTATTATTTTCTTTTTGAAACTAAGGCAATATTTGGATTTATAGCTTGGTTTGTTTTTATTGTCTTTATAGCTAAAGAAATAAATATCTTAACAGCTCTGCTTTTCTCGTTATTTCTCGTATACGAGAACAGGCAGATTGATAAGGCGAAACATTGTTATTTATTCTGTTTTGGGGAATAAACAAAAGTGATATAAGAAAGAAGCTGTTTACCCAGAGCGGACCCCGACAAAGATATACTTCCTTTGACTCGTAAACTTTCCACCTGACATGTAATAGTTCCACCGCTTTTACTTGTGTTCCCTGCTAAACTTTATTCCGCGGGAACATGGGTTGCTGTTTGTTGCCTGATATTATTTGTGTTGCTTTGATTTATTTTCGCCTCCTTACTTTTTATCTGAAGTTTGCCCATTTCCACGATAATAGTAGGGAAGGAAATTGAAATTTGAATTATTTCCTTTATTGATGTAGATAATAAATGTCTGTTTTGTTTTTTCAAGAAGAGATAAGCGAAGGGTGAGTGGCCTAAAAGATAGAGCGAGAGAGAGAGTGAGAGAGAGCGATAGAGAGAGAGAGAAAGACCGAGAGCGAGCGAGAGAGAGAGCGGAGAGAGTGAGAGAGATAGAGAGAGAGCGAGAGAGAGAGAGAGAGAGAAGAGAGAGAGAGAAAGAAATCCAGGTAAAGTTATATTTAAAGCACTCCTTTCATTTATATTAAAGTATAAAAGGTTGTAATATTTTCAGTATGTAGGATTTTTTATTTTTTTTATTTATTGATATTTGCCTATAAGGTCTGTAGGCCATCTTCTTTTCACACGCCCTCGGCGGATTATGAGGGGATGGAGGAGGAAGCAAGTTGGGAGGAAAGTGGATTGAAGGTGGTTATGGTGGCTTACTATGGAAGGATAGGTATCTGGTTTGGGCTAAATCAGAAACATATGGAACATCAAGACCTTTATGGATAAGTTTATGGTGACAAAGTACCCAGAGGCATTGAGGATTTTTCGAAGGATTTTTGGATTGTATGGATTGGATACGAGATGAATTGGATGGTTTAGTAGAGCCCCAAAGCTCAACCCCTTACGTCCCAATAGTAGTCTAAAATCACAGTCATGTTAAATGAGTCTTTTGTAATTAATTGGGAGCTTTGAACGTTTGTCTAGTAAATGTTGAAGTAGTCTGTTTTAGAAACAGTTTCTTGTCGTTTTAGTCTTTGTAGGATTTTAAAATGTTTCTCAATAAGAGTCAAATCAACCTCTCCAATTTAATATTTTAGATATTACAAATTGTATGTATTATAAATATTATGTGAAGAACGAGATTTGGTAAGAAAATTTGCTACTAAGTCTTGCTAGAACGTAAAATAGTGTGTGATGTCACCGATTAACAAAGTACACGAAATCTAAATATTCCAAATTTAAACTATAATTACTCACGATTATCGATATGAAAGCAGCTGATTAAGAAAACAAACGCCATGTATTCAAACCATGTGTTAATTATATTTATTTTTTTAATTATATCTGCTTTACAGCAAAAGTATTTATAATCACAGTCATAACTCGATAAGTCGAAGTTAAAGGGTGAACAAATATACTTCGAGTCATCGATTTTTCGAGATATCGAGGTCACCAACCAACTTCCCAACCAAAACCTTTTTGCCTACATTTTTAAGTATTGTAGCCTTTTTTGACACAATCTAGCTTTGTTGGTGTTTTTCGGATCAAAATTATTTTTATTTCTTGATGAAGACTATCCGCGTTTTTATTTCGAATCAACTTGTATAATGCATTCCGGTCTAGATATAGATGGGACTCAATTAGATACAGTGCACTCCCACAGCGCCACCTGCAGAGGTGATCTTGCAAATACTTGGTCTTCAGCGCTATCAAAGGACAGCTATTGCTGTTCGAATATTCTACTAGACCATTATCGCGCATTGAAAATTTCTATCGGGCTCACTTAATATCAGCCCCTGGCGGAAATCTATCAAAGGAACTCCATTACATTATATTTACTTAATGAAATCTTTAATCTTCAACTTACATTTTAATAGGTTGCTTAAATATTTTTTCTTTAAAAAAAAAAACATTAAAAAATTATTTTTTATTCATACTAAGGTAGCTGAACACTATTTTTTTTTTTTTTTTTTTTTTTTTATTAATTTTATTGCTTTAAAGTATAAACTTTATGGCAATGGAGTTAGCCAATAATATTTACATTTTACTATTGAAAAAAATAAAATAAACAAATATAAATAATAGATTATATATACTAATACAACTCAGTAGTAAAGCCCTCTGTACTCTATGCCTCTTGATGAACAGATAGGGTCCAGTGATCAGGAAACTAGAGCTCAAAGAACGGAAAATCTTAAGGAGAATACTAGGGCCAATACGAGAAGAGGATGGCACCTACAGGATCAGACACAATGGAGAGCTGTACCATCACCAAGAAGACATAGTCACCTCATTGAGGAAGAGACAACTAACTTTCTATGGACATTTAACCCGAATGAACACTAATAGACTCACAAACAAGATCTTCAATACAACAGGTAGAGGGAAAGCCTCCAAGAATAAATGGATCAGCAGAGTGAAATCAGACCTGGACCAACTTAAAATTCCACTGGAGACCATTCAGGATCGGTCCAAATTTCGGCAGATGATTTTACAAGGAGTATTCCCAGTGCACCTTACCAGTAAAAAGAGCTCCGAAACCAACAGACCAAAGTGGACAGAGGAGAGAAAGCTTGCTCATAGCCAGGAAATGAAAGCTTTCTGGGCTAAGAAGAAACAGCAGACCCATATAAGGAGTTGAAATGAGCCCCGTGGTCCGAAGTAGGCCCAAACGAAAAAAACAAAACAAAAAAAAAAAACAGATTAACAATAAATACAAACAAAAGAATAATTTTACATGTTATATAATTAACACAAACTAAAAAAAAAATTCTTCATATTTCGTCTTTAATTATTTACAGTAAAGAAAAATATGTAAAAACGGGCACTGGTTGTAAATATGGGGACCTTTCCCTACTGACTAAGGAAGATATTGAAGACTGGCGGCGAGGAATGTCTATGGCTCCATTTGCTAATATAAGATAGCAGTGAGCAGTTGGAAACCATTCTTTATACTATTCTGGATGCCAGCTTGGGTTATTGTGCAATTTGGTGTTCATTCTGGAAAAAAAAAAAACTGTAAACTTTTGAGAAACATGTGAAATCGTTTTTCGTTTCATGGTCTTATGTTTATTTATACTATTATATAAAATGAGGTCATTTTTTTCCTTTGTAATCACTAACCGTGAAAACTACTGAACCGATTTATACCAAATTTTAACCCACATCATATTCATAATTCAAGGAAGGTTTAGTAAAAATAAAATATAAGATTTTCAATTATATTGGCATAAAAAAGCGATAAATATGTGGTGCGCAGTGTAGTTTATAATCGACCGATAGGTGTGTTTATTTAGAGCAAGAAATTTATGATAAAATTTAATTATTTTTTTAATTCAATTGTTATTTAAAAAAGCTTTAAATATATGGAACGACACATGGATCCAAATGCAATTTAAAAATCGACCGATATGTGGTCATCCTGCAGCAGAGTTTGCAATGGTAAAACTATTAAACCCAACTAAATTTTAACTACATCTTCATAGTTCTAGGAAAGTTCATAATTATAAATTTTAATATAAAAATGATTTTTTTAAAATGTATAGTTTTGAGTGCTATGAACGAGGTTTGCCCATCTGCCATATACTTTTATGGTTAGAAATTAAAATCCAACCAGATTGGATCGATAAAATTATTTCTGCCAAATTGGATGCCTAATTATGCTCCAAAGGTAAGTACTCTTCAAACACCTGATCAATACATTTTTAGCCAGATTACAAAGTACTGCCATAAGTGAAAATATTGAAGAAATAATGCTAAATTCCATACTTCAATACATTTTTTATCGATAAACATATAAAATTCAATTATTATTTTAAATAATCTAAGTTCTTTATGTATGAGATCGGGCTAAGCCGCGACGGGGATACTAGTTGAAAAATAGTTTCACAGTGATATCAGGAAAGCGGAGATCTTAAGCTGCTTTTTTGAAGTACACCTTTAGTCACGGACGCTTTTAGGTTACATGTGATAGTGGCCATCTTTTCTTAGGTGGAGTTGGTGTAAATATGGGCACCCCTTCTTGGTGGAAGTATGGACCTCTATTTTTCCCGGAAACTTCGACATATCTCTTGTTAGAGATCACAACTTGCATCTTTTGTGTTGGTAAGATGTTCCCTTATTTAACCTAGCTCTCGAAAAAGTGATAAGGGCCATAAGAACGAGCCCTGGTGGAAATATCTACAACAGGATGACTCAACATATGGCATATGCTGACGATGTGGTCATCACAGCACGTACTTTACCAGCCCTTTCTGGAGTACTAGAAGAGTTTGAAGCCGCGGCGATGAATAGAGGACTGAAGCTGAATCAGAGCAAAACGGAATTTATGATTACAGCAAGAAATCAACCTCGCAGAGAAGAGGAGGTGCATATCAATGAACATAAGTTCCGTTGGTGCAATAGCTTTAAGTACCTAGGTTCCCTAATAACGGAAAATAATGATATAAGAACGGAAATTAAAGCCAGAATTACAGCAGGTAGCAGATGCCTGTACGCTCTTAATAAAATATTGAAGTTCCGAGCATTATCACGAGCTGCAAAAGTAATCCTGTATAAAAACGTCATAAGGCCTGTGGTAATGTATGGAAGGGAGTGCTGGACATTAACAAAAGGGAACGAAACAATACTTAAAGTGTGGGAAAGGAAAGTACTCAGAAAAATTTTCGGCCCAGTAAACGACCATGGGAATTGGAGAATAAGGAAGAACAAGGAATTGGAAGAGCTATTCGGGGGAACCGAATATAGTGGCGGTCATCAAGGAAGGAAGGTTGCGGTGGCTGGGACATGTCCAACGGATGCCGGACGAGAGGCTGCCGAAGAGGATGATGAGTGACAGACCGGATGGTAGCAGATTGAGAGGAAGGCCTAGAATAAGGTGGCAGGATAATGTGGAGGCGGACCTGAAAAATCTGGGAGTGAGAGGATGGCGAAGAAAAGCTATGGATAAACTCCAATGGTCATCTCTTCTGCGTGAGGCCAAGGCCCATCTAGGGCTGTAGAGCCAACCAATAAATAAATAAATAAATAAATAAAGATGTTCCCTTAAAAAATAATCAACAACAACAACAAGATGTTCCCAAATGTGGGAACGCAGAATTGTTCCGAGGCTGAAAGAGCCAGTTATGGTTGCGATTTCTGTAAATATATTTTTTTCCTGTGATAAATAAACTCTATAGTTTCGAATTGTTGTAAAATATTTTTTGTGACTTTATTGAAAAGGGCCCATGTTTACACCAGAATTTTCCAGGTGGTATTTTGAAAGTTTTTTTAGAAATCGTCGTTTTTGAAATGAAATAATTGACGTTAATCATTGTTTTTTCTTTTCACATTAAAGAAACTTATTTTAGTTGTTTTTGAAATACAAAAGGATTTCGACATTTAGACATAGAATCGATAATCGACATTTGGAATGGACAGGATTAATTAAGAGAGTTATTATGAAGGGTTGTGTTCATTTGCAAGTGCTTTTGTAACAGCCTAGTACTAGTGATGGGTCGTTCTGGGTGGAACGGAACTCGTAACTGGTTCCAGCTTTGAACCGGTTTGGAACGAAACGAATCGCCCAAGTTTTTCGTTCCACCTGGAAAACGAAAACCAACGCAAAAAGATATCTCGTTTCGTTCAAAGCTGGAACCAGTTCCATGTTCCATCCCCCCGTGTAGTAGAATTTAGATTGCATCTCTGATTTCGTTCCACCCAAGGTCGTTCCGATGCGTTGATCCTGCCGCTCTTGATCCCCTGCCCCCTTCCATCGCCCCACTACCCCACGCATGGGAATCTTCAAAATAAACCACTTTCTTTGAAATTTTCTATTCTACCGACAGAGCTCGACTTCTTCTTTCGGATTCCGAAAAAAAACAAGCCAAACGAGATTTACTTCATATAAATTAAATAATTTTTTCGCTATTTGTTCAAAAGCTGTCCACAATAGTTGATCATTCCTTTTTTCTCGGAGCCAATGTATTGTGAAATTTTTGTTCAATTGTGTACTATACTTGAACTAACATTTTTCCAACAAAAAAAAATGTTGGTTGAATAAAAACTATTTAAAAAGTTTACATTTTTTTAATAAGCTATTTAAATCTTCTTAACATTACATATTACCTATACAATTTTTGATTAGAAAATAAAAGGAGGTTAACTGCCCCAAGTCACAACAAGGGATGGATTGAAACTGCATATTAAGTAGATAGTAGGTTCTTCAAACTTACGGGGAACGAAAAGTGGAACGGAATGAAAACTGGAATTGGTTCCAAAAGTGGAGCGTAACGTAAAATCTAATTCCACTTGAAAGTCTGAACGGCTCTTCACTTCCTAGTACTAATACATAAGAAAAAAAAGATATTCTAAAAATCTAGGTTTATGTATAGGAGTTCATCACAAATTTTAATTCTGTTTTTCCGTCTTGAAGAAAGCTCTTTGAGAACTTATGTAACGATGTCGATACTTAAAGAGATTATTATTAGAAACTTCTCGATATTAGCTATAATTTCTTTGAGGGCCAATCTTCCTCGTAGCACGTGGCATTCAAAATAAAATTTCAATCACCTACGCCATCTTGCCCCGAGGTATCCTTAATGATATCCTTATCCTTTAATCCTGCCCCCCCCCCCTGTACCTTACCCCAGTGGAACAAATCCTTTTGCTAAAACATTCTCAAGAAACGGTTATCATTCTATATCTTGCTGAAGCACGTGGGAACTGAAATTAAATTTCATAAAAGTACTAATACGTCGCACTCAATCAATAATAAACTCACTCCTAATGCACTATTTTAATAATCATATATCTTAATTTTTAAGATAAAACGTCTACGGAAGTCTTTAGTATGAAGACTGGATATGACCTGGTACCATGGTTTTATGTAAGTTTGTGTGTAATGTTGTGTTATTGGCGTACCAGTGTAAGGGGTCTTAATTTTTTTGACTGGAAAGTTTGTATCTTTTGGATTTGTGCTTTTTTTTTTTTTTTTTTTTTTTTTTTTTTTTTTTTTTTTTTTTTTTTTTTTTTTTTTTTTTTTTTTTTTTTTTTTTTTATAGATATTTCGTAAATTTTAAATTAGTAACTGACAAAGGGAGGGCACACTCAGTCTCTCACGGATCTTGTTGGCAATTTTTTTGGAGGTTCCTGGTCAAAAAATATTAGACACGTACTTTGCCTTTCCGCCCAATGGGCCCTAGAAGCCGAGAAAAAAAAATAGCATTAAACTAATTTATTTTTTATATTGTGTTTGAAAAATGATATCGACTTGATTCTTGCACCAAGATTTTTAGTTTTGATTGCGGATTTAAGGAAAAATGCAGTCGCTCCATAGATTTTGCTTTAGGTTAATTAAATTCTAAAAAAATTCTTAAAAAAAATAATTTTTCAAGCAAACTACCTCTATCGATTTTTACACACAAAAATTGACGTCAGATTCTGATTTAGCACCCTCAAAAACATTAAAAAACGCTTATTCAACAAAATCAAAAAATATCATTTTTTTCACCCTCTTCGAGGAATACGAACATTTTAAACCGATTATTGGTTACATACCTTTAAATCACCATTACTTTGTCAGGGAAATTCACTAGTTTGGTATCAGCTAGGTTTTGTTAAAGCTTAGCCGTTTTGTCTCATGTGTGGGCCCCATGTCATCCTTCTGTCGAAAATTATCCATAATAATGTTGTTTTATTCGACGAATTTATATTTTTATTTTTACTATTGAAAAATTTGTTTTAATAATAATTTATTATAACATGGAATATATTATAAGATTATTTTTTAATCGTAAAAGCAGTTCGAACCTTTAGAGAGACTGGTTAATTAGGAAGGTAAGCCAATATACGAGCGTTGTGAAGTAGCTGGTCCATTAGCCTCAGACTAGCGTAGATGTAGATAAGGCATTTGGTCTATAAGTTCGCCTCTTACAAACTACTAATTAATTAATCTAGTAGAATCTATTCTATCAGCTCATAAATTATAATTCATTATTAAAAATTAAAAAATCATTTAACTTACACTAATTTTTAAACTGTATTTTTTATCAAGACAAACTATACCTAGAATATTTTAAATGAGTTAAACACATATTTTTGCCAACTTGAACAATCAGGTTGTCCAGAACATAATGCAGATTTTCTTTAAATTACCCTTCCTTCTAATAAACTGTTTTTTATTTAGTTATAATTATTAATTTATTTTGTGCGGATGTAAACAAATTTTTCTCACTTTTTATTTCTCGCTGAAAAAAAACTTGATAATTCGTGACTTTTAGATATTAACTCATTAACTAGTCCTTATTATCTTATAACCTTTTTTATTTTTACCAATTAGATTGTTGAACTTACTCACTATCACTAATGTTAATATCTTTTCATTTTAATCTTCATTCAATATTCTCTATGTATTGTCTTCATGGCCTTTATGTAATTACTTTTTACTCTTATGCATTTCTTCTTTTCATACATTTGTTTTTTTATAATCTTTTCCATTTAGTCAAACCTTTTTTGATTTTGTTTTTCTTATAGCCCTGATGAAGGCTTGCAAACGCATGTTGAAAACGTCGGCATTATGAATTAAAATATTATTTTTAATTGATGTGCATCTATGACTGCATACCCTAACAATCTAACAACTCTAAATACTTCTCAGTCAACTAATACCTTATCGAAACGATGTTTTATAACGAAAATAATAAGTAAACCATATTTATCACGTTTATTTAAAATTATTGTCAGTATGTGAATAGGATTGGATCGGTGATTGGAGAGAAACCGTTTCCTGCAGTAGCTGACCGAAACCAGAGGTGCCATTAGGACTGTTCTTTTGCAGGGGTGCGGTTCCTGGGTTAGCTCCCTTGTGTTGGGAATGTGTAATTGGATTTGAATAGAATAAATCTGGAACTCTTAGCTCCTGCTGCTCCATTACCTAAAGGATATTCAAAGATTTATTTACACAAAGAATTTAAATAAAATGTAAATATATTGAAACAAATCTATATTAAAGTTTTTTTTTTATTTCATTAACATAAAAAATATGAAGGATCAGAAACTTTCTGGGGTGTAGAAAAAATACCAGATAGTTCAATATATGTCATCTTCTATTTTTAAGCCTGCCTCCCCTTAATAGTCAACCATTAAAAAATATGAAATAAACAGATAAAAGGAAATTTTGATCTTTTTTCTTCTTTTTATTTACATTTCTTGAAATTCGCAACTGTACAAAATTTATACATCAAGTAAATGTGCTGATAACGATTACAATAACATTTCAAATCTTGAAATGAACTCATCGGTATCACTCAATAAAAATCCTACACTAGAAGGTTTCTAGGCCATCATTTCAGACGCCTCGGAGGATTATCAGGAATAGAGTGGGAAGCAAGTTAAGAAACTAACGGATTTGAGTGGTTATGGAGCTTACTATGAAAGGATGGGTATCTGGTTTGGGCTAAATCAACAACATATGAAACATTAAGATCTTTATGGATAAGTTTATTGGTGCCAAAGTAAGGAGCATTGAGGATTTTCTTAAGGATGTTGATTTATAAGGATTGGATACGAGATGAATTGGATGGTTTAGTGGAGCCCTAAAGCTCAACTCCGTACGTCCAGATAGGTCTAATCACAGTCATGTGTATTAGTATTTTGTAATTAAATGAGAGCTTTGAACCTATGTCTAGTAAATTTTGAAGTAGTCTATAACGACCGGAAGTTTCTTATCGTTTTAGTCTTGAATTTTATTGTAAATGAAGAAAATTAATTTTACGAAAAAAAAAAAAAAAAAAAAGAATCATATAAAAAAAAAACACATATGTTTCTTAATTCTAATAGATTAAGTTAATATTCATCATTTTTGGGTCTACCTCTAAATAAATTTTTATACGCCATGGAACTTAGATCTGATGAGAGTATTAGAAATATTTATTTCGTCATTTTAATAAAAAATTGAATTGGTTTTAAACGATTCCTAAATCGTTTAATATTAATTTTATTTTTAAGAATATTATTTCTTATCCAAAATCATTCGAAAAATCCTCAATACTCCTTACTTTGTCACCAATACACTTATCCATAAAGATCTTAATGTTCCTGCTAAATTTTCTGATTTAGCCCAAACCAGATACCTATCCTTCCATAGTAAGCTCCATAACCCTCTCAAATCCATTAGTTTATCAACTTGCTTCCCACTCCATTCCCGATAATCCTCCGAGGCGTCTGAAAGAAGATGGCCTACAGATCTTCTGTGTGTAGAATTTTATTGAAGTGCTGCTGATGAGTAGTTCTTTTCAAGATTTGACATGTTATTGTAATCGTTATCAGCTCATTTACTTAATGTTCATATATTTGTACGGTTGTAAATTTCAATAAATTGATATCGAAAAAAGAATAATTAGTAAAAAATCCCGTACTCACCTTAGTATTGTTAGCAAGATGTTGATGTTAGCTTTTAGTAAATTATTAATAATGCATTATTGCTATACTATACTATATTGTTGCTGTTTATAATAAATGAGTAGCCGAGCTACCATACCTGTGGCTGTGCCTCAGTGGCTGATAGTTGCCTCTGGCTGTTTGTGCATGATTCAGTTCGGATAATGAGCATATTAATAATCAATAAATTGTTTTATATTTCATAGAATTGATAAACAATTAACCTAAACGAATCAATATTCATCTTGTTAGTACATTAATATTGTTAGTTACAACATATTAGTTATATATACTAGTTAACCATAGTTATAATCATAGTAGTCCAGTCAATAAACATAATTAAGAGTGCATGAAATATGCGATAATTTTTGACTTCATAGCTTCGTTAGGAATAGTTGGAAGGTAAACTACTAAAAGTCAACCAAAAACATGAGGTGACATTTTGTTTTTCCCGAAAAAAAAAAATAACAGATTTTCAATAACTTCAATATATCTCGTAAACGATTAGAATTACGACAAATTTATATATAATAAATTGTATAGTAAATTTAAGTAGCTTTTATGTTTATTTGAAACATATTTTTCTAGAGTCAACCGTTTTCGAAATATTATCGAAAAACCAAAAAAATGGAACTTCTTCCCTTCCTCCCACCGTTAGCTCACCCTCCAGGGGCGGGGACTTTTATGTATGTTTACCTTCTAACTACTCCTAACAAAGCTATAAAGTAAAAAATTATCGCATATTCCGTGCACTCTACAATATTTTTATTGACGGGATATTATTTAAACATAAACAGAATTATTTCAAATGTTTTAAAATTTAAAAAGCAGTTTATTGTGAATTAAACAGTAGGCGGTTGGTAAATAAACACTTAGATGTGTACCACGTCCAGATTAGTGAGGAGCCGTTCCGACTTTAAAGTGGAATGAGATTTTACGAATCGTAAACGAACCAGTTTCCAGTTTTCGTTTCCGTTCCACTTTTCGTTCCCCGTCAGTTTGACTAACCAATTTATAATGCAGTTTCGTTCCATCCCTTGTTGTGACTTCGCGGCAGTTAATCTCCTTTTTTTTCATATTTAAAAATTGTATAGGAACTATACAGGAAGATTAAATAGCTAAGTATACTTATTAAAAAAAATGTCAACTTTTAAAATAGTTTTATTTAACATTATTTTTCGGTTCGAAAAATGTTAGTTCAAGTATAGTTCACAATTGAGCGAGAATTTTTAATTACATTGGTTCCGAGAAGAAAGGAGTAATCAACTCTGTGCACAAACTTTTGAACAAATAGTGAAAAAAATATTTAATTAAATTTGCAGTGAAACCTTGTGCGGTTCATTTCCCTGAATCCCAAAGAAAGAAGTCGAGCTCTGTCGGTAGAATAGAAAATTTCAAAGAAAGCAGTTTATTTTTGAAGAAGCCCATGCGTGGGTAGTGGGGCGATGGAAAAGGGGGGTGGGGGAAAGAAGCGGAATCAATGTCAACAGAGCAGGCGACCTTGGGGGGAACGAAAACCAGAGATACAATCTAAACTCTTCTAAACCAGGGGACGGAACTTGGAAACTGTTTTCTTTTTTCCAGCTTGGAACGAAACGAGAGATCTTTTGGCGTTGGTTTTTGTTCCAGGTGGAACGAATACTTGAAGTGATTCGTTTTGTTCCAAACCGGTGAAAAGCTGGAACCAGTTCCAAGTTCCGTTCCACCCAGAATGACCCATTACTAATGCAGGTGCACCCAGTACCAGTCTTGCCTAAGGTTTCCTGGTTCCTAACATGAAAAAAAGGTCTCTTATTTAAATCAATTTTATTTGGTTTTGTTTCTTTTATTTTTGATATAGATATAGTCGTATAAACTTCAAGTTATATAAAAGAAAAAGAAGGAAACAAACAATTTGTGGTTCAATGTAACAATTAAAACTATACAATATGATAACTACTAAAATTAAATTATCAAATACATTGTCAGATCCTGGCAGATCTGTAAAACAGTGTCCTTATAACAGGAGCCATCTCTCAATCCTGCCCCGAACCCCACCCGCCACCCTTCTATATCGTACTTTTTAGCAAAAGAGGTAAACGGGAAGGGGTCGTTAGCGTTGACAAACAATCTTCAGCCTCCCGTCTAGAAAGAGTTAACAACGATGAATATCCTTGCCTATCCCGCCATCATTTAAAACAGTTTAAAATAGTCTAATATTTCAAAAAAAGTGTCCTTTTAAAGTCCGCCATCTTAAAACCGTTTAAATATTTTTAAAACAGTATCCTGGAGGACAACAATGGAGGAAGTTATCCTCCGTGGATATCTTAAAAACCGTTAAAACAGCATTTCCTTAAGGACGAAAACTAATAAAATTCCGGCCATCTTAAAACAGCAATCCTTAAGGACGAAAAAAGCTAATTCTAATTGTGGATGGTGAAAAGTGGCCAAGGATGTCCTTCGGCCTCAAAAAATTGTAAGATCCTGGCAGATCTGTAAAACAGTGTCCTTATAACAGGAGCCATCTCTTAATCCCGCTCCCGAACCCCCACCGCCACTCTTTCTATTATAGTGAATTAAAAATCTGAAAGAGGAAAAAAAAACAAAACTTATTACATCAAAACAATTTAACAAGAATCGACAAATATCATCAACCAGGAAGCTGATGTAATTCAGTATAATGGAACAGTGTGGTCCACTCAATGTATTTTCCTAATTCTTTTTGTTGAGATGTAAACTCAATCACTAGCTGTTTATTCGATTAATCGATTATAGAAACAATGATGCAGGCTTGCTAGTGTTATCATTACTTGTAATACTACGATAATTACATGTACTCGTAATATATACAATACGTTAGCTCTGATTAAACATTGTACAACTGGAATTTCAATTACTAATTCCGAAGCTTGTTATACTCGTATCCTGATCGAATACAACTGAAAAACGTCCCCTAACGAAAGATTCAAAGAATTTCATCAGAGCACTATTGTGCAGCACGTTGTATAAAAGAGACTCTTCATTGTACTCGAATTATAAAGAGATAAGCCGATTTACTGAAAAAAAAAAGAGTAATTTGAGAACAGTAGAGGAAATTAATTACACAATCTAAATCCGGAGGAAAAGTCCTTTAAGGCCAGCAATTAAAACGCAATACAAGAACTACGGGAATTATATAAATCTTTTAAACTAATACAGTCTTTGTGCTTTAGTGCCCAAATATCTGAATCGATTTTAATCGGAAAGAATGATTCGTTCAATATTTATAATTTGTTTTTACATCATAGTGGGCATCAAAACGCAAATTATTCAGTATTGTCAGTTGTAATTTTGGATAATGCCTATTCACCCCCCCCCCCCCCCCTCCCCCCCCCCCCCCCCCCCCCCTTCAGACTAATTCTGAATTTACTTAGTTTGAGTTATTCAAGCTATCTAAAATCTAATGATGGTTGGAATAAGAGAAATTCGCCCGTTTTCGAGTGGTAAATCTGGTTTTGTTCATTCTTTAGGTAAATCGGCCTTACAAAAGGTATGACGGACGGTTAATAGGGCTCACTTCGACTTACACAGTTTTTCGATTAACGAGTTTTGACCCTTATCGAGTTATGCCTGTATAATTATAATTATCTGCGTATATAGTTCCTATTTATCTTCGTTACTGTCAGAAAGCTTAACAGAACTTTTTTTTTATTATAAACAATTAACTGAAAGTATACAACTGTACAAAAAATATATACATCAAAGTAAATGTGCTGTAACTATTTACAATAACGTGACAAAACTTGAAAAAAGAACTTACTCATCAGTAGCACTTCAATAAACAATTCTACAATAGAAGGTCTACTAGGCATCTTTTTTTCAGACGCCTCGGAGGGGCTTATCGGGAATGGTGTGGGAAACACAAGTTGAGAAACTAGGGGATTTGCAATAGTTAATGGGAGCTTATACGTGAAAGGATATATATCTGGTTTGGGCTAAATCAGCAAAAATATGGAACATTAGGTCTTTAATTGAAAAAAAAAAAAACAAGGGTGTATTGTGACAAAGTAAGGAGCATTGAAGATTTTTGAATAAAGGATTTTGGATTGTAAACGACCATTGGTAACGGGATTGCAACCTTTGTCTAGTAAAATGTTGAAGTAGTCTGTAGTGACGAGATGTGTTTCTTGTCGTTTTAGTCTTGTTTGTGGATTCCAAGTATGACGCTTGTCCAAGTAGAGTCCAAGATAGCGGATCGGTTCAAATCGGGGATGGATATATAATTAAAGGATACTGTAGGGCAGGAAGGTCGTTAGTTTACGACGATACAAAATATAATGAAATTCTTGTGCTTATTTCACTAGTTGTTGCAAGAGTATTTGACGTGAAATAAATAAAGAATAATTTTATGTGTATTTGAACGAGAAAACGTGTTTGAATTGGGAAAAATATAATAAAAGTTTATTAGTGACAAAAGTAAGGAGCATTGAGGATTTTCGAAGGATTTTGGGATTGTAAGGATCTAGATAATAGATGAATTGAATGGTTTAGTAAACCCCCAAAGCTCAACTCAGTACGTCTAAATAGAGTCTAATCACAGTCATGTAAATGAGTCTTTTGCTAATGAAGTGGGAGCTTGAACGTTTTTGTCTAGTAAATGTTAACAAGTAATCTCGTCTTTACAATAAGGTCAAAAATACGTTCGGCGATGGATGCTAGATATTTAATAGTGATATCGAAAAGTACTGAGGAAGACATAAATGCGAATAAATAAATCGAAAGGTCACAATCGAGAAAAAGGTATTTTGGGCGGGGGAGAGGGGTAGTTGCCACAGTCAGTTAACCTTTTTTTTGCTAGTTCATATATTTGAAACAGATCAAAGCATAATGTGATATTTTTTTTTAGTTTTCATTTATCTGAATTCTGGTATTGTTTTTTGTTTTTTTTAAACAAAAAAAAGAAACAGTACTTTTTGCGAATGGGTTTTGTTGAATTTGTTTTTGATGAGAAGGACAAAGGGAGGACGAAAGACAGAGAAAGGAAGCAATACCAACCATTAAAATGAGGAAAGTCGCTTGCTGAATTAGAGAAGTTGATTGCTGTGCCCCCTGCTCCTGTTCCGTCCTCAACTACTAAATGGACTATTAAACTTTTAATACCATCGCAAAAAAACAAAGAGGTAAGAACGGTAGAGGATCGATATATAGGTTTATGAATTATTTTGTCAATTCTATCGGGTTTTTCTTTTATTTAGAATTACATCTGTAGAACAAAATAAAACAAAAATACATCTATGAGAGGTCTATAATTAAAAGGTCCCGAGGCCATCTTCTAGTTTAAAAAAAACCGGGCCTCAGAGGGTTATCTGTAATAGAGTGGGAAAGCAAGTTGAGGATACAGATGAGGATATGAATGGTTTTGGAATTTATTACGACAGGATAGCGATTATATGGTTTGAGCTTAATTAAGAAAGAACCGTCAAAGTCGTGCCATGATGAAGATTTCATGGCGTGAACGTTTTGTTGTGAGGCGAAAGTAAAGTATACAGGAGCCGAAAGCCACACTGAAGGATCGTTGTGTACTAAGGATTTTGGATTGTAAGTATTGGATACAGCAGCATGAATGGGAAAGGATGTTTAGGGGAGATCCGCAGAAGCTTCCCAAAACGCAACGGCCCTTATTACTGTCACCTCAGCAAGTAAGAATGAATGCATTGAAACATGAGAATTTTTGTGGCGGACACTCTAGAAGTGTGGCGCAAATCTAGTTTACACTTACACCAGCCAAAACTAGCATAGGTATAGGGACCAGCATTTACAAGATGATAAATATAGACCCACTTTGATTTTCAGACACATATAAAAGCCAAAAATCTCTTAATTACCAAACTATTGTTCGAATTCAATGCGAACATTAATTTGCTCTATGTAATTACGCGTTTTCTTAAGTACCACCAGTAAAACACAAATTATAATCAAATAACACAAATGCAAAACTAAAATTAAACAAACAGAAAAAATAAGCAATTCTTATTATTGTTACCTAATCCTCTTGGGGTGTTATGTCATTATTCGTGCAAAGGAATGTTCTAATTTTAATAAATTGAATGAAATTATATAATACGGTAATTTTTGTTCATCTTCAATTGTTAAAATCGTGGCTATATTATGGGGGACGTTTTTTTATTTTATTATTAATTTAAAAAATCCGCCTGAATATTAGGTATTGGGGGCAGTTGTATAGAATATGATTTAAGCTTCTTTTCATTTTGATTACATAAGTTGCATATGGTTTCGGAGCCTATTTTGTACATATTATTTTATTATAAATCTGTATTTTTTTATCTGAGGCAAGCCTGAGTTGTGACATTATTCTTATTTTGTAAATTGAATCTTTTGTAATTAAGGAAAAAATTGAACGTTTGTAAAGTAAAATGTTGAGGGAGTCACACGAATATTAAACACTATTAGTTGTAAAAAGAGAAAAAAAATTAAAAATAATAACACTGCATTATTATAACTTAGACTAATATACTGGATATACTAATGTAAAAATTTACGACAGTATATCAAAGACGATACTTACCTAAGGTGGCAAACGAAAGGGCTTCTTGAAGCTAACGATCCCTTGAGTGAACTCAGGAATAATAATCATTAAAATTAGTTTTAAAAAATATTTCTGAGGAATAAAAGAGTAATGTTCTGATTGAAAAAAAAAAAAAAAAAATTATTTGTATTTTATTTTTCATTTATTGATATTTACAACTGTACGAAATAATGTACATCAAGTAAATGTGTTTGATATTGATAAAATTACATGTAAATAACTTGTAAAGAACTACTCATCAGTAGCACTTCAATAAAAATCTGCACAAAAAGGTCTGTATACCATCTTCGTTTCAGATGCCTCGGAGGATTATCAGGAATGGAGTGAGAAGCAAGTTGAGAAACTAGTGGATTTGAGTGATTATGGAGCTTACTATGAAAGGATAGGTATCTGGAGTTGGGCTAAATCAGAAACATATGGAACATTAAGATCTTTATGGATAAGTTTATTGGTCAGATAGTAAGGAGCATTGAGGATTTTTTCGAAGGATTTTGGATTGTAAGGATTGGATACGAGATGAATTGGTTATAGAGATTAACGTATTGTAAGCCTGAAGATGGGGCAATGTTCCGAAACATGTTGCAACATATATTAAAATATAATAGGAGTTATGCTAAAAAAGACTTGAATAATTAATTGAATCTCCTGCATTTATCGTAATGAAATGAAAATTAACATTTGTCGCTTGTGACAAAAAGTCATGTTTGAAAACCCTTATTTTTTCTCAACTGTGTTTATTTCGAATAATCATAAATTTTTTATTTAATTTAATTATTAATTTAAGAAATTGAGCTGAGCTTATCTATCCATCCAATTAAAACTTATGTTTTAGAACTTTTCAAAGTAATATATCGCAGATATAAATAATTCCTGTAATGGCTTCATTATTTAATTATAATTTAACTATACACAGATCTAATGTTATGCTTAAGAAAATGATAAGTTACATAATATCCATAAATTTTCCTTCATTCTTAGAATAACATAATTTATTATTATTATTATTTATATATCAATAACATTCATAAATATAGATTAGCAAATTGTAGAAGCGCTTAATGTAACAAGGTGAAAATGTAATGGTGATCAGAAATCTTCCTCATCTTCTTCATTACCTTTTGATAAATATTCTTCAATTAAATAATTACTGATTTCTTACAGCTTATCAGCTAATTGCTTGACCAAATAATCTTTCACATTATTAGTATTAAAATTCAATTCAAGATCCAAGTTGTCAGAAAACTTTAAAACTCTTCAATGCTCCTTACTTTGTGACCAATAAACTTATCCATAAAGATCTTAATGTCCCATATGTTGCTGATTTGGCCCAAACCAGATACTAATCCTTCCAAAATAAGGATAACAACTCAAATCCATTAGTCTATCAACTTGCTTCCCACTTCATTTCCGATTATCCTCCGAGGCGTCTGAAAAGAAGATGGCCTAGAGATCTTAATGTTCCATATGTTGCTGACTTAGCCCACACCAGATACCTATCCTTTCATTGTAAGCTCCATAACCACTCAAATCCGTTAGTTTCTCAACTTGCTTCCCAATCCATTCCTAATAATCCTCCGAGGCGTCTGAAAAAAAGATGACCGAGAGATCTTCTAGTGTATAATGTTTATTGAAGTGCTACTGATGAGTAGTTTTTTTCAAGTTTTGACATGTTATTGTAATCGTTATTCACAAATTTACTTAATGTACATATTTGTATAGTTGTAAATTTCAATAAATTAATATAAAAAAAAAGAAAAGAAAAAGAGATTCGATCCTTTTGTTCCTAAATTGTAAATTGGGAAAAGCAATAGATTATAGATAGAGAAATTCATTGGTTTATCTTGTCTTACAGGAAATCGACTCTCCGTAAAGAATTGCTTTTATAATTATTAAATATTATATTCGATTCCATTTTTAATTTTATCTCAAAAACAATTTTCTTAATATAAACATATATTGGAAATGGAAACAAAATCAGCTCGCTGCTGGGAATATATCCTGGAGTAAATAAGTTCTTGGAAAATTGATGGATTATCCGAGAGATAGCCTGGAAAAATGTAAACATATTACTCAAAACGGCTCCATTAACTTGTGTAACATCTCTTTGATGTGAAAAAAACAAACTTCCACCTAAAGAGGCCAGTCGAAAGTCTTTTAACTTTCCATCTATGCTTGGGAATGTTGTTTTTAGTTATTTCATTTTATTTTTCTAAAATATGTTTTTTCAACTTTATTACCTTATTTATTTTATAGCGCTCTTTAAGTAAGTCAATATAGACTTGTAAATCCTTCATGGCTTTGGCCTCAGGCGAACGCAAAGGCTGTTCTATTTTCTTAAAGCCCATTTTTTATGATCAGAGGCCTCTATACTCCATTACCCTTCAATAGGCCAATTTCTGTAGGAAATGCATTTATATATTTTTTTTTAGTTTATCCCTTCTTGCTTCCTTAACTACTTATTATTATCTAGCCGAAACCTTTAGAGAGCTTCAAAATAGCAATCCGACGGCAATAGATTATAATTTGAATATTTTTTTATTTCTTATTTATGTCAATTTATTGAAATTTACAACTGTACAAATATATACATCTAGTAAATGTGTTGACATACATACATATGTGGCGCGACGTCCCGTCGCTGGACCTCCTCTAAGAGCTTCCGCCAGCTAGCTCTGTCTTCTGCTGCAGCTCTCCAGCTCAGAACGCCAAGTAAAGCTCTGGCATCATGTGCAGCCACCTAATCCTCGGCCTTCCTACTTGTCTTGTGAAGTGCAGCTCCTCAGTGATGACTTTGTGGGATATTTCCGTGGTGCCCATCCTGGACACATGCCCCGCCGATCTCAGTCTGCCAACTTTAATAAAGGTGACGATGTCGAGGTCGGCAAACAGAGTAATTCTCTATTTTTCTTTATTTTCCAGACTTCACCCATCTTTACTGGGCCGTAGATCCTCCTAAGGACTCCTCGCTCAAACACATTCAGCTTCATTTCATCACTTTTTGTCATAGTCCAAGCCTCTGACCCATATGACAAGACTGGCCGAATGAGGGTCTTATATATATTCAGCTTGGTTTTCTTTGAGAGATATCTGCTTCTAAAGTGTCGGCCAAATGTGTTGACAACGATTACAATAACATGACAAAGCTTGAAAAGAACTATTCATCAGTAGCACTTAAATAAAAATTCTACACTAGAAGATCTCTAGGACATCTTTTTTTCAGACGCCTCGGAGGATTATCGGGAATGGAGTGGGAAGCAAGTTGAGAAACTAATGGTTTTGAGTGGTTATGGGGCTTACTATGAAAGGATAGGTACCTGGTTTGGGCTAAATCAGCAACATATGGAACATTAAAATCTTTATGGATAAGTTTATTGGTGACAAAGTAAGGAACATCGAGGATTTTTCGAAGGATTTTGGATTGCAAGGATTGGAACCTTATTAAACATATTATAGAGGTCAGAAAAAATTAACAAAAATCAGAAACAACGTTGTTTTTAATGAATTTATTATATAAAATATATATTTTAAAAAATAACGAGTCCAAATATGTTTTTAGAATACATAAAAACATATATTAAAAAAACAATCATAAATAATATTTGTTTGTTTTAATTTATTTATTTTATATTGTTTTGTTATCTATTTTCTGATTAATTATTTATATTTTTAGATGTTATTGTTTATTTATTTGAAAACAGTCAATAAATTAGATTAAAAAAAAAAAAAGTAAATGTAAATACGAGTATGTAAGATATATAAATTGAACTCTTCGATTACAAGTTTAAATGCTTAAACTAAAATGTTTATCCCCCTCATGTATATACTAAATGAATGAATGAATGGAATTATTTATTGAATAAGCGTCACACTTGTTACAATAAAGTTTGGCCAATCTAGTTACACTTATACAGCAAAATACACATGCGTAGGTGACGTACCTATTTACAAGAAAATAAAATATAGATCCATTTGATTTTAAACATATAAGATAAAATCTTAATTAACAATATTTTTTTATATAACATAATTTCTTACTTAATTTAGTGGTTTTATTATATACAAGTAAACAATTTAAATTATACCAACAAATCGAAACTAAAATAAAAACAAAAAATACATCTTATTATTGATACTAATCCTCTTGGGTGTTATGTCATTATTCGTTCAAAAGGAATGTTCTAAGTTTAATAACATTTGTAATGGAATTATATAATACGTTAATTTTTTGTTCATCTTCAATTGTTAAAATCGTGGCTATATTATGGGGGACGTTTTTTATTTTGTTATTAATTAGAAAAATCCGCCTGAGTATTAGGTATTAGGGGCAGTTAAATAGAATATAATTTAAGCTTTCTTTTTCATTTTGATTACATAAGTTGCATATGGTTTCGGAGTCTATTTTGTACATATTATTCTTATAATAAATCTGAATTTTTTTATCTGAGGCAAGCCTGAGTTAGGACATTATTCGTATTTTGTAAAATGGGGCATTTAAAAGGAGATATTTGGCACCAGTAATGTGTGTGGGTTTTATTTCCTTATAGTAGGGATTAAAGGTAAAATTGTTTACTCTTTCTAAATCCTCCTCATGTATATGCTAAATATAGAGAAAATGTTTATTTTCGGAGACAAGTTAAGCTGATTTGTCCTACCTTTCTGCTCCAACTATTTGACATAATTCCGCTATTGTTCTTTTAAAATAATCGCTCACTAAGCGAATGTTTGGGCAACTCATTAACACGACTTTGTCGAGCATTTCTAGTAATTAATGATTCGGCCTTTGTTCGATTAAACGAGTATTATCGTTTGGGGTTTTCCATTAGAACAATGCTCGTAATTCTCTCTCTTCTACACCGCTTTTCCATCGCTTTTCCAGCTCCAGGACTAATCCCTCTACCTGGAATTTATACTTTATTTTATAGGAACTAGGTATAAATTTACACGAAGAACTTCCACGGTAATAATAATAAAGCATTGTTCGCTATTAATAATTAATTTAAGTTTACTATCTTTATTTAAAACTAGTGTTTATATTACACGTAATATAAAATACTACTTAAACGCTCTGTTAATTCCGTCAACTAGTACTATAATTCGAACTAACAAAAGGTCTGAAGTTAATAAAATTCTAGTTGGTTTTATATACAGTTTTATAGTTAAGTCAATGAGTGCTGGAATGAGAGATGTAAAGTAGATGAAATATGCCATTATTTTTGACCTCAGGGTTTCGTTAGGAGTTGTTAGAGCATGAGCGTACTATAAGTACCTGCCCCTGGGGGGGTGAGCTAACGGCGAGGGGGAGGGAAGAAGGTCCTATTTTTGGGTTTTAAAAATTAGGTTTCAAATTAAAATAAAGGCTGAATAAATTTTCTATAATATAGTAACATACATATTTGTTGAACTTTCAACGGTTTTTAAGATATACTTTTTTAAAAATCGATAATTTTTCGCGAACGAATAATGATCAGAGAAAATGTTAAAGTCAAAGTTGTATAACATTAAATTTACTTTAATTTCATCTACGCCGGTAATGCTTGTTAATTCTCGGTCGCAAAATTACTCAGTTCGCGCTTAGTCTCCAAAAATTTAAAAATTAGGATATATGTACTACCAACAGGTTTCTACGGATGCGAAACATCGTCGCTGATGTTAAGAGAGGAACAACACCTTAAAGTTCTCGAAAATAAAGTACTCCGTAGAATATTTGCCGCAATAAAGGATGAAGAAACGGGATAATTTAGAAGGGTTAACAATGCAGAACTGCGCAAGTTATGTCCAGTAAATATTGTTCAAGTAATAGCGGCTCGAAGATTAAAATGGGCATGTAAAGTCGCTGGGTTAAGTAATGATCCAATTCCGAATAAAGTTATCAGTTTTGAGCCGTCGGGTAAACTAGTGAGGGGTAGACCGAGACGAAGATGGGAGGATTGCGTCAGGGCCCACCTGGAGGATTTGGGTTTTGGAGGAGTGGGTTGGAGTGAAGTATGCGGTCGACGGTTGTTGGTTGTCGGCATCGAACCTTCGGGTTCGGTAAGCCTTTATTTATTTATTTATATTTATTAATTTTATCTATTGGTTTATGGCACTTGGAGCAAATGTTTGACAAAAAGTGAGGTAAACTTTATTTTTAATTTAGAAAATTATCGATTTGTAATAATGTATATCTAGAAAACCGTTGAAATTTCGACCAATGTGTATACTAACAATTTTATAGGAAATTTAATTACCTTTAATTTTGATTCGTATCATATTTCTTCTATAGTTCACCGTTTTTGAGATATAATCGAAAAACCCCAGAATGGGACTTACTCCCCTACTCCACCGTAAGCACACTCACGAGAGACAGCGACTTTTAGTATGTTTACCTTTTAACTACTCCTAACGAAGCTGTGAAGTGAAACATTATTTTTCACTCAGCACTCAACAATATGTTTATTGACTGGACTACATGACAAGAATTAAAAATTTGAAGTACCTCAAATGACATGGAAAAAAATGAGGAGTGGAGGCTTCTGGTTCTGGTAATGGCGGGTACCATAATATAATAAGTACAAACAGTAAGTTCATTGGTTCTTTTTTCGAACTGAGGTAATTAACAATTAAAAACCTATCGTTCCTACAACAGACATTTTTATTTATTTTTTTTATCAAAGAAATATTTCTTGCATCTATTCAATCCTTGATTAAAAATAATTATTTACATTATGCTAATCGATTAGTCTGTTACTTAATATAGAGCGATTTTCTGTTTCTTTCCAAATGCCGGGCATTGTCTCCGTCTACTGCAAATATTTTTAAATGTCTTCTAAGTTGGCAGTAATCATTCAAAACTCCGCCAAACAGCCAGAGTTCCTTCCTGCTGTGGCTGATAAGCGATTTTGTTCTATAGTTTCCTTTCAAACTAGGTGGATGGATCTCTGAATTTTCGACTTAGTTTATTTTTTTTCTTTGCCTTTGTAGCGGCAGCTATTGAACAAATATTAGTTTTATTATTTTTTTTGCGTTTATCGGACTACATTATGTGGTGTGATAGCAACCAATTTTTTTCATTACTATCAATAACATTTCTTTGTATCCTCCTTTGTTTTATTTTATCTTTTGAAATATAAAGTGTTTTTTTTTTTTTTTTTTTTTTTGTGTGTTAAGCTGTGAATACGCAGTTTTGTCAAGACCTGGTTCATTTTATTACTCCCATCATTCTCCACACCTTTCCATTAATTTAAATAGGACAAAATTCAGTTTAGATTAATCTTGTGCAATTAATTATAAGCTTTGAACGGCTGTCTAGTAAATGTCGAAGTAGTTGAAAGCGACAAAATGTTTTTTTGTTTTTTTAGTCTTGGATGTGGATATATATAACTTTGAAGCAATAAAAAGTTAAAATTAAAACATCCTCAAATAAAACTTAATATATATTTAATTATTGCAAGCCGAATTAATAATCATAATTTTTCGGCCTTCTCTCTCCACGAATTTTCTACATGGCCTCAAGTTCGAAAACATTAATTTTTATTACTGGTTATGTATATACGACTAAAATTATATTTAATTTTTTATCAGAATTAATTACTGCATGAAACAATCTACAGTAATTAAACATTAATCAGTGCAATTTTAACTAGGCTAAAAATTAAAGTTGTGGGTAAAAAATATCATTTAGGAAATAATGCTTAATTGCATGCAGCAATACAAGGTTTTTATCGATAAACGAATAAAACTTTAATCGATAGTTAAAATAATGTTTAAATATTAGAGCGGGCGAAGCCGCGACGGTGGGTGCTAGTACTTTAAAAATTTTATAATACAACTGTACAAAATATATACATCAATTAAATGTTTTGATAATGATTACAATAACATCAAAATTTAAAAAGAACTACTCATCAGTAGCACTCCAATAAAAATTCTACACTGGAAGGTCTCTAGGCCAACTTCTTTTTAGACGCTTCGGGGGATTATTGGGAATAGAGTGGGAACCATGTTGAGAGACTAGTGGATTTGAGTGGTTATGCAGCTTAGTATGAAAGGATGGGTATCTGGTTTGGGCTAATCAGCAACATATAGAACATTAAGATCTTTATGCATAAGTTATTGGTGATTAAGTAAAAAGCATTGAGGTTTTTTTTTTCGAAGGATTTTGGATTGTAAGAATTGGATACGAGATGAATTGGATGGTTTAGTGGAGCTCCAAAGCTCAACTCCGTACGTCCAAATAGGTCTAATCACTGTCATGTAAATGAGTCTTTTGTAATGTATTGAGAGCTTTGAACGTTTATCTAGTAAATGTTGAAGTTGTGTGTAATATGGATTTTTTAAAAATAAGATTTTAGATACATATGGTAAGAATGTTTCTGCTTGGAGAGCTAGTAATAATGGAGCGTGGTGGTTAAGATAGCGCTGTATGCAAAAATAAAAAAACTATAGTTCTTTTTTAAAATGTATATTTATATAAACGATAAGACATTAAATTGTATAAAATATTTGTAAAAACATAAAAATGTCTCTATTGTTGAGGAAGTAGAAAGTAGAAGAGGGGCTTGTAGGAAGGAGAGGTTAGGAATAATTAACTAGGAAGTACCTCCTTCCCCTCCACTCCTCCCCCCCTCCACTCCTCATCCTGTTAGCTCTGAGCCAGGATAACGCATTAGTTATTTATTTCTATTGTCCAGTCTCTTGTTATAAACAAATAAAGAACAACACGTCCTTAGCCGTTTAGCTTCCTATGAATCATTGATAAATAAATTTTAAAAAATGTTTGTAATTAGTTTAGCTGTTCATTTCATATAATCATACTAAATATATTTACTGATAGAGTCAAAGGAAACAATAAAACTGATATTGAACAACAGAAGACTATAATGCAAAGCCTATGCACAGTTTAATTTCTTTTCGCATTTTAACAGATTTAATGCGTACATCTATACTGTTATAAAAAAGGACAAGCTATTTTTCGTTTATGATCACTAACCACGAAAACTATTGATTCAATCGGTACCAACTTGAAACCATACCCAAAGATATAAATATGTGTTGCAACATCGGATTGTCACAAATCCGTTACGAGGTCAACACCATTCAGCAATGGTAAGACTGCTGAACCCAAATTTACTAAATTTTAACTAAATTATCTTTATAGTTCTGGGAAGGTTAAGCAATAACATTTACAATAATGAAAAATTTAAATTAACAAGGTTGAGTGGCAGAAACGAGGTTTCCCACATACTTTTATGGTACATATATGGTCATATACTTTTATGGTTATAAATTAAATTCAAACCAAATAAAATCAATTAAATTATTTCTGCACTGATAATGCAAACCATTATCCTCAAGAGTTTGTCCCCAGATCCCTTCTATCTGGATTGCCTACTCATATATTATAGCGTCGGTGTTTTACGGGATTTAGTATAAATTACATGTATACAATCTAGTATTATTATTACCAGATTTGAGATGAAAAAATGAAATTTTAAATCGAACAAACAGTTTCGGAGTTATAGCGAAAAATGTGCCAATAAAAACGTGGATTTCATAAAAGTCCTGGATATTTAGCGTTCTGGCATGTTTATTTCACGGAACCCGATTAAAACTTCAAATATTAAGTCCAATAGTAAATTTGGCCTTCTTCTAGATAAAAAAAAAAGAATTTTCATATTTCAAACGAATAATTTCAGTTATAGTGAAAAATGTGCAAAAAAAAACATGGATTTCACATCCATACGGGATTTTCAGCATGCTTTAAAGGGATATTATTAAAACTTCATATGTAATAGTTGAATAGTACATTCAATCATCTTTAAGATGGAAAAAGTAATTTTGAATCAGACAAAAAGTTTCGCAGTAATAGACAAAAAAGTACAACAAACATGTTTTTGCGGAGAAGTGGGACTGGCCCCCAGTTGGCCAAATTCCTTTGTAGGATACCTTACGTCTGACAAAAAAGACATATGTACATAAATTGTAGGTCATTTTCTCCTCTTCATTTTATTAGAGTAGAGTATATCCGTTCTATAGGTCTACTTAAATTATTCCACCGATCCCGTCACCTTCTTCCCCAGTCAACTCGTAAGCTTCTAGTATCCTCCCTAATATTCCCTTACCTTGATTATGATTGTCTAGTTTATGGTGGTCTCGATAAACCGAGGCTCTCCCACGTTTCCTTCCTCTATTCCGAATTAAACTGGCTTTATCCCATATTCCGTAGAAAACATTTCCAGGGATCATTCCTTTACATAATCATCAGCACCCTTCATCCTTCCTATATTTACAATACGCTTCAATTCAGACCTGCAATCAAGCCACTGAACACAAAATCCCGTCTTTCTGATCTATAAAACCCCATCCCACAGAACTGCTGCATTCCAGCGCTCTTTCCTATTCCGCTCGACCATCCTATGGAATTCCATTCCTTCTCATATTAGACAAGCGAAATCTCTAAAAACATTCAAATTCCTCTTAAAAACATTTAAATTCCTCTATTTCCAGTACCTCCTCCTCTTAATCCAAGGTGACGCTAAGTAACAATATATTTTCTCAATTTCTCAATGAAACGATATCTAAGTCTTTCTGAAACACTATCAGGGTTCTTATATTGTACATAATTAGCATTGTATCAAAATAACCTATTTATTATTTCATTTGTAGAATGTCTTCTTATTTTCCTGTTTATATATTACATCATTATCTGTTTATATATTAAACATTATCATTGTTATATTGATATTTCTTCTTATTTTATTATTTTTTATTTTTATTTTTTTATCCTATTTACTCATCATGTCTCTGACAAGATGTAACTAATATCATTTCATTCTGTAAAATCTGTTATTCTTAAGGGACTTGGTCCCAGAATAAAATTGTTTTTCTTTTCTATTCTATTCTATTTTGCTTAAAATGATTACTTTGCAAGTTATAAGCAAATTAATGAAACAATTAAAGCTTTTTTTAATTTTTTTTTTTCTAATTTTTCTCATATTTGCCATTTTAAAATTCTCAAATTTGAAATTTTTTGGAAAACTTCAGATTCGTGTTCAGCATCCCAAAAAATATAAATTAAGCCATAAAAAACAATTACTCATTAACTTTCCACTTCAAGCCTTATTTGAAAACCATTTGATTGGACTAAATCTGTGCATTTTTAAGGAGGTTAAGAATTACTGCTATGCGTGAAAATATTGAAGAAATTATGCTCTATAGGATTCTTAAATAAGTTATTTTCTTTGATAAGCTACTAAAAGTTCGTGTTCTTTATTTAAGAGAGCGTTCGAAGCCGAGACGGGGATGTTAGTATTTCACAATTGTAACAGTGATTATTGTTTAATAGCACATTAAAAATTTCAAACTTAGATTATGAATTTATTATTTTAATCATGTCGTACATTTATTAATGGTTGTTCTCATATTTTACTAGTTTTACCAGGAAAGAGTTTCAAAATATAATAAAGAATATTTTAAATCACTTTCCGTGAAAGAAAAAAATATATATATGATATATATCTTAATATATATAAATTACGTGTCGCCGCCTAGGGGCCGGCTAACACCTAAACTACAGAACCGATTTTAATCAAATTTGCATACCGTGTGCAGTTTGATCCAACAAAAAAGATAGGATACCTTATATCTTAATTTATAGTCACAATATTATTTGTATATTATCTGTAAGTCACAATTATTTGTTAGCTCTATACGATTCTAACATATGGCGGTATAAGGTTATACTATTATATAAAAGGACAAGCAATTTTTCGTTTGTGTTCACTAACCGCCAAAAACTATTGAACAAATCTCTACCAAATTTTGACTACATCATCTTTATAGGATGGTTTAGCAACAGTAAAATCTAATGATTTTCAACTAATTCTTTATTGAAAAATGAATAATAAGTGGATAACAGCGAAGTTCAAAAATGGCGGCAATTGCAATCTACATGAAAGGTTAAAATGTACAGTGTTACATATGTGATAATAAAATTTACTTATTTTCAATTAAATTGTTATAAAAACAGCTATATGGAGTAAAATATACCAAAGTTTAACTACACCATGTTGATAATTCTAGGTTTAGCAACATTAAAAATTTAAATGTACAATGTTGAATGTTAGAAACGGGTTTTGCCACACTACTACATACTTTTATGGTTAGAAATTAAAATCCAACCAGATCAAATCAATAAAATTATTTCTGTCGAATGAAAATTATTAAAAATCAAAATGCCGATCCTCAGCTGTTTAATATTGTGTGTAAAAATATGAACTTTGAACCTTTAGTTGTGAGCACTGATAATGCAGTTTCTTAATAGTCTCTGTCCATCTGGATTACCAACTCATATATTAAAATTGAAAATTGGATGTCTAATTATGCTTTATGTTATCTGCAAACACCTTATCAATCTAAATTTAACCAAGTGAAAATATCATAAAAAATATACCATGCGTGAAAATACCATAAAAAATATAATTTTCAATTGTTCACATTATTTCAAGATTTTTATCGATAAACAAAAAATCAATTATTAGTTAAAATTATCTAAGATCTTCACTTATGAGAGAGGGCCAAGCCTCGACGGGGGATGATGAAGTTATATATAATAGGACAAGCCATTTCCGTTCGTGATCACTATCCGCGAAAACTATACAACTATTCTGTACCAAATATAACTATAACATCTTCATAGTTCAAGGAAGGTTTAGCAATAATAAAATTTACATATTTTCTATTAAATAACTGTTTTAAAAAGCGATAAATATGTGGTGTGTAGTAAAGCGAGCGCCATTTAAGAGAGATTACAATGATCCGGTGTTAAATATAGCTAGAAATTGATAATAAAGTTACTTAATTCAATTAAATTGTTATCCAAAAAGCTATAAATATGTGGCAAGCGACAATAGCGTTACAGTAAAACTAATGAACCTATCTGAACCAAAATTTTAACTACATCATCTTCATAGTTCTTGAAAGATATACAATTAGAAAGTTTACTATAATAATAACTTATACTATTATATAAAAGGACAAGCCATTTTACGTTTGTGATCACTAACCAAGAATTTTACTGAACCAATCTGTACTAAATATTAACTACATCATCTTCATAGTTCCAAGAAGGTTTAGCAATATTATAATCTACTGATTTTTAATTTATTTTTTATTAAAAAAAGAAAATATGTGGACAACAGTGAAGTTTGAAAATTGACCAATAGGTGGCGAGTGCCATTCTACGCGAGAGGTTACAAAAGAGCTTGAAATCGATGATAAAATTTACTTATTAAACTATAAAGAAAATTATTAAAAAAGATTTAAATATGGTGTGCGATGTGTGGATCCCAGTGAAGCTTGAAAATCGACCGATTGTGTATAGCACCATCCCACAATAGAGTTAACAATGGTAAACTGAACCTATCTGTACCGACATCTAAATAAAAATTTTTTATAATTCTAGGAAGGTTTTGCAATGGTAAAATTTACAATAACTAAAATTTAAATGTACAATGTTGAGAGGCAGGACTGAGGTTTGCCACGCTGTCATATACTTTTATAGTTCGAAATCAACATCCAACCAGATGAAATCAATAAAGTTATTTCTGCCGAATACAAATTATTACTAAATCAAAATGTTGATCCTTTGCTTTTTTATATTGTGTGTAAAAATATGATCCACGGGCCTTCTGCCATAAGCAATAATAATGCAGTTTATTTTCCGCAAGAGTTTCTTGATAGTCTTTATTCAACTTGATTACCAGTTCATACATTAAAATTAAAAATTTTATGTCTAATGGCGCTTTTACGCAATCTTCAACTGCCTAATCAGTGCGATTATAACTATATAATAATTACTGCTATGCGTGAAAAAATCATTGAAGAAATAATGCTGAACCACATGCTAAAATACAAAAATCTTATCGATAAATAAAAAAAAACATATATGATATATACATATATATATATATATATATATATATATATATATATTATATATATATATATATATATATATATATATATATCAAAGCATAGTCGTGATTCGAAAATCATTATTAATAAAAATTTTATACCCATGTGCATTCCATCTAAATATTTATAAGTTACCAACGATATATTTGTTTATTATGATTAGGCGAAGGTTCCAGTTTACTATTAATGCGTGCTTCAGAAATACCATTGTTATGCAAACAGAGTACTTCAGTAGGCCAATGGTCGTGAATGAATGAATGAACCAACGATACCCCATATATATATATATATATATATATATATATATATATATATATATATATATATATATATATATATGGGGTATCGTTGGTTCATTCATTCATTCACGTATTATATATTATATATATATATATGTATCATATATATTTTTTTCTTTCACGGAAAGTGATTTAAAATATTCTTTATTATATTTTGAAACTCTTTCCTAGTAAAACTAGTAAAATATGAGAACAACCATTAGTAAATGTACGACATGATTAAAATAATAAATTCATAATCTAAATTTGAAATTTTTAATGTGCTATTAAACAATAATCACTGTTACAATTGTGAAATACTAACATCTCCGTCTCGGCTTCGAACGCTCTCTTAAATAAAGAACACGAACTTTTAGTAGCTTATCAAAGAAAATAACTTATTTAAGAATCCTATAGAGCATAATTTCTTCAATATTTTCACGCATAGCAGTAATTCTTAACCTCCTTAAAAATGCACAGATTTAGTCCAATCAAATGGTTTTCAAATAAGGCTTGAAGTGGAAAGTTAATGAGTAATTGTTTTTTATGGCTTAATTTATATTTTTTGGGATGCTGAACACGAATCTGAAGTTTTCCAAAAAATTTCAAATTTGAGAATTTTAAAATGGCAAATATGAGAAAAATTAGAAAAAAAAAATTAAAAAAGCTTTAATTGTTTCATTAATTTGCTTATAACTTGCAAAGTAATCATTTTAAGCAAAATAGAATAGAATAGAAAAGAAAAACAATTTTATTCTGGGACCAAGTCCCTTAAGAATAACAGATTTTACAGAATGAAATGATATTAGTTACATCTTGTCAGAGACATGATGAGTAAATAGGAAAAAAAATAAAAATAAAAAATAATAAAATAAGAAGAAATATCAATATAACAATGATAATGTTTAATATATAAACAGATAATGATGTAATATATAAACAGGAAAATAAGAAGACATTCTACAAATGAAATAATAAATAGGTTATTTTGATACAATGCTAATTATGTACAATATAAGAACCCTGATAGTGTTTCAGAAAGACTTAGATATCGTTTCATTGAGAAATTGAGAAAATATATTGTTACTTAGCGTCACCTTGGATTAAGAGGAGGAGGTACTGGAAATAGAGGAATTTAAATGTTTTTAAGAGGAATTTGAATGTTTTTAGAGATTTCGCTTGTCTAATATGAGAAGGAATGGAATTCCATAGGATGGTCGAGCGGAATAGGAAAGAGCGCTGGAATGCAGCAGTTCTGTGGGATGGGGTTTATAGATCAGAAAGACGGGATTTTGTGTTCAGTGACTTGATTGCAGATCTGAATTGGTAATATTGGAAGGATGAAGGGTATATAATAATTATAATAATTATTCATATTTAATTGGTTTGGTTTGATCTCCTATCTCCGTAATGGATTATTTTTGGTATACAAATATTATTTTTAACTTAGGTATCGGTATCAATATTCGATAATCGATTTTTTGATACTTACATAATTTATTATTTAAATGGAGAAGAAGATAATGAGGGATGCAGTAAAAGTAACACCACGTCAAAAAAGAATTCTTTAATACGTACCAACGTTTCGACCTGCGTTGCTTCTTTAAATTTACATTTCATTTCCTTCTGTCCTTTTTATTATCCTTTTATCCATTACCATTAATATTATTTTATTTATTTATTTTTCATTATATTATTTCCTTTTCATTCCTGTTTTGTCCTTATTCTTACCTTGATGCTTTGTATTCTTTGTTATTTATGTATCTGATCTTTTCTATGCAGTTTTTGTTTATTGTTTTTTATCTATGCCATTCTGTATTCCATTTGTCATATGTTTATCGGTCTGTTATTTTTGTCACATCTGGTATTTTGTTCTTTATAGCCCTGTATTTAAATAATGTAGTAATAACATATCAATTGATATTATTTCAAAATATTAACCTAATCGGCGAATCTCAGTGCTGTAATGATTTTTTCTAGGGCAGAGGAATACTCCGCGACCACAAACGACAATGTAGGAAAGGACACCGTTATCCTCAACGATATTTTGGTCTTTATATCCTTTGATATTTGACCCAGGCGGAGAATAGCCCCTAGCAGATATAACCGGTTACAATATTCCATTACCTCCCTTACGTCCTGTCTAAGCCGATTATTATAAGTTTCCTCAATTATATCAATACCTCAATTCCTCAAAGTATATATCCTTTATTCTATATAACCAAATATGGGTATATAGATTTATTAAAATTATAAATATATATATATATATATATATATATATATATATATATATATATATATATGTAAAAGTTTATATATATATATATATATATATATATATATATATATATATATATATATGTAAAATTTAAAATATCATCTGGATCGTAGTGACGCATAGTGGGCCCAAATAGCCAGAACGCAGAAAGAATCGATATCATTTAAACTAATTATTCTATTGACTTACGATTAGTCTCATTCAATTCAGAAGGGAAAATTACATTGGAGTTTCACCCTAAAAAAAATTTTACTTCGGCAAACGCCTCTATGAAAAATTGGCCAATCATAGAAAAAAAAAAGAAAAAAAAAAAATCATTGCGAAATCACTCTGAATTCGTAATTTTATTATGATTTCTAAAAAACATCTAAGAAGGTTCTTAAATATTAAGTATTTTTTTAAATACCAGGTCGTTTTAAAAGTACTGTATTTTTTTTTAAGGTAAATATAAAATTCAATTAACCGATAGCTTTATTTATTAAGATAATTTCTATTGCAAATAATAATTTTATTCTATCGTATTATAGTGGATGGGACAATGCTTCCCATCCGATTTCCATTTATTTATCCCTGATTATCCTGGCAATATGTGGCCTTTCTCATCTGATCAATTGGACCTATTTATCTATTTTTTTAATTTTTCCTATTTTATTTAGTTATCTCCAGTCTGTTGCTTCTAAAATATTTAACTGCACACCTATTTCCGCACATGTTTAACGTGGATCCGAATGAATTAATTCACAATTTTCCTGTTCTTTGGCAACTTGAGGTCTTCCAAAACGAGCATCTTCTTCAAGCGTTTCATTGTTTGACAAAATTCGGAAAACAAATATTTAGCTTTACGCTCAGAGAGTACCTTCTCTCTTAACAGGGCGCATATTTTTCGAGCCAAGTTAAAATTCATGCAATAAAATTGACCGGATTTGAATTTCAGCACTCATAATTTAAATATCTGTAAACGTTCATCAGTGACTGTATTAAAAGACACTCTCTATTTCAAAGACATTGAACAATATTGTTTACATCGGAAAATGTCAAATTGAATATAGAATTATAACAAAGACAGAACAGAACAAATAAATCTTAATTACTGAAAAAACGATTTTTGAAGCGGTCTGTTATTTGTTAAATATTAAGGGGAATGTTATATTTATAAATTGTTTGATTAATTACATAGCTAATTTGTACTTTAAGAATTTCTTCCAAATTTATATAGTGAGTTATTTAGTCGAAGATTCAACTACACTTGACCTGGACACAGTTGGAGGACTAGGCTGTTATGAATATTCACAGGGAGTGATATTTATTCAAAGGGCCATCTCTGAGCCCAATCTGCTAGGGTCTGTCCTTTATTGTTTTGTGTTTATGCCTTATTGGAACTTTGATAACCTCTAAATTTTTCAAATTTGAATTTCAAATTTTTTTTTAATTTTCGAATCGGATGAAAACACTAAACGAAATGAATAAATTAAAGAGATTATTATATTTGACACTTCTCCTCGAGGTTATTAACAAGACCTCATTGACCTTCAACACCTTTTTTACAAACTTTTAATTGTTTAATTAATTTTCTATTCTGTATCTTATTGTTAAATTTCTGAAACCAAAAAATTACCTCATAAAACTTATTCCATTTACAATAAGCCATATTAGAGGGAAATACATGATGAGCACCTCTTAGTGTAAAAAAAAAAATTGTGTGAAACTAGAACAAAAATTTAGAAAAATGCCGCAGACCTTATCTTTCTATTCCAATCCGCTGCAGTTATATGATAAATCAAAGACTTTTTTGAAGTAACCATGTTTTTAACCATGAAAGCTGTAATATCTCCTATTTTTTAAAACATTTTTCAAAATTTGACCACATTTTCAGATTTAGCATTAAATTTTCCATATGAGTAAAGTACAAGTAACCTTGAATTTTACAAACTTGTGACCTAAAGAACAGCTTGATCTTCACCTTATTTAGGGAAGTTACAATGTCTTATATTACTTCAGCGCTCACTGTTTTTCAAAAACTAACCACAAAACAGCAAATCTCACAAAAAAATTGCAAATTTAATCAGCTTTCGAATGCTATGTTAAAAGTAATGACTCTGTTTCGATTTCATGAAGAAATTCACTTTTAAAACCGAAAAAAATATGGTGTTCTCATTTGGCATACGAATGAGTTACTTGTGTAAATAAGACATTATTATAAGTGCCTAATGTAAATACGTATTTTAAACATAATAAAACTCTTCATTGGAATAAAAAGAAAAAAAAATTTTTGTTAAATAGAATATAAAGGAAAACTGTCAATAAAGCGACACCATATCAGAGGATTTTATGTTATTATATTCATTTATTTATTAATAATATTTAGGATTTATTTTATTAGATTTTCAATGTAAGGTTTAATTATTACACAGACCTCCATTTTGCCGATAGCTTCTGAATACAAATTATATTGAAGAATACCACTTTTTTAGGTGAATTTTATGGACAGGTGCTTCTGTTTTACAGGGAAGGCATTTCTTACCTATAGAAAATTTAATGTTCAATCTGAAAATGTGGTCAAAGTTTGAAACATATTTAAACAATATGGAGATATTACAGCTTTCATGGTAAAAAACTTGGTTTTCCTCAAAAAAGTCTTTGATTTATCGCATATCTGCAACGGATTGGAATAGAAAAGTTAGGTTTGCGGCATATTTTTGATCTAGTTTCACACATTTTTTTTTTTTTTTTTTTTTTTACACTTAGAGGTACTCACCCTGTATATGGATATTGATCAGGTTCACTTTTGTTCTTTTCATCTTCTATAATTTCGAGCTTGTTGCAAACTTATTGTCACTATGTTTTATCATTTATAGGAATGTTTCAATTCCTTTTAATATTATAGCTTGTCTATTCCATCGATTCTTAAGTATAGTCGATTTCTAGGAACTGATCGATATGTTATTACTAATAAAGTCTTCTCTAAGAAAACAACATTTTTTTCCATATCTAGTTACAGAGAAATTCTTAAAGGCAAGCCAAACGCAAAATTGTTTAAGATAAGTATTCGCTATTCAAAAATGATAATATCGGAATAGGATTTCAAATTGCATATCCTAAAGCAATCACGAAATAAATGCAGCCACACAACAGTGCCATTAAAAAAAAAAAAAAAAAAAAAAAAAAAAAAATCGCAATATACAGTTTAATCCGAGGTATCGGTAATAACAATCGAGAATCGATTTTTCGGTATCGGAATCCATAAAATGATTGTACTGGCACATAACTAATGTGGCACATAACTATACATAAATCAGTTATATATATTTTATTCCCATTACTATAAATCAGCTTGCAATTATGAAAAAGGGATTTCTTACTGTAAATTCCTTAAAGCATATAAGTTGTTGTTATTTGAAATGTTTTAACCCTAATTAAATTTTAATAAGGTAATTATTTGACTGTGAAGTATTTTGAGATGTAGATTGTTGGAGTAGGCAGATACACCACCTCAAAATAATATTTTAATTTATAATGAACATTCCAACTCATCCTACCACTGTCCTCACCACTTACGCTGATGAAACATGTGTGTTATCAGTAAACAATGATCCCTTCATTGCCTCCCAAACACTCCAATCCCATATCCTAAACCTTCAAGAATGGTGTCAAATATGGAGAATCAAAATAAATCCAAAGAAATCTCACCAAATAACCTTTACCCTTCGTCGTAAACCCACGACTTCCTGCCCTACAGTATCCTTTAATGATATTCCACTAATCCCTGTTGAACAGATCCGCTACCTAGGACTCCACTTGGACAAACGTCTTACTTGGAATCCACATACAAGACTAAAGGTGTGGTTCCGCATGGAGCAGCCAGCTGCAGCAGCTGCGTCTGCCAGACGCAGCGGCTGGAAGCTGAGCACTGCTTCAGTTGGTTTTAATAGAAGTGTTGCAAGAGGGAGCAGCTGCGGCTGCCGCCAGAAATTTGAGAAGCTGGCTGCTGCGTTCGGAACCAGTCCAGACGCACTCCTTCGCGTCTGTAGTATGCTAACCCACCTCACCAAAGTTTCTTGTACCATTTTAGACTTTATATATATATATATATATATATATACCTATATATATATATATATATATATATATTATATATATATATATATATATATATATATATATATATATATATATAAATAAATTAGGGTATTTCAACCTGAAGTTTCATCCAATTATTTATAAATGTGAAAATTGTGTTCTGGAATGTATTTTAAGCATTGTTCTTCAAAAATACCATATAAAAAAAAAAAAAAAAGTATAAAATGGTACAAGAAAGTTTGGTACCATATATATATATATATATATATATATATATATATATATATATATATATATATATATATATATATATATATATAAATTTTCCCCTTGATGATTTCACAAAATATAGAAAGACTGTATATAAAAAAAGACAAAATAAAATAAAGAAAAGTCGCTGGAACCACAATTTTTACTATTTTTTCAGACGATGTCTAAAGTTCCAGTATTTTACTGTAAATATTTTATTGACAACCCTATTTTCGTTAAATAATTTTCATTATGTAAGATAATAAAAGTGTAAGTTGTCAATAATCTTACATGATAAAAATAAAATTTTAATTAATTTAAATTAAAATTTTATTCACAGTAAAAAACTTAAACTTTATACATCGTCTGAAAAAATAATAAAATTGTGGTTCCAGCACGTTTTCTTAACTCTCTTTCTATATTTTGTGAAATCATCACCAGAAAACGAACTGATGAACTTCCAGCTGCCGCGTTTGGAAGCTACATGCGGAACCACCCTGAACGCTGCAGCTGCTGCGGCTGGCTGCTCCATGCGGAACCACACCTTAAAAAGACAAGAAAATGCACGTAGTTACAGATTACTTCAACATTTATTAGACAAACGTTCAAAGCTTCCAATTAATTACAAAAGAATAATATACATGACTGTGATACCTATCTGCACGTACGGAGTTGAGCTTTGGGGCTCCACAAAACCATCCATTTCATCTCGTATCCAATCCTTACAATCCAAAATCCTTCGAAAACGTAAGCTCATAGTAAGCTCCATAACCACTCAAATCCCCTAATTTCTCAACTTGCTTCCTATACCATTCCTGATAATCCTCCGATGCGTCTGAAAAGAAGATGTCCCAGAGAATTTTTATTAAAGTGCTACTGATGTGTAGTACTTATCATGTATTGTCACGTTATTTCAATAGTTAACAGCACATTTACTTGATGTATAAATTTTGTACAGTTGTAAATTTCAGTAAATTGTTATTAAAAAAAAAATATATATATATATTTATATATATATAATGCAGCTGTTTAGTTTGATTATCTTATCATTGTATATATTGTGCGAATGAGTCTTTGCCATCAATATTACTTATTGCCCTTGAGTGAGGCAGCTTGTAATTATTCAAATAAAAGGTAAAAAAAAAAAAAAAAAAAAAAAAAATTATGATGTCTTTGGGCTTGCGCAATGGCATTATAAATTAAAATATAATTTTGAAGTGCTGTGTATCTATGACTGCCTACCCCAGCAATCTGCATCCCTAATTATATTTTAATTGTAAATACTTTTGTGTAAGTAATTAAGAAAAAATCAATAAGTTTTAAATTAACTATATATTATTTGCATTGTTGTTTTTTTCGGAAAACGTTTCAGCATACTAAGATTTAAAATCCATAAAAATAGTTTTAGTTGTTCATAAATTGTTTTGACCGTGATTTTGGGAATTAAAAACGAAAGGTATATCTAAGACAATTTACCATGTTATAAACTTTTAAAATCCCTGAATCTTAAATCCATAACACACACACACACACACACACACACACACACAAAAAAAAAATTTTAAAAATTGGAAAAAGAAAAGGAAGTTATTTTAAAGCCAAGGGTAGAAATATTGTTGCCTCGATGCGGTCAATTGATCTGAGCTCTGCAGTTCGTTTCGCTTCAATACAACCCCCACCTAACTTGTACAATTTAATAGATCTCTGTTTTTTTTGTTTTTATGTTTACTGTTCTAACTACTTTTTCTCAATTCAAGCGATATATTTTTCTAGTAGTTTCCGATTTGTACAGCCATTAAACGAATCCTTTAACTTTCTGAACAGTTTGAGGTAAATTTTTTATATTTTATTCTATTACTTTCTCTGCTCTCTCCATATCCTCTTCTAGCCTTCACTTTCTCAGTTCAATCATTCTTTAAACAGCCTTAGATGAAACTTAGGAATACAAACAATAAAGGAAAGAAATGGCAAATAACTTACTAAAGGCAAAAATAACACAGGTGACAAATATGATAATATCCATAATTTCTAAAGAAGAAAATATAGAAAATAAACACTACAGGAAATGTCGATTTTTACGCAATCCTACTTCAGAGCTTGCATGACACCATTCAAAAAATAAAACGCCTGGCTGGAAATCTGAGCAGAGGTGTTCGGCTTCTTCATGACTATGCCTTTGTCCATAGAGCATTGATTACCAATGCTTTTCCAAAGGAATGCAAATTCTAAAAATCTCTCATCTATACTTAAGCCTTTGATTGAGAGATCCAGGTTGGCATGAGAGAACATTATTTACGGAAAGAAGAAAATTATTTTTTTTCATAGAGTAAAAATGTTGCCGAATCGTTGTATTACATACATAAGCGGCGCAACAATTCATTGCTGAATCAGGGCCCTTTCCAAAGGTGTTCGCCATTCATTTCTATTCTGTGCAGCAGCCATCCAGTCTGGTGTTCCAAGGATGTTCCTGGCATCTGCACGGACGCTATCCATCCATCTCATTTTGGGTCGTCCGACTCTTTTAGTTTGATGAATAGCCTCTATAGTTAATTTTTTTGGAATCTCGTTCTCATTCAACCTGGTGATGTGCCCTGCCCATCTTAGCCTGTTTACACTGATCCACCTGGCTTTGTCTGTGTCCTTGAAGAGTGCGTAGATTTCTAGATTTTTTCTTCTCCAGACATCACTCTCCCGGATCGGACCAAAAATTCTTCTCAGGATCATTCTCTCAAATATAAGCACCCTATTTTCATCAGCTTTATTCCTTGCCCATGCTTCAGATCCATATGCCAGGACCGGACGTACAAGGACTTTGTATAGCTTTACTTTGGTCTTGTTGGTTAAAAACCTACTTTTAAATTGCTTAGCGATGCCAAAATAACACCTGTTTGCTGCTGCGATCCGACGTATAACATCCTTAGTCACATCGTTTTCTGAATTAATCTCCGACCCCAAGTATACAAAATGTTGAACCCTCTCAAACTTGTATTTTTCAATCTCAATATGTTTTTCCTACAAACGCTCCGGTCCAGCTATCATATATTTAGTTTTTCCACAGACCAAACTTCTTAGCTGCCTTTTCTAGCTAGAGGAATGCGTATGTCAATGCTCATTGAGATCTGGCAACGATGTCGGGATCGTCAGCGTATCCTAATATCTGCACACTTCTATTATAAATTTGCCCAATCTTTGTATCCCAGATTTCCTTACTGCTATTTCTTCAGCCAGATTTAAAAGCAGGCAGGCATCTCCTTGCCTTACTCCAGTACTGGAATCAAATTCTTCTGACATGTCTGATCCAATCTGCACCATGCATTTTGTCTTTGCATCGTTATTTTGGCAAGCCGGATTGGTTTGGCGGGTATATTCAGGTCATATACTTGATACAGTTCTCGTTGATCAAAACTGTCATAGGCCGACTTGAAGTCAATAAACTGATGATGTGTCGTGATTTCCATACTCGCGTGCCTTTTCAAGGATCAATCTAAGAGAGAAGATCTGGTCAGTGGTGGATCGTCCTTTCCTGAAGTCAGCCTGGTATTTCCTGAGTACACTTTCTGCATGAGGGACAAGTCTGCAAAAGATGATATTAGAAAGGACCTTGTAAGCACAGGGCAGTAGCGTGATGCCTCTGCAATTATTAAGAATCGTTGTATTAAGTTTGTTAAGCTCGACTCACTTAGTTCAACGAATCGGGAAAAAAAAACCCCCAATAATAAATCAGTTTTTTTTTCACTGATATGTCTTTTGGCTGTAGTCTATACTCTTTGTTCTAACGACTTTTTCACATTTAAAAATATAACATTTTAACATGCTCTAGGTCTATTAGTGTTGCTCGAATCGAAAATTTGACTGTAGTTTCCCGACCAAAAATTAAAAAGAGGAGGTTTTATGTTACTTAACATTTGTCACAAGAATCTACCGTTTAGGATTTATATTGGTTAAAATTAAAAAAAAGTTACGTTGTAACGTTATTTTCATCCTCAAAATTTGTAACGTTTTTTTAATCTCAAAAATGTATCATTTTTAAACGTTCTGGCTCCATAAGTAACAGAAACGCAGACTATTTTTTATTCTATAAGATTCGTCGCTAGGGCTATGGTAACCTTTTAGGAGCTATATTAGTGTGAATAAAAAAATTGTTTTGTTTAACTTACATTTTTTAAGTGTTGGGGCTTTTCTGATACGATCTACCTCTATTGGTGTTGGTCGGATTGAAAATTTGGCTTAGTTACCTGAACTATGAAATTAATGATTAGAAATTAATGAAAAATATTTGTTGTAGTATAACATTTGTCACTAGGACTAACCGTTTAGGAGCAATATTTATTTGAATGAAAAAAGTCACATTTGGAATGTTTTAATAATTTAATGTTAATTCAATTAATAATTTAATTAAATTGATCCTTTTAATCATAAAAGGATCTACTGTTTTTCCTAATCAGGAAGATATTGAGTTTTTTTTTGCAAGAATTGCAGACTTTTTTTATAAATATCCACGTACAAGATGCGGGGTCTTCTGTGGTGTAGTGGTTAGCATAGCAACCTACTAAACCCAAAATCGCAGGTTCGCAGCCCGGCAGATGACCTTAGGATTTTTAAAGGGAGTAAAAAAATCCTTAGGTATGCCATCCTTCGGAGGGGGCGTAAAATGCGGTTCCCGAGCCTGTGCGATGTCAGGTACTCGTCCCTGTCCTAATTATACCTGGATAGGCAAAATTTAGGACTCCCACCGTAGCATCGTCCGATTAGCCATAGCAGCATAAAGTGACGTTAAACGAAATAAACAACAAACAACATACAAGACTGAAACGACAAGAAACAGCACGTCGTTACAGATTACTTTAACATTTACTAGACAAACGTTCAAAGCTCCCAATTAATTACAAAAGACTCATTTACATGACTGTGATTAAACCTATTTGAAAGTACGGAGTTGAGCTTTGGGGCTCCAATCGTTGCGATCCAAAATCCTTCGAAAAATCCTCAATGCCCCTTACTTTGTCACTTATCCATAAAGACCTTAATGTTCCATATGTTGCTGATTTAGCCTACACCAGATAACTATCCTTTCATAGTAAGCTCCATAACCACTCAAATCCATTAGTTTCTCAAATTGCTTCCCACTCCCTGATAATCCTGCGAGGCATCTGAAACGAAGATGGTCTAGAGACCTTAGGTCTAGAGACCATCCTTCTAGTGTAGAATTTTTAATAAAGTGCTACTGATGAGTAGTTCTTTTCAAGTTTTGACATATTATAATCGTTGTCAATACATTTACTTGAGGCATATATTTTTTACAGTTGTAAATTTTAATAAATGTTTATTAAAAAAAAAAGTGATAAATATGCATAAAAGGAGAATAAAGACAAGAGGAAAAAAAAAGTAAAATAAAAATGGACCTAGATAAGTTGCCTAGGAAATAGGAAACTATATATGAGTTGGTGTTTAGGGCTCGCGATAGGAAAACTGGGGAACCAGAGCCGATAGTGACTATTCGAAAGGCTCGTAAAGGTCTCCAAAGAACTTTATCATCGGAAAGGCAGTTCGCTCGATAGTTGTGCCACTATTCTGCCAAACTGTCTCCGAACAATTTTCGTCCATTTGGTGCATCAATGTCTTCTAAGCTTTATAAACTGGATGTATTGTTTCGAAATTATAGGGGAGTGATTTGTAAATATATACATTTAAATTGTTTTTTTTTTTATTTTTGAGAGGGTGTATAAAACAAAATACCGTTTTAAACGAAAAAATTGTTTCTTTTATCCTTATTACTATATAAAATGACAAGCCATTTTTTTTCTTTTGTGATCACAAAAGTCCGGATTTCGTGTAGTAATGTTTTTTTTTTTAATAACAATTTATTGAAATTTATAACTGCAAAATTTATAAATCAAGTAAATGTGCTGTTAACTATTACAATAACGTGAACATACTTGAAAAGAACTACTCATCAGTAACACTTTAATAAAAATTCTACACTAAAAGGTCTCTGGCCCAGAATCTTCTTTTCAGACGCCTCGGAGGGTTATCGGGAATGGTGTGGGAAGCTACTTGAGAAATTAGGGAGTTTGAGTGGTTATGAAGCTTACTATGAAAGTATAGATATTTGGATTATCCTAAATCAGCAACATATGGAACATAAAGATCTTAATGGATAAGTTTATTGGTGGCAATGTAAGGTGCATTGAGGATTTTTCGAAGGATTTTGGATTGTAAGGATTGGATACGAGATGAATTGGATGGTTTAGTAGAGCCCCAAAGCTCAACTCCGTACGTCCAGATAGGTCTAATCACAGTCATGTATATTAATTAGTCTTTTGTAATTAATTGGTAGCTTTGAACGTTTGTCTAGTAAATGTTGAAGTAGTCTGTAACGACGGGCAGTTTCTTGTCGTTTTAGTCTTGTGTGGGGATTCCAAGTAAGACGTTTGTCCAAGTAGAGTCCCAGGTAGCGGATTTGTTCAACAGGGATTAGTGGAACATTATTAAAGGATACTGTAGGGCAGGAAGTGTTAGGTTTACGACGAAGGGTAAAGGTTATTTAGTGAGATTTTTTTTTATTTATTTTTATTCTCCATTTTTTTACACCATTCTTGAAGGGTTAGGATATGGGATTGGAGGGTTTGGGAGGCAATGAAGGGATCATTGTTTACTGATAACACGCATACATATGTCATCAGCATAAGTGGTGAGGACAGAGTAAAATTTTAAAAATTGCACAATAAAAATTAGCCAAACGTGCAATTTAACCTGTGTTTGTAGTTTCATTTACCTTATAATAAATATAATCGTTTCTATTTTTTTTTTGTATAGAAATATTAGATTTTAATTTTAACTATGTTTTTTCTTCCAAATAGTAATTTTTGACGATTGGCTGGCTGTCACTTTCAGACATTTTCACTATTACTTGTACCTGTTCACTGAACTAAACTCTACCGTAAAATTAAATGAAAATAAAAAAGTATGTTAAAAGGTAGAGTGAAATCAAAATTAGAAATTCTACGAATTACAAAGAGAACGTTGTTAAACATTATACCATTTATTTAACGTTAACATTTATTATACCATTTAAATGGAAACCCTGGGTTTTTTTTTTCTTTCTTGGAAAATTATTTAGGTAAATGTTATTGTTGAAAATTTCAAAATAAATCGCAACTTTTCTCAAAATGATAAATAAAATAAAATAAATATTTGTTAATAAATGATCAAAAAGTCCTTATTTGTGCATTAACACACAAAACGTACAATTTCGCGCTTTTGCACGGGAATCCGATCTTTAGTGATGACTGCCCACGATAACTACTGAACCAAATTGTATCTACTCCAAGGAAGGTTTAATAATAATAAAATTTACTGATCTTCAATTAAATTGTAATTAAAAAAGTGATAAATATGTGGTGCGCAATGAAGTTTGAAAACCGACCGTTAGGTGGTGAGCACCATTCGAGAGAGGTTACAGAATGTGTTACAGAGGCAACAAATTTATAATCAAATTTATTCATTTTCAATTAAATTGTTATTAAAATGATTGTACGAGAAGCGAGGTTTGCCACACTGCCATACACTTTTTATGGTTAGATATTAAAATACCTACAACTAGATGAAATAAATGGAAATATTTCTGCTGAATTAAATTTATTTCCGAATCAAAATATCGATTCTTTGATTTTTGGTATTGTTTGTAAAAATATGATTCTTGGGCTTTTAGTTATAAGCACTAAGAATGCTGTCCATTATCTGCAAGAGTTGCTTAATAGTCTCTATCCATCTGGATTTCCAACTTATACATTAAAATTAACAATTATGCTTTACGCAATCTTCAAATGTATATTGTATACTATGTATTTACTGCAATTCATGTATGGTTTCTTCTCCGTTGTGGTCAACATTTACTTTCAACCAAGTAAATCAAGGTTTTACAACTAAATAAAGAGAAACAAGTTTATTTGCTCTGTTACGTTACACTGCTTCGTATAAATAATATCATTGCTGGGCTAACTAAAACTAAAATTAAGATATTTTTTTTTTCCTTGTTTGTAGTTACTGCACTTAGATATCTTGAAATAATTTTAAATAACCTAAATGAAAAGTGAATAAAGCTCTCTATAAAAATACCCCAAAGAAGCTCTTGATCCGAGAAAAAATATTTTTCATAATAAGTGTGAAAATGCGGTGAAATAAATTATAAAGTATAAAGTTCTCCTTACTTTCTACTCTAATCCGGAGTGGCTATAAAGTGCTAGGTTTTAAAACAGAGCCCTTTTAGAGTTTTATTCCTTCGGGCTAGAACTCTCTTCTCTGGTGGATTATCTCTCTTCCATTTTACATTTAATTTAGACGAGGTAAACATTTCAGTGAACATTGAGATATTAATTAGAAGTTATTGATCTATTTTGATCATGATTTTTGTTGATTGGAGCTTAACGTCATTATGTACCCCAACTAGGGCTGGAAGGACGAATTAACCTATAGGTTTTCAATTGATTCGAGCCAGGATGGAAAGGTGTCTAACCAATTAGGTGATGTATAGAAATGAATTTCAACCTAGAAATAACGAAAATGCTTTAATCCTTGACCCTCCAACATGCTTGGCCAATCAGGTCGCCCCATTTAATTATTTGTTTTAAAATAAATCACCATTGAATAGAGTAAGGCTATTCTTAACTTAATTATCTATTAATCTATCTAATTTAAGTTTTTAATATAAAAAAAAAAAAAACTACCTGTGGTGTAGTGCTTAGCATAGCAACCTACTAAACCCAAGATCGCGGGTTCGCAGCCCGGCAGATGACCTTAGGATTTTTTAAAGGGAGTAAAAAATCCTTAGCTATGCCGTCCTTCGGAAGGGGCATAAAATAGCGATCCCGAGCCTGTGCGATGTCAGGTACTCGTTAAAACTAGAGTCTAAATCCCAGTTTTCGGAGGCGACTAGGTAGGTGGAGTGGGAGGCAATCGGGTTCATTCGGAAGTTGTCGGCGGTCATCGGCTTCGGCATGCCTCATTGTTCTTGCTTTCCGTTGTCAACACTGCTTGTGTTAGGTTATTTTTTTTGCTGCGTCATGGAATGGTCTTGTAAGATTTGTGATAAATCATTTCACAACAACAGCAATTTAAATCGCCATAACAAAACAAAACATACAGGACAAAATTATTCTTGTATGGAATGTTTTAAAACATTCTCATGTCCATTTTTTTAAAATCATAGTCAAGGCACAAGTGACCATAAGTTTTCATTAGTGTGTGGTTAAGCCTGAAATTTGGCGCAACACAATCAAGAATTGATCACCGACGGTCACTTGTGTCATTACGTTTAAAGTGATCCAAAAAAATAATAAATTGACTGCTTGATCATTTTTAAAAATTATGAAACATCTCAGGTTGTTTCCTCTATGTCTCAAGACATACAAACCAATTTTTTTTTTTTTTTTTTTCTAACTCAAACAGTTTATTTACGGTGGCAATTTTCGTTTTGCTGCTAACACCTTATTTTGCGATTATAAGGGTTTATAACATTCATAACTAGTAGTTTATTTACCTATCATTCCGTATTCTATGTGAAAATCACAGGACAAGTTGAATATAACATCCATCGAAATTCTACTATTCGTAAATTTTTTTTCAAGAGAAAAAGAGTCAAATGCAATGTGATCAATTTTTTTATTTGTTGATATAGGTTTGCAGTATAACCTCAAATAATATCAATTGTATAATAAAGCCCTTAATTTTTTTTTTTTTTTTTTTTATGAACTTTCAAAGAATCAGTCTTTATTTTTAAATCGTTCATTTTGTCTTTCAATAGCAATTGGACTGGAGAATAAAGCCTGAAAGTTACACTAATTGTAGTTCTTACGTGCATGTTTCAAGAGAATAAAGAAACTTGTGTGTATTCCACTGAGAAAAAAGTTGTAAGAGTTGACTGTAGTTAGTTCAACCACTTCAGTGACGACTAAGACGTAAGTGCCGATGACCGCCGACAACTTCCGAATGAACACGATGGCCCCCCACTCCACCTACCTAGTCGCCTCCGAAAACTGAGATATAGACTCTAGTCTCGTTAAAGATCCCTATCCTAATTATACCTGGATAGGCAAAATTTAGGACTCCCACCGTAGCATCGTCCGATTAGCCATAGCAGCATAAAGTGACGTTAAACGAAATAAATAAATAATTTTCAAAAATATTGAAAAAATACTTTTACATAAAAAAAAAATTAAAGAAATTAAGCATTGTTGTTATCGATTATGATTTATTTAAAATTTAGGTATTTATCTAAATTATGATAATAAAATAGGAATAAGCAAATATATTAATTTAATTTTCGATATTTGAGAAAAGTAGTGTTATTGAAAATAGATTATCAAATGTCGATTCCAAGGTGTCATGTTATTTATTTATTTATTTTTTTTTTTTTTTGTTTTGGTCAGTTTATGGTTAGAACTTAAAATAATGATGAATTTCTGTAATGATGACATGCGATGAATCTCTTGTCGAAGGGAAGAAAATTTGGTAAGAGATCGAGTCAAAAGCTGGGAACTGATAACCTAAGTTTGTTATTGTGAAGAACTGCTCACTAGTGACACCTCAATAAGAATTTTATATTAGAAGATCCCTGGGTCATCTTCTTTTCAGACGCCTCGGTGGATTATGAGGAATGGAGTGTGAGGCAAATTGGCAGAAAAGAGGATAGCTCGTATCTAGTTTGGGCTAAATTTACAACATACGAAACATCAAGGTCTTTATGGATAAGTTTCTTAAAAAAATAAGGAACATTAAGGATTTTTCGTAGGATTTTTTGATTGCAAGGTTTGGATACGGGATGAATTAGGTGGTTTAGCAGAACCCCAAAGCTCAACTCCACATGTCCTGATAGATCTGATAACTGTCATGTAAATGAGTCGTTTATTGTAATTATAGTGATTAATTTGGCCTCTTTTTAAAATTAATTCCTAGTGGATAATCAATTATACCGAAATTCACTGACATAATTGTTGAAACTTAAGATTTATGCCTGAGGTTTTATTCTTGGTATTATAGGCCAAATTGCTTTTTCATGGACCTGAATTTTTTTTTTTTTTTTTTTTTTTTTTTTGTCCAAATGGGATATTGTCAGAAGAACCATTGGAAGCCGATACAAGGAAATTAGGTACCTCAGAGAATGCAATACAAGGAAAACTTCTCGTATTGATAAAAATATTGATCTAATTAAAATTCTTCTTGGAAATTATTTAATTGTGTATCCGTGACTACATATTCCAACTATCTACTGCATCGTAATACATATTTATTTCTTTTCTTTTTTTTTTTTTTTATTTTTTTTTTTTTTTTTTTAGTGGTTTATTGTAAAAATAGCAGAATAATAAAACCTAATAGATCCACATTTATTATTAATTCTGAGTGTTCTAATCAAGGTATCCAACGTATCATTTATACGGTTTCCGCAGTCGACTAATGAATCAATCGAATAATCGAGATAATATTTCAATTGTTAGTGTGGCACTATATTTATGATGAATACTATCCGATGATATCTTAAAATAGCAATGATGAAGCTCCTCATCATCATCACAATGAGGCGAGATAGAGTTGACGCCCTGTGATAATTATGTCATTCCAGATAAGCTTGGCATTACTGAGCGACCGATTGTTTATGATCTCTGTGTGCGTCCTGTCCGGTCCCGAGAGGGTCCTACTATGAATTTAATTATAGATAGTGCAACAGCTCTAGTAGCAATATGTCCGTCTCTTCCCTAGAGCACAAACTATAATTTGCTTTTGTAAAATGATAATAGTGCTGTATGTAAATATTGTTTGTAAGGCAAAGAACTCCAATGGGAACTTACCTTAACGAGCTTAAGATACCACATACTACGACCTGAATAACTACTTTGAAAGAATAGAAGAAATAATTGAATCCAGAAAAAACAAAAGAAGAATGAAGTTTTAAAAATTTGTTTACAGAGAAAAATTTAAACTGCTATTTATTATGGGTATTCATTTATAAAACTATATTAATAATTAATATAAGCAGCATTCTATAGTGTCAGTATTATTACCTCAGGGCTTTGATAGGATTAGTAAGCAGTACATATTTGTCAAAATTGCAAATGTTTTCGAGATATTCGTTATTAAAAATCGATAATGTTCGAATAAAGTAATTTTTACCTCGCTTTTTGCCAAACGTTGCTTCAAATGCCAGAAACGTGTTATGAAATTAAAGTAAATTTAATGTTCTACAACTTTGATCCAGATGTTTTTTCTGAGAAACGATTGTGGAAGGCACTAGAACCAAATGATTGACAAAAAGTGCGGTTAAAAAATGTTTTTTCTTCATAATTATTGATTTTTAATAAATCGATCTATCTCGAGAACCGTTGGAATTTTGACAAATGTGCATACGATTAATTTGATAGTTAATTTGATTAGCTTTAGTTTTTATTTGAAATATAATTTTCTGGAGTCTACCGTTTTCGAGATGTAATCGAAAAACCCAAAAATGTGAACTTTTCCCTTCCCCCTCACTGTTCATCCCTCACTATTCCTAAGGGACCTTGTCCCATAATAAAGTTTATTTTTCTATTTTAACACAAGTAAAAAATAGAATTAAAAAATGTGTCAATTATTTATTTTTTAAAATAAATTTGGAAACACTGTGGAATTTATGGAGCTTGCTATGTGTACATCTACAGATCTGATATGCTGCTTTTCTCTGACAGTTTATGATACTAACTTAAAATTAAAAAAAAATAGCAAAAACTCAATGTGACCTGTATGAGAGGCAGAACTGTAATGAACCAGCCAAGATAGGCGGAGAGAGAACCGATAACCCTGCACCACTCTCATTGGCCCTGACCAGCCGCACCATATAGATGTTTTTAATCATCCTTTTTATATTACATATAATGCTATCCAGACTGTTAATTTCACCACTAACTAATTTTAGTAATATAATTGATATATTTCAATAAGCGCCAAATAACTTGTTTTAGAACATCGATGTTTTTCATATTTATATTCTTAACTAACTTTTGATGTTAACTAACATTTTGTTCTTATTCACTGATCTGAAAGTATCTAGATCTTTTAATAATTTAAACACCGCAGATTTCTTCCTCTATGCTTCATGGATCTTCCTAAAGTTAAACCTTATTTCTATTTAGGTTCCCAGAACCAAGTCCATCACGTGCCAGCATTATCCTCATTACGCAAAGATCAGGTCACAGTTCTGCGGAAGAGGGGTAACTGCGATCCTGGAATCCTTCAAAGAGAATGGGATATCTTTTCCTTGTATGGATTTATTTTATTTTTCAAAACTAATCTTTATTTCTGGACTAAAGAGGGAGCAGAAATCGATATGGCGATGTTTCGATATCTTTGTAGATCAATCCGTTCTTAGAATATTGTTTGAAACTACCTCCTTTAGTTTACTTTTCAACTTTGAGAAATTATATGCTTACAGTATTCTATCCTAATACATTATATTATTTATTTGAGGCAAATAAGAGGCACCATGTTTGAACTAATAATAATAAAAATAAATACATTAAATTGAAGTATTTCATTTATTTGTTTCAGTAGATAAAAAAGTAATATAAATATGGCTGGCATAATTTAATCAAGATAAGAGAAATAAAGTGTTTTTTTATTATTAGGTTTTGTTTATTTTATGTTTCATATATTATTTAATTTCTAAGAATTTTGACGTGTGTTGCAATGCTATTATGTAATGCACAGTATCTATATTATCTATATTTCTAGAAATTGTAAAACATTACCATATCTCTTCTTAAGTATTTGTTTTATTTTTATTAGTTATTTGTTTTTTTTTTGTTTTTTTATCGTTCTTCATACAATACAAGGGTTTTCCATTTTATATGGGATTTCCATAACATAAGTTAGCATATCTAACGTTGTGCTAGCTTTACCTAAGTAAAGATAAATATATTGGTAGTCGTCTGTATAAATATAAAACCTAGGGGACATCTGCGAAGCCTAAAAAAAAATACTTCGATATCTTGAAATAATTACAAAATGATATTCATATAGGGCAAACCAGACAGTCCTTGACACCGTTAAGGAAATATTCATACTATAATTATAGAAAGAATAGTTCAAGAAAGTTGAAATTTACAATTTTTTTTTTTTAATTACTATACTTTAAGCTGAACAAGAAAGTTCACACTAAACATATTCCTGGAATGTATTTTACAAGATAGTGACAAGAACTAATGTAAAATCAGTAATTGACACCCTATGGATATATTTTAAATACAACTATACAAATATATACATATTTATAAATCAAGTAAATATGGTGTAAACTATAACGTGACAAAACTGGAAAAGAACTACTCATCAGTAGTACTTCAATAAAATTCTACACTAGAAGATCTCTAGGCCATCTTCTTTTCAGACGCCTTGGAGGATTATCGGGAATGGAGTGGAAAGCAAGTTGAGAAACTAATGAATTTTAGCCGTTATGGAGCTTACTATGAAAGGATAGGTATCTGCTTTGGGCTAAATCAGCAACATATGGAACCTTAAGGTCATTATGGATAAGCTTATTGGTGACAAAGTAAGGGGCATTTCAGATTTTTGAAGGATTTTGGATTGTAAGGATACAAGATGACTTGGATGGTTAAGTAGAGCCCCAAAGCTCAACTCCGTTCGTCCAAATAGGTCTAATAACAGTCATGTAAATAAGTATTTTGTAATGAATTGGGAGGTTTCATCGTTTGCCTAATGTTAAAGTAGTCTGTAACGACGAGCAGATTCTTGTCGCTGTAGTCTTGTACGGACAGAATTAAAAGTATTTTTACACAGTTGAGTTGTAGGATTTAAAATGAATTTAATTTTTTATTTATTTTTATTTTTTGGTTATTAAATATTTTTTTTTTTTACTTTTTAAGTTAGGATGTCTATAAATATCTGGGGTGTTAATAACTGTCTGGTTATTCCTATATATTATTAAAATATTGTTATTTTTTTAAAATGAATTTTACAACTATGCAGTGAAATAATAAGAAAATTAAAGGTATATCATTGTCAATGTAAAAGAACCTCACTGTTGCTGGCACTAAACTGAAAGTTATTTATTAATAGATCTCTAAGCCGTATTCTTTTCAGGGTTTTCAAAAATAGAATGGGAAGCTAGAAGACTAGCACGGAGCATATAGGTATTTGGTTAGGGCCAAGTGAATACATTGGAGACCTTGATGTCATTACCGATAAATTTATTTGTGATATAATAAGGAACATTAAGGGTTTGGACAAGTAATGGTTGGACGCGATAAGAACGATAAGGTTTAGTGGAGCCATAATGCTCAGTTTGCTCAAATAGGTCTGATTACTTTCTTGTATATGGTTAAAGTAGTTCCAACAGACAAGCCGTTTTGTGTTGTTCATTCGTGTATTTATTAATATCTAAACTTAAAAGTAATAAATGAATATAAATACAATTTATAGAATATTTTATTCATGATGATGATTGTATTGTTGACTGTGAGTTTTTTACTAAGGAGATAAACTTGTCAGGGGTGCAGTCTAGATGAATAAACACGGCCAGTTTTTAAATGAAAAACTTATATTTTGGCGTGCCAAAAATCTTGTTTCTTTTTCATTTTTAAATTATTTTTATTATTTATTTATTTTTTTTTTTTGTTTGTATTATCTTGGTCACATCCAATTTTTGTTATTTTAGCCCTGATGAAGACCTGCAAAGCAGGTCGAAACGTTGGCACGCCAAAATATAAGTTTTTCATTAAAAAACTGGCCGTGTTTATTCATCCTGACTGCACCCCTTACTAATTCATCTCCTTATAGAATATTTTGTTTAAAAAAAAGACGATTTTTACCGCTGACATAGTTGGTCAAATGTGATGTGTTTTTGGGAAACGCGAGGGCATTACGCGTAGTTTGATAGTTTGATATAATGAGATTAGGAGCAGTTAGGAGTTCAACTCTTCGTATACTAATTACCCATTATCTTGACCAGAGGGCAGTTTCTAATGAGTTAGCTCCTTTTTACTCTGTTTCTCATGATACGAAATAAAAAGAGTTCATCCTGGATTTGACCAGAATTGCTCGATCCCTCTTGACTGTTCAAAATTATGGTTTTAAATAAAAAAATGTTGAGTTTGAAACTTCTATTTTTATGTGTTGCCAGCGTTTTTGGCACGCTCTACCTTTAGTTGGTATTGCTCGGATATGAAAATTTAACGACATCCTTCTTGTCAAAAATTTAATAGAGAATATTTTTTGTTGTGTAAGAGCTAACAAAAAATTAATAACATACCATAAGGTGGTTATAAGTCAACATTGGGGTAAGCAGATCGACCTTGATCTATTTATTGATCTTCGAAACAGACTACATACAAATATAACATTTAGGAGGAAAACTAATAAAATTGTTAAATCCTGGAAGAATAAAAAAAAATAGTATCCGTAAGTACGAAAACTAATATACAGGGTGTTCCAAAGATCATTGGCCATTGAGGTATCTCGGGTAGGGAGGTTCATTTTGAACCTATTTAAGGTCACTTACCTGTATACAAAGTCTTACGGTTTTTTTTTTTAATAAACTTATTTGAAAAAATGACCAAAACCAAACATTTATGCCTTATAACTTTGTTGTTTACTCATATATCAACTCCTTTTTTTTTTTTTTTTTTGGCAGTAATTACTAATACATTGTCCATGTAAAGTAAAAACGATTTGATGCAAAAAAAAAAAAAAAAAAAACAACAACAACAAAACGGGAGATCGTAAAATCTTTTTAAAAGTACAAAAAAAAAAAAAAAATAAAATAAAAAATAAATAAATAAATAAAATAAAAATTCAAGTTTAGGTTAAAAAAAAAGTTCTTTTTTGGCTTTAACGAGATTTAACGATCTCCCGTTTTTTTGTTTAAGAAAAGAAAAAAAAAAAAAATTGTGTTGATATATCAGTCAACAACGAAGTTATAAGGCATAAATGTTTGCTTTTGGCAATGTTTACCAAAAAATTCATTAAAAAAAACCCGTAAGACTTTGTATATAGGTAAGTGACCTTAAATAGGTTCAAAATGAACCTCCCTACCCGAGATACCTACCTCTTTGGCCATTGATCTTCCGAACACCCTGAATATGTGGCAAAGGATGTCCTTCCGCTATCTTAATACAGTATCCTAAAGGACGTAACCTAATTTGTTTGGAAGGGGAGTGGCAAGGATGTCCTTCTGTCGCCAAAGATCGTCAGATACTGTCAGATCTGAAAACAGTATCCTTTTGGGTGAATGTATCCTTTTTTAATATAAGAATCATTCCTGAAATAATTAGTTGCAAACAATAATGCAGTTTTATTTAAGTGGTACCTCTTGAGGTAACCCTAATTACGAGGTAGCTGCCTTCCCTGACGTCAGATTGTTCTAGATCGTTCCTTAAGACTTTGTTTTGACGGCGTTGCTTAGCAGGGATCAGTGTTAAGAGCGAGGAATCCTTCCAGGAGTAAGATAAGTATCCTGAGCCCTCGGAGACAGTCCTTTTACTTCCTTATCTCCTCCACTTCTCAACTCAGGGGGGAGGGGGCACTTTTTCCTCTTCTGCTTTTAGCCTTCCTCTCCTTGTCTCGTCGCTTTAATAACTTAAAAGCCCCGACAATCATCCTTGACGTTTTGAAATACATTTTAATAAGCCTAAGAGAAGGGACGTTTTAAACTTTATAAATTTTATTGCTTGTCCTTATTTTAGAAGAAGCTTTTATTTTACCTTATTCCGCAAATATTTAATATTGATTGAATATAAAAAAAAAATATAATGAATACTATTTGCATGTTGCCTGGGAGTAATCTAAGATGTCTAAGGTATTAAAACATTTTTTTTGTTTTAAATCATTCGGTGGAAAATTCATTTAGCGAAGAAAAAATTTCAGAAATATTCTTTTGGCTACGGATCTATTTTTTAACATGGAACATTTTTACCGGTGACCTAGTTGGTCAAAAGCGATACTTTTTGGGGAACGCGAGGGCGCTACGCGTAGTTTGATAGTTTAGTATTAGGAGATCAGCGTGTTATCAGTCAATGATGATCCATTTTCTGCATCTCATACACTCCAGTCACATATTACTTCCCTTGAAGAATGGTGTCATAACTGGAGAGTCAAGATAAATCCTAGCAAATCCCAACAAATAACCTTTACCCTCCGTCGAAAACCTACCTCATCCTGTCCTCCTGTATCCTTTAATAGTGTACCGCTAAATAATGTGGAACAAATACGATACCTTGGATTTCATCTGGACAAGAGACTTACCAGGAACCCTCATTCAAGATTGAAAAGACAAGAAGCTGCACGTAGATTTCGAATGCTGCAACACTTACTTGACAAACGTTCAAATCTCCCGATTCACTATAAGAAACTTGTATATATGACGATTATCAGACCTATTTGGACTTACGGTATAGAGTTGTGGGGATCCACTAAACCATCAAATTCTTCCCGCATACAATCACTCCAATCCAAAATCCTTCGAAAAATCCTTAATGCTCCTTACTTTGTCACAAATGAATTAATCCATAATGACCATAATATCCCATGTGTCGCCGATTTAGCCCGAACCAGATACCTCTCCTTTCATAATAAACTTAACACTCACCCAAATCCACTTGTTGCACAGCTAGCTTCCCATTCCATCCCTGGCAATCCTCCGAGGCGTCTGAAAAGAAGATGGCCTCGTGATCTTCTTTTGTAAATATTCATTAGAGTACTACCAATGGGTAGTTCCTCTACAAGTTTAATTCATGTCATTATATCTCACATATACCGCCTATTTACTAGATGTGTTTCCTAATACAGTTGTAAATTTCTATTAATAAAAGAATGAAAGTATTAGGAGATAAGGAGTAGTTAGGAGATCAACTCTTCTTATAATAAATAACCCTATCTAGACTAGTAGGCAGGTTCTAATGAGTGAGCTCCTTTTTAGTCTGTTCCTCTTAATACGAAATAAAAAAAAAAAAATTAACCTAGATTCGACCTAGCTCGATCCCTCTCGGCTGCTTAAAATTTTGATTTAAAAAAGTCACGTTTCAAACATTTATTTATAAACTTTGAAGTTTTTTTGACACACTATAGCTCAGTTGGTGTCGCTCGGATCAGAAATTTAACTTCCTGTTTGTCATAAATTTAATAGAATTTTTTTTTTTTTTTGCTTAACGTTTGTTGCTGGAACCTACTGTTTAGAAACTATAATGGATTGAATGAAGAAAGTCACATCTGACACACCTATTTTTAAGTGACGGTCAAGGAGGCAACCTCAAAAACATGTTCCATTTTATTTATTCTTTTAAGTGAAAGGCTCATGGGGGCGTTTATTTTATTTTTGTAAGGGTTTTCTCCCCCTCGAAAATGTAGCATTTTGACACACTGTACAGCCTTGGACAAATTATTAGGAACCAGGAAAAAATTCTCGTTTTAATTTTAATAAGTAATTGTTGAATCATTGTTACACCCAAAACTCGTTTTGTTGACAAAAATACTTCCTTTAAATAGATTATTTTCAACCATTGCCCCCTACTTCATACGATACAGCAGGGGAAACTATCAAGTAATGTGAACTAGAGGATTCAGTTCAGTCCCTGCTGTTTTTACTTTAACTTGAGAAAATTTTTGTTGTATTTAATTGTGAATATTACAAAAAAAAAAAAAAATTATATTTTGGGCTTTTTTGAATTCAAAGACCTGAGTGAGATTGAACGTGCAAAGATTTTTTTGTCTTCGTTAGGGTATAATCAATCTAAGGTTGCTAAAACTATGAAGTGCTCCCGATGTGCAGTTCAATATACGCTTATGATACAGTGGATCTTTTAAAACATTTTGCTCGCTACCTAGAGCAGGAAGAAAATAAATAACAGGTGCACGTGAGGAGAGATTTTTGTGAGAACATCTCTTCAAAATCGCAAGAACACATCAAAAGAACTGGCTGAAGAGATGCAAACCTTGTGTTCTGTCAATATTTCTGTTCGGACAGTAAGAAGAAGACTAAGGGAAAAAGGTCTGAAGGGATGTAAAGCCAGAAAGAAACCGTGGCTTGGTGATGCCAATCGCAAGTAGAGGCTTGCCTGGGCAAAACTTCACCAAAACTGGACTGCTTTAGATTGGGCAAAGGTAATTTGGTCAGACGTAAGCAACTTTGAGGTAATCAAATTATTGTAAATCGAAATTAAAAGTTGCGAAAAATCCCTAAACTAAGTTTCAAATGCAAGAATATAATTATTTTTTTTCGAATTCATTAAAATATCTAGTTTTGTGCAGAGTTCTGGAACTCCTGGAGAGTACGAAGGAGGAAAGGTGAAGCCTATCACCCAGATTGTGTTGTCCCTACTGTAAAAAATGGTGGAGTAAACATAATGATTTGGGGTTGTATGGGGCTTCAGGAGTAGGATAAATGTTTTTGTGCGAAGGTAGGATGAATAACGATACCTACATATCAATATTTAACCAAATTTTGAAGCCTTCATTTGAAAAAATATTTGAACCTGATGACAGTGCCAATATTATTTTTCAACAGGATAATACTCCATGCCACTATTTACGCAAAAGTAGAGAATGGTTCGAAAAAAGCAATATCATTGTTCTTGACTGTGGGCTAAATTAAAAATCAGAGTTGGTAAACGTAATCCTACAAACAAAGACAATTTGTTTACATTATTGAAAGAAGAGTGGGAAAAATAGTTAGAAAAGATTGTACACAACTTGTTAATTCCATGCCAAAAAGAATAATTGGGATAATAAAAGCAAATAGTTTGATGACGAAGTAATTAATCGTGTTTTTTATGATTAAAAACATATATGTTTTAAATCGCTGATGTTATTTTTATTCCCTAATACTTTTATGCAGGTGCCTAATAATTTTGGCCAAGGCTGTAGTTGGGGAATCGTTTTTGAAAAAAATAAGAAAGGCACTGATACTAAATTTCATGTCAAAACAAATTTTGAAGGCTACAACATCTACTTCCTCTGTTCTATATAAAACGTTTAATCATAACCCTACCTGCAATAGTTATATAAATAGTCTCCATACAATTTAAAGATATTTGTTGGTTGGATTGGCACAGGTATAGGGGGGGTATGCTCATTATCTAATAGATCAGAGAGAGCACGTGCATCAATTCCTAGCGGTATGTCCCATCTTGAGGGAATTCAGAGTGAAATTTCAGGGAAAACTGTTCCTTAATAAAGCTTAGGCACTGAATATTCAAATGGTAAATGTTGGTTATATTTATCAATGTATTGTCAAGCAGCATGGAAGTACCGTTCAAGTTTAGTCCAAGAATTTAATTATACTTAAGTATTTGAGTAAAAAAAAATGTTAATAAGTAAAATATTATTTTCCAATTTTTGTTTGTTTTCATAGTGCTGTTTTTTTTATTAATCTAGCAAAAAATAGGTTAATTTTTATTTTTAATGATTTACATTGTATTTAAGCTTTCTCTAGTCATTAGTATGATATACTTAAAAAGTAAAGCCATAAAGGTTAAACTCCTCTCAAGGACTCTCCTGATGGCAAATGCCAAGAGTAGTCTTTGTTGTACCAGGTCCTCCAAATAGCCCTGTCGTTTTTTAATACAATATTTTATATTTTTGTTTCAACACTATGCAAATTCCTTTCTGCCTAATCCCATGTGTTCTTATGTAAACAATAATGTTTACTCTTCAGAATAACAGTGGCAACCTTTAATTCAGTCTCTCTGTGTATTTTAAAAAGTGCGGTCAAAATGGTGAGCACTGAAATTAAAATTAGATCTGCTTTGCTGTATGAATTCAAACACAATTCAAAAGCGACAGAGGCAGCTCGTAATATTTGTCCTGTCTTTGACAAAGATAGTCTTAGTGAGCGGAAGGCACAATTTTGGTTTTTAAATTTTGGGTGGGCGATGAATCGCTTGAAGACGGATATCGGTCTGGACGAACAAAAGATGTTGAACAAGCACAAGTGCGGGATATAATCGCAGCAGATCCACGCCAAACATGTTAAGAAATTGCTGAACAGCTCAACATTTCCGAATCTACAGCTTGGAACTACCTAAAAGAAATTGGAAAAGTAAAAAAGTTGGATAAATGGGTGCCTCACCAACTATCGGATGCCAATAAACTGGTTCTGGTAACAACGACTTCTTCTTTATTAAAAACTTCTTCTTTCGATTAAAAATTGAACGATTTTTTTCGATCGAATTATTACTTGTAACGAAAATTGGGTGTTGTACAACAATATGAGACGATCATATCTACGGCTGAGTGTAGATGAGAAGCCAAAAACATTTCCAAAACCGGACCTCCACCCAAAAAAGATCCTGTTGGTGGTTTTCTGGACTGGAAAGGGGTTAGTTCACATGAGCTCTTGAATCAAGGACAAACGATAACTGGCAATGTGTACTGTGAAATATTGGATCGCTGTCATGTCAAACTTAAAACTTTTGATCCCGGAATGGTGAACAGGGAAGGGCCACTGCAGCTTCAAGACAACGCTCGGTCTCATACAGCAAAAGTGACCAGAGACAAATTGATGGAGGTAGGGTGGGAAACTTTACCTCATCCACCTTATTCTCCTGATCTTTCGCCAACAGATTACCATCTTTTCCGGGCTTTAGATAATAGTCTAAAAAAAAATGTTTTAATAATCGTCAGAGCTTTGAAATGGAGTTAGACAACTTTTTCCGTAATAAAACAAAATATTTAAAAAAAAAAAAGAATTTGGGACCTGGCATCGCGTTGAGAGAAAACAACTGAATGTAATGGTGCATATTTCGATGAATAAAATTTTTGCATACTTCACAGCTGAATTTTTATAGCCCACTTTGGACATTTTGGAGGACCTGGTACTAGTATTGCTATTAGAAGTAACATGTATGTATATATTATATTGTTCAATAAAGACGTTATTATTATTGGAAAATATTTTTTTTATTATCTGATTTGTTGCTGGGACCTACCGTTGGATTTAAATGGTCATGGAGTTTATCATGAAAAGATTTGGATGGGCTAAGCCACAAACATATGGAACATAAAACTCTTTATGGATGTGTTTATTTGTGACTAACAAGGGGAGGACACACTTAGTCTCTGATCTTGTTGGCAATTTTTTTGGAGGTTCCTGGTCAAAAAATATTAGACCCGTATTTTGCCGTTCCGACCAATGGGCCCTAGAAGCCGAGAAAAAATAAAATAAAAATATTTTTCGTTTTTTACTAAATAAACGTTTTTCAATGTTTTTGAAGGTGCTGAATTAGACTCTGACGTCAACTTTTGTGTAAAAAAATCTATAGAGGTAGTTCGCTTGAAAATTTAATCATTTTTTAGAATTTAATTAATCTAAACCAAAATCTTTGGAGTGCCTGTATTTTTGTCTTAATTCCGCAGTCAAAAATAAAAATCTTGGTGCAGAAATCATGTCGAAATCATTTTTTAAACTCGAGATATAAAATAAATTAATTTAATGCTATTTTTTTTTTTTTCGGCTCCTAGGGTCCATTGGTTGGAACGGCGAAATACGTGTATAATATTTTTTGACCAGGAACCTCAAAAAAAAAAACTGCCAACAAGATCCGTGAGACACTGAGTGTGTCCTCTTTTAAGTAAAGAACTTGAGGTTTTTTTGAAGGATTTTGGATTGTTAGGATTGGATATGGGATGAGTTGGATTAGTGGAGCTCTTTTTTAATAATTACTATTAGAAAATATTGCTTTGGCTTCTTTTTGAATTTTATTTTTAATATTGTACACTACAGATACACATCTACTGTGGCTATGTTTCTAGTACCATTTCTAATCCAAGCTTGGAGTACAGAGATATGAAAACACTCGCAGGTGCTAATGAAATCCCCCTAACAACCTCCCTCCCACCTACCTGACTAATGGTGAAGTAGCGAGGCGACCATTATGTAGATGTGATGCCTTCGATGGCGTAGCACACGTTGACCGCGGCGGATGTAAACAAGTCGGAACGCACTAGGAAGGAGTTGGAAATGCGGTTTGCCTTGTTACCGCCGGTGGTGCCGCGCCATGACTATGTATGAGCTCCATAGTACTCACTACCTCCGCCCCCCCCCCCACACCACTTCCAATAAACATATGTTAGTCACTTACCATCCGTATCGCCTCTCCGTTATTTTGTTCTGTTGGCAGTAAGGCGATTAAATCGATCTTGTCTTTTACAATAATAAACAATTAAAACATGCTGTATGCTAATGATAAAGTGGAGCGTAGATTATCCAAACATCAATTATCGGAACGTTGAATTAACGGAACCTTTTTTTTTTAAATATAAATATAATTTTTACTACTTACTATTAAAATTCTTAAAGCGCCTTAAGTCGAGCAAAGATTTTTTCGAATTAAGTAGATATAAAATACCTCCCCGAATTTCTACTTATCCACTTCTTTCAGACCTATTCCAGATTCCAAATATCCACTTAGCTCATCCCTATTCTATGTCCCCATGGAAAACAATCAATGCCTCCTTCGACTTCTCACTTTTCTCATACAATAAAATTACTTATCCGCAAGATTCCATACAAAAACTTTTTCATGAGTCTAAATCAAAATATAAAAATTTCCTTTTTTTTTATACTGATGCCTCCAAGGAAAACAAAGACACAGGTTGCGCGGTAACATTTTCCGGAACGACAGTTAGATATTGCCTTCCTGAACTATACTCGGTTTTCTCGAGTGAATTATTTGCTATCCAATTAGCGCTTGATATAGTTTAAATTTTTAGATAGCAACAAATAGTAATTTGTACAGACTCTTTTTCGGCTATAAAACTCACACACCATCCTAACTATCCGATTTCACACACAATAATAAAACAGCTACTTACAATTAATAAACTAATACACTTTCTTTGGGTACCCAGTCATGTTGGAATACCTGGAAATAAATTGGCTGATGCAGCTGCTAAAGAGGCAAGAAATATGTTTCCGGTAGCCAACTTACCAATTGTCCTCAGCGACTATCATATATTCAACAGAAGTGCAAGGCTGCGTGGATTTATTATTGGAACAGGATTCCGGATAGTAACTAACTTAAAATGATTTGCCCTAATGGTCAACCATGGCCACTGCTAAACGGCTCTAGGAGGAAACATATGGTGATGACTAGGCTGCGCATCGGGCACACAAGACTCACACACCAATACCTACTTCAAGGTACTTCACAGGCCATGTGCTCAAGGTGCCATGTTCCTCTATCAGTAGAGCACATATTAAGTAATTGCAGTCTACACCCTACAACTGGAACACCCATCTTCAACAAAGACCTGGGTACAATGTTCAAAAATTATCAACCAGATGTTCTGAAGTTCCTCAGAAATTACAGAATCTTTAATACCATTTAGATAAACAAGAAATCAGAATTTGGAGCCTCTGGCCATGTTGCAGTACACGGCACCTTAAAATAAAATATAATGTTAATTAAATCGATCATCTAATTACTTATTTGTATTGTTAAAATTATTTTTTCCATGAATTTCTGTATGAGAAGATCAATTAATTTCACGGAAACTGCTAAAAATGAACTTCTATACATATCTACATTTTTGTTTACTGAGAACTGTATACTTAATTAGACTATTTCATTTGTTTCTATCAATATCTCCCTATCCATTTGGTCGGTAATAGACCTCACCTTAAATCTTAAATCGTTCTTTGTGAGGTATACATCGCCTTCGCGAATACTTTTTTATTTTTTATATACATTTATTGAAATTTACAACTGTACAAAATATATACATCAAGTAAATGTACAGACAACGATTACAATAACATGTCAAAACATGAAAAAAATTCTACACTAGAAGGTCTCTGGGCCATCTTCGTTTCAGACGCCTCGGGGAATATTTAGGAATGAAGTGGAAGCAAGTTGAGAAACTAATGGATTTGAGTGGTTGTGGATCTTACTATGAAAGGATAGGTGCATTGGAATGAGATGTGTAAACGATGCTTAAGCCTAGCGCATGCGCATTTTACGTTCGACCACCTGTTCCATATATTTTGAGTTAATATCTACGATTTTTGGCGGAAGAAGGACATCATTGGCCATTCTTCTTCCCCAATAATTAGTTTTCGCCCTTAAGGATACTTTTTTTTTTTTTAATCTTCCATGATTTAACTATTTTATTTAACGTCCTTAAAGATACTGCCTTAATTAGTCATCAAGTATTTATCCCTTTTTCATTAACAATTTATTTGAAAATAAGTAAATTTACTATCAATTTCAAGCGCTATAAAACAAACAATTTAAATGAAAATGAATATTTTCAATATTTACGATTAGAAATAAATGAAAAAGAAAAGATGAGAAAATAACGCTTTACCATAAAATATAAAAAACGAATAAATCTGTCTTGCAGAATCCTTTAATGGTATTCCACTAATCCCTGTTGAACAGATCCGCTATCTAGGACTGCACTTGGACAAACGTCATACCTCATACAATCCTCATACAAGACTAAAATTTACTAGACAAACGTTCAAAGCTCCCAATTAATTACAAAAGAATTAATTACATGACTGTGATTTAACTAGATGACCTATTTGGACTTACGGAGTTGAGCTTTGGGGATCCGTTAAACCATCCAACTCTTCTCGTATCTAATCCTAACAAATCCTAAATCCTTCGAAAAATCCTCAATACTCCTTACTTTGTCCCCAACAAACTTATCCATAAAGATCTTAATGTTCCATACGGTGCTTAGTTAGCCCACACCAGATACCTATCCTTTCATAGTAACCTCCATAACCACTCAAATCCATTAGTTTCTCGACTTGATTCCCACCCCATTCCCGATATTCCTTCGAGACGTCTGAAAAGAAGATGGCCTAGAGATCTTCTAGTGTATGAGTTTTAATAAAGTGCTACTGATGAGTAGTTCGTTACAAGTTTTGACATATTATTGTAAATCACTTGAGGTACGAATTATGGTATAAAAGGATCAATACAATTAGGATTAATTAATTAATTGAGGATTTTTCGAAGGATTTTGGATTGTAACGATTGGAAACGAGATATATTGGATGGTTTAACGGATCCCCAAAGCTCAACTCCGTACGTCCATATAGGTCATGTAATTATGTCTTTTGTAATTAATTGGGAGCCTTGAATGTTTGTCTAGTAAATGTTGAAGCAGTCTGTAACGAAGAGCAGTTTCTTTTCGCTTTAGTCTTGTATGTGGATTCCAAGTAAAACGTTTGTCCAAGTGGAGTCCTAGGTAGCGGATCAGTTCAACAGGGATCAGTGGAATATCATTAAAGGATTCTGTAGGACACTTTTTATATTTTATGGTTAAAGGATCATTTTCTTATCTTATCTTTTTAATTTATTTCTAATTGTAATTAATTCATAAATCTTAATTGTTATTGTAAAAATTATCAACACATTTACTTGATAATGTGTTCTTCCTTAAGTCTTCTTTTACGTTTTCAACCCACCTAGACTTCGGCCTTCCTCAATACCTAATTTCACCCGCCTTCTCAAGATAGAATCTTCTTGCAGTTCTTGCTTCATCTATTCTCAAGACATGCCCCAGTTATTTTATACGTTGGATTCGATCTAACCGGGGGATATATAAGTCTTCGTACATTAAGTAAATTTCTTTGTTTTTTCTCAAGCGAGGCAACCGTTTCTTCAAATTTAGGCCCTGATAAACGTCTAAGGATTTTTCTCTCGAAACTGTCAATTCTGAAAGTGTCTTTCTGAGCGTCCAAGTCTAGCACGCACAAGCACCTACTGGCCTAATAAGAGTTTTATGCAATCTAAATTTTTTTGCGCCACTTAACAATCTACTTTTAGTTTTAACTTTTTAAAGCTGTAATTTAATTTCACTAATACTGAATAAATATCCTTTGCAGGAGAGGAAACCAGAGTAAGACTGAATTAGCGCGATAGCTTCGGAAGTTGAATAATTGTGCCGCCGTAAACTTTGATCCATTGCACTTTGTGTTGGCGATCGTCGGCATTTGTTAGAACTTCTAAAGTCGGAGCCAAGTTATTACTTGCTGTTTGCGCTGCCAACTTGATCTCGGGTCGGGCCTCATCGTAAAGGCCTCGTCGAGAAATGTTTAAATTTCCTTAATGCACCGATTGCTTACTAATTCATTAGCTCAAGTTGCAAAGTCCTCAAGGGGATTAATAGCGAAGAAATTCCTACCTCCAATGCTGATGCCTAACTAAATTTTGTTATTTTAAAAATTAAATATGATATTTTTCAAGCGACATGTTTTGTTCTTAACATACATATTTGTGTGTATATTTATTTTCTAGAATATCATTATTTGATGTTTAATATGGTTCTAGAGGTTCAGTCAATATTAGTGAATAATAAGGACGTGTCTAATGAAGCTATTTTACAGCCTTCTGGTTAGTTAGTTATTTTTAAAGTTGGGCAAACTTTAATCATAGCTATTTCACAAATAATTTCCTAGAATCAATCACCCAATTCGATAACATATAAATCTTTCAGGCGTTTTATAGTGAAATGATAGTTTGACTGAAATGTTTAATCAATTTTAAATTAGGTGATTGATTCTAGTAAATTAGTCGTCAAATAGCTATGATTAAATTTTAGATTTGATTAAAGTTTGGCCAACCCTGGTTATTTTATTATGTAATTGGAATGAATGTTTAACATTATAATAGGGCGTAAAAAAAAAAAAAAAAAAAAAAAAAAAAAAAAAAAAAAAAAAAAAAAAAAAAAAAAAAAAATTTCCAGAGTTCAAAAGTCTGTAAATATCTTAATGCTATTTATTATTTACCAATACTTAATAATCCCTTTAGAGCATTCTCTAAGCTAGTTTCTAACACAGGACTCCTTAAAAAAAAAGTCTCAGTTCAGTTATTTATTTCAAAGAAGAAACATGACAGTGTCTAACGAAATTCTCGTAATTTTAAGACCTTACTGAAAAAAAAAAAAAAAAAATTCAGAGCCACTGAAGCAACTCGTGAAATTATTAAATATGAAGGAGAAAGGTGTACTTGAAACGCGCACTGCGCGGCGTTGGTTTGAAAATGATAGAAGTAGAGATACGACGTTGGAAAGGAAGAAGGGCTCCGGGCGGCCATTAATGGATATTGATGAGGTTCTGAAGGAAGCTGTTGAGTCAAATCCATCCACAAGTACTCGCGAACTTGCCAGGGAGTGTGGTGTGTCGAAAGATACTGTTAGTCGCCATCTTTTCTCCATGGGGAAGGTGAAAAAGACCTGTAGACTGGTCCCTCACGAACTTACTCCTCAACAATCAGCAGAAACGTTTACAGAACTTCATGGGTTTGAACTTCTGCCTCATCCACCATATAGTCCAGACCTCGCACTTTCGGATTACTACTTGTTTCGATCCATGGCCCATTTTCTTCAAGGGAAAATAATTGATAATTTCGCGGAAGTTGAAAATGCTGTCCAAGAGTTCTTTGACAGCCATCCCAAGGAATGGTATCAGCGTGGCATCGAGCAATTAGCTAGCAGTTGGATAATGACGGTAGACAACAATGGACTATACTTTGAGTATTAGTTGTATTTTATATCAAAGAAATAATAATACAAACATTTATTTCAAAAAACGGTAATTTTTTAATTTTTTTTTATACACCCCATTATGTAATTCGAATTAATATTTAACATTATATTAATCAGTGGACAGGTGTTTTAATATATTAGTTAGGTATTTTATCAGCTCATACGTTGGAGAATGGATGAAGAAGACAATATCGGATTATCGATCATATGATTTTATTTACTGCATATAATTTTGGAGATGTTGGGGAATCAGTTATGAATTGACTGATCCTCATTGACTGAACATCAAGAACCTTACGAACCATATATTTATTCGATATATCGTAGGGTGGAAGGAAAAAAAAAAGTTTACTTCCTCATACTGGAAAATTGGCTTTTAAATTTTCAGGTTGTTTTAAAATGAAATTCAGCGTCTAATGTAAAAATCCGAATACGTAAATTCAGCTTGGATAAGTTTTTGAAAAAAAACACTTTTGTGGTTTTCGCTCAAAAATAATTACACATTTGCATCAAAGCACATTTTGTATTTAATGCCATAGAGGGTGCTAAAATGCACATTGAGGAATTGGCTATCTCACCAACGATATGTTTTATACTTTTTTTTTTCTCTTACCTGTGTTTCAGTTTTCTATTGGAAAAATTTTTTTTCAGTAGCTTAATCCTGCTGACTATGCCCTTATTTGTTTATCTTTTTATTGTTTTCGCTTACCTGTATGATTGTATTGTGTATTTCCAAAGGTGATTAATTTTTTTTACAAAAACGGCCGAGAGGGTATGAGCAAGATCGGTGAAATCCAGATAAAATTTTTTATTTCGTATTAGGAGAAGGAGAGTCAAAAAAAAGCTGACTCATTAGTGAGAGTTGAGCTCCTTACTGTTCCTACTCTCCTAATATCAAACTATCAAACTACACGTAACGCCCTCGCGTTCCCCAAAAAGTATCGCTTTTGAACAACTCGGTCATCGGTAAAACATGTTCCATGTTAAAAAACAGTTTAAAGTTTTATTTCTTGAAATAGAGAGCATATTTGATGTGACAGTGGTTGGTAAAAATTCCTGACATGATTCTCGCTTGCAGCAGTGAAAAGCTCTACATTTTGACATTGCAATTTTCTCTGGAATAATTTATTTGCTGAAATATTCAGTCAAAAGGAAGAGGAATAGCTTGAAATATTCAAAGAGTGACCGACAGTTACGGGATTTTTCTTTTTGTTGAAAATTTAGCAAGTGAATTTGTTTTTTGTTTTAGTAAAAATAGACTTCTGGAAGAAGATAAGATAAGATAATTTTATTCCTTTTAGAGATACATCTCATAGCAAGGAGTTGGCCTAAATAACTAAATAAACTAACCAAATAACTAAATTCACAAAAATAACTATATATATACATACACATCCACATACACACACATACATTCTTATACATAAAGCATAATCTTCCATTATAATTGAATGAAACTAAAAATACACAGAATTATTCCTTAGTTTCATAGATACGAAATGAAAATTACAATAATCGGTTGATATTACAGCTTCTATATAAGTCTCTTTACCTTCATTCATTCCTTAAAAAACTTCTTGTTTGTAGTAAATTTACAAAAAAAAAAAAAATGAGGTTTAGCTTTGGCATGCTATCCACTTCCAGCACAAATACCAGGGAATCTCTATTATAATTTGGTCCTACGATTGGATTAATATAATTACTTCTGGAAGAATAAATAACAAAAACCTTTTGTAGTACTAAATCCGGTCTCATTGATTACAAACATTTTCACAAATGGAAAAAAAAAAAAAAAAAAAAAAATATATATATATATATTATTTTATTTTTGAAGAGAAAAGATTTGACCCAGTCGGGATTCGAACCCGAGTTTCCACCTCTCTAGCGTGGCGCCTTATCCAACTAGGCCACCGGGGTCGTATCCGAAACAGGCAAATCTTCCCTCTTCAGTGATCCATAACCCCCGGGCACTCGCAAATCGCGATGTGATTCCGGGGATGAATGTTCATATTGAACATTACATTTAACTTTGGATCTATTGACAATCCGTCACCGTTATATATATATGTAATTTTTCTTGATAAAATTCAATATTATTAAATATATTATTTTATTTTTGAAGAGAAAAGATTTGACCCAGTCGGGATTCGAACCCGAGTTTCCACCTCTCTAGCGTGGCGCCTTATCCAACTAGGCCACCGGGGTCGTATCCGAACCAGGCAAATCTTCCCTCTTCAGTGATCCATAACCCCCGGGCACTCGCAAATCGCGATGTGATTCCGGGGATGAATGTTCATATTGAACATTACATTTAACTTTGGATCTATTGACAATCCGTCACCGTTATATATATATGTAATTTTTCTTGATAAAATTCAATATTATTAAATATATTATTTTATTTTTGAAGAGAAAAGATTTGACCCAGTCGGGATTCGAACCCGAGTTTCCACCTCTCTAGCGTGGCGCCTTATCCAACTAGGCCACCGGGGTCGTATCCGAACCAGGCAAATCTTCCCTCTTCAGTGATCCATAACCCCCGGGCACTCGCAAATCGCGGTGTGATTCCGGGGATGAATGTTCATATTGAACATTACATTTAACTTTGGATCTATTGACAATCCGTCACCGTTATATATATATGTAATTTTTCTTGATAAAATTCAATATTATTAAATATATTATTTTATTTTTGAAGAGAAAAGATTTGACCCAGTCGGGATTCGAACCCGAGTTTCCACCTCTCTAGCGTGGCGCCTTATCCAACTAGGCCACCGGGGTCGTATCCGAACCAGGCAAATCTTCCCTCTTCAGTGATCCATAACCCCCGGGCACTCGCAAATCGCGATGTGATTCCGGGGATGAATGTTCATATTGAACATTACATTTAACTTTGGATCTATTGACAATCCGTCACCGTTATATATATATGTAATTCTTCTTGATAAAATTCAATATTATTAAATATATTATTTTATTTTTGAAGAGAAAAGATTTGACCCAGTCGGGATTCGAACCCGAGTTTCCACCTCTCTAGCGTGGCGCCTTATCCAACTAGGCCACCGGGGTCGTATCCGAACCAGGCAAATCTTCCCTCTTCAGTGATCCATAACCCCCGGGCACTCGCAAATCGCGATGTGATTCCGGGGATGAATGTTCATATTGAACATTACATTTAACTTTGGATCTATTGACAATCCGTCACCGTTATATATATATGTAATTCTTCTTGATAAAATTCAATATTATTAAATATATTATTTTATTTTTGAAGAGAAAAGATTTGACCCAGTCGGGATTCGAACCCGAGTTTCCACCTCTCTAGCGTGGCGCCTTATCCAACTAGGCCACCGGGGTCGTATCCGAACCAGGCAAATCTTCCCTCTTCAGTGATCCATAACCCCCGGGCACTCGCAAATCGCGATGTGATTCCGGGGATGAATGTTCATATTGAACATTACATTTAACTTTGGATCTATTGACAATCCGTCACCGTTATATATATATGTAATTCTTCTTGATAAAATTCAATATTATTAAATATATTATTTTATTTTTGAAGAGAAAAGATTTGACCCAGTCGGGATTCGAACCCGAGTTTCCACCTCTCTAGCGTGGCGCCTTATCCAACTAGGCCACCGGGGTCGTATCCGAACCAGGCAAATCTTCCCTCTTCAGTGATCCATAACCCCCGGGCACTCGCAAATCGCGATGTGATTCCGGGGATGAATGTTCATATTGAACATTACATTTAACTTTGGATCTATTGACAATCCGTCACCGTTATATATATATGTAATTCTTCTTGATAAAATTCAATATTATTAAATATATTATTTTATTTTTGAAGAGAAAAGATTTGACCCAGTCGGGATTCGAACCCGAGTTTCCACCTCTCTAGCGTGGCGCCTTATCCAACTAGGCCACCGGGGTCGTATCCGAACCAGGCAAATCTTCCCTCTTCAGTGATCCATAACCCCCGGGCACTCGCAAATCGCGATGTGATTCCGGGGATGAATGTTCATATTGAACATTACATTTAACTTTGGATCTATTGACAATCCGTCACTGTTATATATATATGTAATTCTTCTTGATAAAATTCAATATTATTAAATATATTATTTTATTTTTGAAGAGAAAAGATTTGACCCAGTCGGGATTCGAACCCGAGTTTCCACCTCTCTAGCGTGGCGCCTTATCCAACTAGGCCACCGGGGTCGTATCCGAACCAGGCAAATCTTCCCTCTTCAGTGATCCATAACCCCCGGGCACTCGCAAATCGCGATGTGATTCCGGGGATGAATGTTCATATTGAACATTACATTTAACTTTGGATCTATTGACAATCCGTCACCGTTATATATATATGTAATTCTTCTTGATAAAATTCAATATTATTAAATATATTATTTTATTTTTGAAGAGAAAAGATTTGACCCAGTCGGGATTCGAACCCGAGTTTCCACCTCTCTAGCGTGGCGCCTTATCCAACTAGGCCACCGGGGTCGTATCCGAACCAGGCAAATCTTCCCTCTTTCAGTGATCCATAACCCCCGGGCACTCGCAAATCGCGATGTGATTCCGGGGATGAATGTTCATATTGAACATTACATTTAACTTTGGATCTATTGACAATCCGTCACCGTTATATATATATGTAATTCTTCTTGATAAAATTCAATATTATTAAATATATTATTTTATTTTTGAAGAGAAAAGATTTGACCCAGTCGGGATTCGAACCCGAGTTTCCACCTCTCTAGCGTGGCGCCTTATCCAACTAGGCCACCGGGGTCGTATCCGAACCAGGCAAATCTTCCCTCTTCGGTTCGGATACGACCCCGGTGGCCTAGTTGGATAAGGCGCCACGCTAGAGAGGTGGAAACTCGGGTTCGAATCCCGACTGGGTCAAATCTTTTCTCTTTAAAAATAAAATAATATATTTAATAATATTGAATTATATCAAGAAAAATTACATATATATATAACGGTGACGGATTGTCAATAGATCCAAGTTAAATGTAATGTTCAATATGAACATTCATCCCCGGAATCACATCGCGATTTGCGAGTGCCCGGGGGTTATGGATCACTGAAGAGGGAAGATTTGCCTGGTTCGGATACGACCCCGGTGGCCTAGTTGGATAAGGCGCCACGCTAGAGAGGGGGAAACTCAGGTTCGAATCCCGACTGGGTCAAATCTTTTCTCTTCAAAAATAAAATAATATATTTAATAATATTGAATTATATTAAGAAAAATTACATATATATATATATATATATATATATATATATATATATATATATATATATATATATATATAAGGTCCTGGTAGAAAATATAATGATAGAAAACTTTTTTTTCTTGAAATTTACAACTGTATTTGCAATATAAACATATAATACATCAAGTAAATACGATGACATAGATAAAAATAACACGCCACTTGTTTTTAAAGCAACTACCCATTGATAGCGGTTAAAAGGTTCTATTTAATAAGTACTATATTAGTAGGTCCCGAGGCCACCTTCTTTTCAGGCACCTCGGAGGGTTATCTGCAATGGAATGAGAAGCAAGTTGTGGATAGAAAACTTAACCTAGAAAATTCCCAAGGTGAAAGATTTTTTGTCTTTAAAGGTGGATTTTCGAAATTTAAAAATAATAAAATCTGTTACAGTAAAGGTTTGGGTTCACTGCCCAACCATTATAATTACCTTAAAACGGCAAACGCATTTGAAGTTTCAGCATACACTAAACATCGTTTTTATTTTTTCCCTAACTGACCCCCAACAAATAAAACTGCGCCAGTATTTTATTTGGTTACCACTCTTCTTCTATGTTGCCTTTGCCTTTAGACTTTTTTTTTTTTGACATGGATATTTATTTTTGCTGGGTATTTATTATTATATTTACTTTTTTGGAGTAACGTTTTTCTTCACGCTCAAAAATGTAACATTTTAATGGTCTCTAGATTTGTTGGTTTTAAAAGGATCGAAAATTTGACATTTTCTGATAAGAAATTTGACTCAAAATATAAATAAAAAATGTCACGGTTAAATCCTTTATATTTAAGTGTAGGAGCTTTTTTGGGCTTGCTCTAACTCGTTTGAGCCGGTGAGAATGAAAGTGGTGTAAGTCAAAAAATTTCAAAATTGGGTTTATTCACTCTTGTTGCTCCTGTATCACTGCTCTATTAATTGAAATTGTCGATTTTCTTAAACTCTGTACCTAAAGCATGTAAAAACTCAATATCATTATCAAATTTAACAAAAACGGTTATCTGTTGAGAATGAGAGTGGTGTAAGTCAATAGGTATAGTCTAGGCATTGAGTGTGGCTGAGTTTACAAAAATCGCGCACCGATGTTTCCCTTCTGGTTATTGTTCAGGGGCTCTTACCATGAAAGTGCATCGTGATACCCGGGAACTATGTTTAAGCAATAGTCGATGTGGTGCTGTTCTTATAATCTCTATAACTCAACTACTAAGATAATAAAGACTCACAGTTGTTGTCAAATTTTTTCATATTTTCATGTTGAGAAATTTTCATTCTTTCATATTTTTTTATTATTACCGAAATAGCGGACCGAGCGAATAGGGTGACAAATAAAAATGAAAGTGGCCTAATAGATTTTAGCCCATTATACTTATTATTATTTTTTTTTATTTATACATTTACTGAAATTTAAAACAGTACAAAATATTTACATTAAGTAAATGTATTGACAACGATTATAATAACTTTGATCCATTGCACTTTGTGTTGGCGATCGTCGGCATTTGTTAGAACTTCTAAAGTCAGAGCCAAGTTATTACTTGCTGTTTGCGCTGCCAACTTGATCTCGGGTCGGGCCTCATCGTAAAGGCCTCGTCGAGAAATGTTTAAATTTCCTTAATGCACCGATTGCTTACTAATTCATTAGCTCAAGTTGTAAAGTCCTCAAGGGGATTAATTGCGAAGAAATTCCTACCTCCAATGCTGATGCCTAACTAAATTTTGTTATTTTAAAAATTAAATATGATATTTTTCAAGCGACATGTTTTGTTCTTAACATACATATTTGTGTGTATATTTATTTTCTAGAATATCATTATTTGATGTTTAATATGGTTCTAGAGGTTCAGTCAATATTAGTGAATAATATGGAGTGGCTAATGGAACTATTTTACAGCCTTCTGGTTAGTTAGTTATTTTTAAGGTTGTGCAAACTTTAATCATAGCTATTTCACAAATAATTTCCTAGAATCAATCACCCAATTCGATAACATATAAATCTTTCAGGCGTTTTATAGTGAAATGATAGTTTGACTGAAATGTTTAATCAATTTTAAATTAGGTGATTGATTCTAGTAAATTAGTTGTCAAATAGCTATGATTAAATTCTAGATTTGATTAAAGTTTGGCCAACTCTGGTTATTTTATTATGTAATTCGAATGAATGTTTAACATTATAATAGGGCGTTTAAAAAAAAAAAAAAAAAAAAAAAAAGAAATGACCGTTTTATCAAATTCCAGAGTTCAAAAGTCTGTAAATATCTTAATGCTATTTATTATTTACCAATACTTAATAATCCCTTTAGAGCATTCCCTAAGCTAGTTTCTAACACAGGACTCCTTAAAAAAAAAAAGTCTCAGTTCAGTTATTTATTTCAAAGAAGAAACATGACAGTGTCCAACGAAATTCTCGTAATTTTAAGACCTTACTGGAAAAAAAAAAAAAAATTCAGAGCCACTGAAGCAACTCGTGAAATTATTAAATATTAAGGAGAAAGGTGTACTTGAAACGCGCACTGCGCGGCGTTGGTTTGAAAATGATAGAAGTAGAGATACGACGTTGGAAAGGAAGAAGGGCTCCGGGCGGCCATTAATAGTATTGATGAGGTTCTGAAGGAAGCTGTTGAGTCAAATCCATCCACAAGTACTCGCGAACTTGCCAGGGAGTGTGGTGTGTCGAAAGATACTGTTAGTCGCCATCTTTTCTCCATGGGGAAGGTGAAAAAGACCTGTAGACTGGTCCCTCACGAACTTACTCCTCAACAATCAGCAGAAACGTTTACAGAACTTCATGGGTTTGAACTCCTGCCTCATCCACCATATAGTCCAGACCTCGCACTTTCGGATTACTACTTGTTTCGATCCATGGCCCATTTTCTTCAAGGGAAAATAATTGATAATTTCGCGGAAGTTGAAAATGCTGTCCAAGAGTTCTTTGACAGCCATCCCAAGGAATGGTATCAGCGTGGCATCGAGCAATTAGCTAGCAGTTGGATAATGACGGTAGACAACAATGGACTATACTTTGAGTATTAGTTGTATTTTATATCAAAGAAATAATAATACAAACATTTATTTCAAAAACGGTAATTTTTTAATTTTTTTTTTATACACCCCATTATGTAATTCGAATTAATATTTAACATTATATTAATCAGTGGACAGGTGTTTTAATATATTAGTTAGGTATTTTATCAGCTCATACGTTGGAGAATGGATGAAGGAGACAATATCGGATTATCGATCATATGATTTTTATTTACTGCATATAATTTTGGAGATGTTGGGGAATCAGTTATGAATTGACTGATCCTCATTGACTGAACATCAAGAACCTTACTAACCATATATTTATTCGATATATCGTAGGGTGGAAGGAAAAAAAAAGTTTACTTCCTCATACTGGAAAATTGGCTTTTAAATTTTCAGGTTGTTTTAAAATGAAATTCAGCGTCTAATGTAAAAATCCGAATACGTAAATTCAGCTTGGATAAGTTTTTGAAAAAACACTTTTGTGGTTTTCGCTCAAAAATAATTACACATTTGCATCAAAGCACATTTTGTATTTAATGCCATAGAGGGTGCTAAAATGCACATTGAGGAATTGGCTATCTCACCAACGATATGTTTTATACTTTTTTTTTCTCTTACCTGTGTTTCAGTTTTCTATTGGAAAAATTTTTTCAGTAGCTTAATCCTGCTGACTATGCCCTTATTTGTTTATCTTTTTATTGTTTTCGCTTACCTGTATGATTGTATTGTGTATTTCCAAAGGTGATTAATTTTTTTTACAAAACGGCCGAGAGGGTATGAGCAAGATCGGTGAAATCCAGATAAAATTTTTTATTTCGTATTAGGAGAAGGAGAGTCAAAAAGAAGCTGACTCATTAGTGAGAGTTGAGCTCCTTACTGTTCCTACTCTCCTAATAGCAAACTATCAAACTACACGTAACGCCCTCGCGTTCCCCAAAAAGTATCGCTTTTGAACAACTCGGTCATCGGTAAAACATGTTCCATGTTAAAAAACAGTTTAAAGTTTTATTTTTTGAAATAGAGAGCATATTTGATGTGACAGTGGTTGGTAAAAATTCCTGACATGATTCTCGCTTGCAGCAGTGAAAAGCTCTACATTTTGACATTGCAATTTTCTCTGGAATAATTTATTTGCTGAAATATTCAGTCAAAAGGAAGAGGAATGGCTTGAAATATTCAAAGAGTGACCGACAGTTACGGGATAGTATTTTTCTTTTTGTTGAAAATTTAGCAAGTGGATTTGTTTTTTGTTTTAGTAAAAATTGGCTTCTGGAAGAAGATAAGATAATTTTATTGCTTGTAGAGATACATCTCGTAGCAAGGAGTTGGCTTAAATAACTAAATAAACTAACTAAATAAATAAATTCACAAAAATAACTATATATATATATACACACACCCACATGCATTCATATACATAAAGCATAATCTTCCATTATAATTAAATAAAACTAAAAATACACAGAATTATTCCTTAGTTTCATAGATACGAAATGAAAATTACAATAATCGGTTGATATTACAGCTTTTATATAAGTCTCTTTACCTTCATTCATTCCTTAAAAAACTTCTTGTTTTTAGTAAATTTACAAAAAAAAATAAAAAATGAGGTTTAGCTTTGGCATGCTATCCACTTCCAGCACAAATACCAGGGAATCTCTATTATAATTTGGTCCTACGATTGGATTAATATAATTACTTCTGGAAGAATAAATAACAAAAACCTTTTGTAGTACTAAATCCCGTCTCATTGATTACAAACATTTTCACAAATGGAAAAAAAAAAAAAAAAAAAAAAAAAAAAAAAAAAAAAAAAAAAAAAAAAAAAAAAAAAAAAAAAATATATATATATATATATATATATATATATATATATATATATATATATATAAGGTCCTGGTAGAAAATATAATGATAGAAAACTTTTTTTTCTTGAAATTTACAACTGTATTTACAATATAAACATATAATACATCAAGTAAATACGATGACATAGATAAAAATAACACGCCACTTGTTTTTAAAGCAACTACCCATTGGTAGCACTTATAAAGGTTCTATAATGAAGTACTATATTAGAAGGTCTCGAGGCCATCTTCTTTTCAGGCACCTCGGAGGGTTATCTGCAATGGAATGAGAAGCAAGTTGTGGATAGAAAACTTAACCTAGAAAAATCCCAAGGTGAAAGATTTTTTGTCTTTAAAGGTGGATTTTCGAAATTTAAAAATTATAAAATCTGTTACAGTAAAGGTTTGGGTTCACTGCCCAACCATTATAATTACCTTAAAACGGCAAACGCATTTGAAGTTTCAGCAAACACTAAACATCGTTTTTTATTTTTTCCCTAACCGACCCCCAACAAATAAAACTGCGCCAGTATTATTCTTGGTTACCACTCTTCTTCTATGTTCCCTTTGCCTTTAGACTTTTTATTTGACATGGATATTTATTTTTGCTGGGTATTTATTATTATATTTACTTTGTTGGAGTAACGTTTTTCTACACGCTCAAAAATGTAACATTGTAATGGTCTCTAGATTTGTTGGTTTTAAAAGGATCGAAAATTTGACATTTTCTGATAAGAAATTTGACTCAAAATATAAATAAAAAATGTCACGGTTAAATCCTTTACATTTAAGTGTAGGAGCTTTTTTGGGCTTGCTCTAACTCGTTTGAGCCGGTGAGAATGAAAGTGGTGTAAGTCAAAAAATTTCAAAATTGGGTTTATTCACTCTTGTTGCTCCTGTATCACTGCTCTATTAATTGAAATTGTCGATTTTGTTAAACTCTGTACCTAAAGCATGTAAAAACTCAATATCATTATAAAAATTTAACAAAAACGGTTATCTGTTGAGAATGAGAGTGGTGAAAGTCAATAGGTATAGTCTAGGCATTGAGTGTGGCTGAGTTTACAAAAATCGCGCACCGATGTTTCTCTTCTGGTTATTGTTCAGGGGCTCTTACCCTGGAACTGCATCTTGATACCCGGGAACTATGTTTAAGCAATAGTCGATGTGGTGCTGTTCTTATAATCTCTATAACTCAACTACTAAGATAATAAAGACTCACAGTTGTTGTCAAATTTTCTCATATTTTCATGTTGAGAAATTTTCATTCTTTCATATTTTTTTATTATTACCGAAATAGCGGACCGAGCGAATAGGGTGACAAATAAAAATGAAAGTGGCGTAATAGATTTTAGCCCATTATACTTATTATTTTTTTTTATTTATACATTTACTGAAATTTAAAACAGTACAAAATATTTACATTAAGTAAATGTATTGACAACGATTATAATAACATGTTAAAACTTGAAAAGAACTGCTCATCAGTAGCACTTAATTATAAATTTTACACCAGAAGGTCTCTGGGCCATCTTCGTTTCAGACGCCTCGGGGAATATTTAGGAATGGAGTGGGAAGCAAGTTGAGAAACTAATGGATTTGAGTGGTTATGGAGCTTACTACGAAAGGATAGGTTTTTGGTGTGGGCTAAATCAGCAACATATAGAACAATAAGATATTTATGGATAAGTTTATTGATGACAGAGTAAGGAGCATGGAGGATTTTTCGAAGGATTTTGGATTATAAGGATTGAATACGAGATGAATTGGATGGTTTAGTGGAGCCCCAAAGCTCAAGTCCGTACGTCCAAATAGGTCTAATCACGGTCATGTATATGAGTCTTTTGGAATTAATTGGTAGCTTTTCTAGTAAATGTTGAAGTAGTCTGAAATGACGGGTAGCTTCTTTTAGTTTTAGTCTTGTATGCTTATTATTAAAACTTGCATCTCCCATTTTTATAAACTTTAGAGCATTGTTTTCTTAAATTAAAACACAGTCCATTCTATCTTGGTTATGTAATTTTTAATTTTCTCGAAATGTAGGAACCGTGACTTGCACCACTTTCATTCTCACCGGCTCATTTGTTGTTGCTCAAGAAGAAATTTGGTATCGTACTTGTCAGACATTTAATGGAGAACATTTTTTTGTATAACATTTCTTGCTCGGACCTACCATTTAGAATCTATGTTGATTAGAATGAACAAAATTTAGTATGAAACCCCGATTTTCTCTCATCCTTCAATATATTTCGTATAATCATTATTTTAAATAATAGGATAATTTTAATTATAAAACGTAAATCAGGAAAATCATTAGATTACAGATAGACATTACAATGATCTATTGTTGTTTCCCAATAAGAGAAAAAATTACTTTTTTTTACTTGAGGTTATTGATGTTACAAACATATATTTTTGTACGTAACCTTGTTTACAAATGAGTAATTCTTTTAAAAGTTATTATAAATAATTTTATTTTCCTCTTCTAACATAGGCACGTATGTTGTAGGGTAGGGCGATAGTCGATAGTTACTATCAATATATCGATAGGTAATGCCTATCGATGGCCACTATCAATAGTGTCCACTATCGATAGATCTTTTTTACCCTCAAGTTTTGAAACTCTCGGAATTATGCTGATCTGTCTCTGTCCAGTGTCGAGTTTTTTTGACATTCAATTCGGAATTCCTAGAACTGAAGGGTTATTTCAAAGTTTTAGCCAAAGGAAATCAGAAATGCTAGTTTTTCTTTCGGAAAATATGTGACTCGACTTGACTCTTGAAATTAACTATTTCGTTATTTATCTGAAGATTTGATTTGTTCATTATTATTGTATGTTCAAATAAATTATTTTTTTTTCTCTCATCTTTATTTTATAATCTTATAATTTATAATCCTGCAAATTTTGAATAGTAAGTAGATAATTGAATTTAATTAAATTAGTTGAAATTTTTTATTGAATACCTTTAGAAAAAAAGGAAGCAACTATCGAAAAACTATCGATAGCAATCGATAGTTCTCAACCGATAGTTATTGGCCTATCCATAGTGCTAACTATCGACTATCTCCCAACCCTAGTATGCTGTAAAAATATAAATGATCCAAGTTAGCCTTTGCAGTTATTAATGCATAAAAAATAACCTTTGATATGTATTGTAGAATTCACTCTTATAGATTTGGTTATGAGAGTTAGAATTGAGGGCTGTGTCCTCGCACAATTTCTTATTCAATTAGTGCACACACATACATATCTGTAGAAAACTGTGGAATAGAAACGGAATAATTCAGAAGTAATCAGATTCCTTTTAGGTCTACGCTATACCGTTAATTTTTAATTCTATCTAACAAATGTTCTTCCACTTTTAAAGAATGTACTAAACGTAATTTGCCTGTTTATTGAAACTTAACTCATTAATAAAACTCTCTGAAGGGGAAGGGAGAAGGGAATGTAAGAGAGGGAAAGAGGGGGAAAGAGAGGGCAAACATAGAGAAAGATGAGAAGAGTCTCATTATTTAGAACGAGTTAAAAACTCTTCTAAAACAAAGGCTATACTCAAGTCTGTTACTTTTAATGTCGAGTTAAACCGAATTATCGCTCAACTTTTTATGTTATATAAATTTAAATTTACTTTGCCTTTAATAGGGCGCTTTGTAAGAGTATTTAACAACTAATTGTCACTTAATGAGCTAAATGCTTTTCCTCGTTGTCTTCCTGCCTGGTGGGTGACCTGCCTGGTGGGTGACCTGTATTGAGTTAAAAATAAAATAAAACATATAAAAAGTTAATTTTACTAATTTCATTACGATGCACGGACTTCCAACATCTTTTTATTTCCAACTATCATTTCCCGTTTTTCACTAATTGTAAGTGTAATTATACTATATTTAAAAGAAGGTAGAAAAAAGTAAAGAATTAAACAAAGAAAAATGTAAATTTATAAATTTTAATTTTCTTCTTTTAGTTAAGCTATCATATTTAGCGGCAGTTTTGCTATTATTATCTTCATTCTTCTACATGCCTAGATAAGTTTCCATTCATCCATTTATTGTGTCATTTTATTTTTTCATTATTTATTTAGTTTCCCGAAAAGTGCAGCAAGTCTTATTTACATTTCTCTTATATGTAATAAACTGTTTATGCATTCAAAATATTATCTTTTGTAAGGTTTAAAAATTGATTTTTTCTCTCCTTTACAAAAATGTTATTCACAAATTTACTTGTGAATTTCCGTAAGTATATAAGTTTCTTGTCCATTCTAATTATAATGTAATTAAAATAAAAAAAAAATGACGGAGTACTACTTCGGTGTTTAGTCCTATTTTTTTTCAAACCTGAACCTATAACAAAATATAGAAATTCTGCTTCACAGAAATACATCATTCCGCCTTTTTTAATGGATTCATTCCATCGAAAGAACATATTTCGAAACCGATTATTATTTGGAAAAGAAAAAAAAGAAAAGGAATCAGAAAATGGAAGAAAGGAATCTATGAGAGCAGAAGACAAACAAGAGATCTCGAGTCGAGTCACGAAGACATCCGTTGTCACTTTTCTGTATATACGTGCTTTCTGCCCGACCTCATTCTAACCCACATTATTAATATTTATTTTAATTTATTGCTATATATAAAATTACACTACAGACACACACACACACACACACACACACACACACACACACACACACACACACACACACACACATACATACATATATATATATATATATATATATATATATATATATATATATATATATAAAGGTATATATATATATATATATATATATATATATATATATATATATATATATATTTTTTTTTTTTTTTTTTTTTTTTTCTCTTCCATAGTAACCCTATGAAAGAGTCGTTTATTGAAAAAAATGAGCACATCCCATGCATGCAAGCATATTGTGTGCTTAGCTCATTACAAATGAAAAATTTAATTAATTACATCATTGTCAATTATTTTGAAGAAATGAAAATACTAAAAAAAAACAAAAAAAAAAGATACTAAATTAATGAAATAACTAAATAAAAAAGAAAAAAATGAAATAAAAATAAAACGAAGGAAAATAAAAATGAAATAAAATAAAAATACACCAAAAGTTGATGTCTATCTATGTATGCCCAGTGATCTTCTTTCTAAAGTTCGATGCCTTGAACAAATTTCTTTAATTCAGAACTATAGTTTTTGATGAGATTCTTTTCTGACATTGGCCATTGTTCTCCACTAATTATAATATGTTTGATTAAAAAAAAAATCTGTCCTTGTCAAAAAGTGGGGAAGTTATATAATATATGATTAAATGTTTTGTGTTGTCTGTCCGTCACAGTGGCAAGTTTCGTTGTCCGAAAGGTTAAAACGTTTCAAATAGTATTTGGTTGGTCCATGCTCTGTTAGAAATTGTGTAAGTTTGTAATGTGTACTTTTTAGTTTGTTGTAGTTTCCTAAATTAACGTCTGGTATAAACTTGTGAACTGGTCGTCCTTTGTTTGATTGTTGCCAGTGTAAGTTCCAGTTGCTTATTGTGTCGTTTCTTAAAGTTTTCTTGATGTATGAAATAGGCGTTTAAGAGTATTCAAAAGGTAAAGAATTGTTAGTCGATGCGAATTTAGCTAGTTCGTCAGCCAGTTCATTTCCATAAATCCCAGCATGCCCCTTGATCCATGTTAATTTAACTGAGATTTCCTCATTTATTAATTGATGGAAATTCTGTTTAATTTTGTTTAAGAGTGGGTCAAGTATGTTGGGGTTTTTTTATAGAGTCTGTCAGTATTTTGTTGTCTGTAAATATGTTGAAAGATTTTGTCATGTTTTTAGTTCGTTGAATGAATTCGGTGGCTTTCAAAACAGCTAATTTTTCTGCTTGATTTTTTTGAGCAGTTAGGTCCTAATCGATATTGTTCGTCGTGCCGTTTTTCTTGTTTCTCTAAAGTTATTAAGGCACAGCCTGTATTATGTTCAGTTTTGCTACCGTCTGTGTATATGTCTGTGCTGTTCATATCGTTTAGTTCTATTTCGTCTAAGTATTGTACCAATTTTGCATGAGATGATGGATGTAGCCAAAATTTTGGTGTCAGTTCCAGTTCAATGTTGTCAGCCTGAATATTTCTAAAAGATAGTCCTTGTTTTTTAATCTTATAAATTGTTGATGTCTCGGTTATTTTAAACTCAATGGGTATCAGCCCTGCAAGTACACTTGCAGCGTCATATGATACAGTATGAAAAGCTTTGATAATTCTTAGTGCAATTAGCCTTTGAACTCTCTGTAATTTTCTCAAATTAATCGGTTTTAAGGCGGCTGCTTCCCATACTGGAATACCATAAAGAAGTCTGGGCAATATGGCCCCATCGTGAATAACCCTTAGAGCTTTAGAGCCGAGACCCCAGGTCATTTTTGCTGCGTTAGTTAGTGCGTGTATAGTTTTTAAATTTTTGGAAGTTGCTACTTCAATATGCGTTTTCCAATTCAAATTCTTGTCAAAGTGCAAACATAAGAAAGTCAATATAGGAGTCTTTTTTAATTTGGTTGAACTTAATTGAATGTTTAATTCCGGAATTTTTCTTTTTTTTGTGAATATGATGTAATTAGTTTTATCTAAGTTAAAAGTAAGTCTGTTTCTTTTTGCCCAGTTATTTAAAAATATTAGTGTCTGGTTTGTCGAAGATTGAAGTTCTGTAAATAATTTGTTAGTAACTAGAAGTATGATGTCGTCCGCGTAAGTGATGATTTGTGTATTTTTAGGTATCTGTATGTCAAAAATGGTGTTAATCAGAATATTCCACAAGGTCGGTGAGAGACAGGAACCTTGAGGAGTACCTATAGTCAATTGCCTGGAGGTTGTATAACAGTTGGTTTGAAATTCAACAGACCTGTCTTTGAAGAAATTAGAAATTAATCGATTAATGTCATTAGGGCATCTGTATAGTCTCAGATTTTCTAGGATTATAGGCCACCAAGCACTATCGAACGCGCCCGAGATATCAAGTTTAAGCATTAAAATGTTGGATTTAGATTTCAGAGAAAGATTCTATATGATTGCTTATTTTATAAAGTGCGTCGATGGTGCTTTTTTGTGGCAGGAATCCAAATTGTTGGTCATGTATGGTTTCCGATGACATTAAAAAATGTGTTAGTCGTGTATTAATCAGTTTCTCTAGTACTTTGGCCATTATAGGGAGAATAGTTATCGGTCTGAGTTTGTTTGAGTCTTGTATATATATATATATATATATATATATATTTATATATAATATAACATTTAATAATCACAAACAGCTACATAGTAACGATTATAAATTGATACAATTTCTCACAGAACACGGCAACACCAAATCCTACCTAAAAGGGGTCACCTGTGGTGTAGTGGTTAGCATAGCAACCTACTAAATTCAAGATCGCGGGTTCGCAGCCTGGCAGATGACCTTAGGATTTTTTAAAGGGAGTAAAAAATCCTTAGTGATGCCGTCCTTCGAAAGAGACGTAAAATGGGGGTCCCGAGCCTGTGCGATGTCAGGTACTCGTTAAAGATCCCTATCCTAATGATACCTGGATAGGCAAAATTAAGGACTCCCACCGTAGCATCGCCCGATTAGCCATAGCAGCATAAAGTGACGTTAAACGAAATAAACAAACAAACAATCCTACCTAAAACGCTTTAATATCATACTAACTGACACATGTGACTTTGAAGGTCAAATCCATAATTTTAGGCATATTCTTTACGATTGCAAATTATTTGACAGACAAAGGTACAAATGAATGCATAGTCTAATTTTAAAAATTGGTTTATGGCCTGAGAAAGAACATATACTTTTTACCAAATTCAGGACCGATTTAGTCAAATTCATCAAAGATATCTATTTTGCTAACGAACCTATGTGCTTATTAAGTTTTATTTATTTTTTCGATATTTTTTTTTTTAATTTTATGATTTTTTTCCTCTAACTAACAATTATATGTTTACATACACAGATTTTTTTTTTTACAACCACACAAAACTCATAAAATTCAAAATTCAATACATTATTTTAACAACACGCTAATTTTATTGCTGGTTAAATACAATCATTCATATGCAAAATAATATAATGTTACACTTATAAACATGAGAGGGTCTCAGCGCGCTCGGTACAGAAGGTCGTGGGTTCTAATTTCACCTGGGAGGGTTAAAATTTATTTCGTTCGGGACCCACGGAATGAATCTTGACTTTCCCACTATGGCCAGAATAAGTTGGTAACCTGTAGGATAAACCGTCCTACCTGCCCTAGTTGGAGTTTATAAACACTAAGCCCAAAAAAACAAACGAACAAATCCATTTACATGCCCATTTGGTACGGTATAGCGCTTACTTTACCTGAACTGTATCCACAGGTTAAATGTCTACCATATAAAAGGTATTCTACTATATACTTGTTCAAAGAAGAATATACTAAAACTTTTTATTAGTTCATCTATACTAATATATGAAAGGACAAGCCATTTTTCGTTTGCGATCACTAACCACGAAAACTGCTGTACCAATCTATACCAAATTTAAACTATATCATCTTCATATTTCTAGGAAGGTTTAGCAATAATAAAATCTACTGATTTTTATTTTAATTCGTTATTAAAAAATCTATAATATGATAATAACAGTGAAGTTTTAAAATTGACCGATAGGTGGCAGGTACCATTCTTCATGAGAGGTTACAAAGGTACGGTGTTATATAGAGCTTGAAATTAACTATAAAATTTACTTGTATTCAATTAAATTATTGAAATATGATTTAAATATGCCTTGTTACACGTGGATCCTAGTAAAGTTTGTAGAATCTACTGATATGTGGTTAGCACCATTTCGCAATACAGTTCACAATCGTAAAACTACCTGTAAAATGGTTCCTATCTGTACCAAATTTTAATTACTTCATATTTATTTTAAACCAACTTCAAAAAAAAAAGAGAGGTTCTCAACTCATCTGTATTTTTATTTTTTTGTGTGTGTGTGTTTGTGCGATTACTCGGTCAATTCTGAATCAATTTTGATGATTCTTTTTTAGATCGGTAGGGCATAGTTCAGAGGTGGTCCCATAAAAAATATTTTGGAATCAACGCAGCACTTCTTAAGAAAAAAAAAAAACAGTTAACAAAGATCATAAAATAAGCTGAAATCTCCATGGTAACTAAATCTAAATTATTAACAAAAATAATTTACATATACAGTCAACTCTCGATGTTAAAAATTGTGTAAATAAGTCGAACTAAAAATAGGGTTCAAAAGGGAGAACTTCTAGGACCACCTCTATGAAACGAACTATTAGAAGTCATCGCCTCTATAACTCGAACTCAAATAAAAATAATTTCATGTGTAATTTAATTTCCGGTTTCCCGTCATTGTTTATCTTTCCAGTTCATAGTTGCACCAGCCACTTATTATTAGTTTTTCAATCGAGTGGTTTTACAGTGGCTAAATCAATTTTGATGATTATTTTTTATTATTTAATGGAAATAAAATAAAAAATTAATTTATTTTCATAGTTTTTGAAAGGTGTGGCAATGATAAAATTTACAATACTAAAAATTTAAATGTACAATGTTGAGTGGCAGATACGAGGTTTGCCACAATTTTTTAGGCTACAATTAAAATCCTGTCAGATGAAATCAATAAAGTTATTTCAGCCGAATAAAAAATATTATGGAAAGGAATATTTAAAAAACAAAATGATACACAGTGAAAACAGAAATCCAAATCCTCGCTTTGAAAACCAGTAATTTTGGGCTTGTCTAGTTTTTTTCTAAAGTGGTACAGATAAGTATTATTAACAAAACAACAAACTTTATTTAATTTAAATTTCGGATCAACAATAAATGTTATCCACGAACTGTTTGAAGAAAAGAAAATTTTATAATCTTATTAAATCTTGATAAGCCCTAGGCTTGAATCTTCTTGATATGGAGGTTCCAAGGTTATACTCCAGAGCTCCAGATGCGACGTGGAGAAGCTCATGGTGTCGCCTTGTGAGCCTGTTAAAGACCTCTTCAAGTCGATCAACTCCCAGTTCCCGGTGAAGCTAGGAATTCCTTATAAACCAGGGTGCGTTAACCGCCATAGGCAGTATTCTGTTTTGGAATGTCTGTAGTCTCTTTTTGGTTAATTTTGAAATGTACCAGACAGGACAGGAGTAGGCCAGTAGGGGCCGCAGCATGGTTTTGTATACTAAGATAGCAGTTCTGTGTCGAAGTAATGATTTTCTATTTAAAAGAGAGTACAAATGCGTTGGCTTGTTGTAAGATGTAGTTTATTATGTAATCTCCAAGTCAGTCTGGTGTCAAAGTGTACTCCTAGGTAACGCACTGCCTGGTCTTTAGATATGTATTATTAATACAACATTAAAATTATATATACAACTGCCTTATAAGAATGATTATTGCTATGTTTAATTTTATATTCCAGAAATGTATTAGGTAGTTTAACGCTTTTTAATGTTTCGAAAGACTGATGAATTGTTTTTGTTAAAATGTTCGTTCTTGTAAAAGGGCAGTGCGCTTCTCGATGCTGTGCGATAGACTTTGTTAAACTGCTTTTAATGTTTTCACAAAGGCGAGGCTATAAATTTGAAGTGGGAAGTCAGTATATTAACGGATTAGATTAAAACAGTTGAGGGAACAACAAAAACAAAAAAGGATCGCGCAATCTATTCGGCTCTTAGTTGGGGGTCATTATTTGGATACAATTTATTTTAGCGCTACTTACAATATATATATGGATAAATTTCTTGACTGTTACTATTAAATGTTTTGTAAGGTTCTTGATGTTCAGTCAGTAAATAAAAACAACTATTTTGGCGACGTTTCGAGACTATATTGTTCTCATAACCATGCCTTGCAGTGAAAAAACAGGTTACAATAAAATTATATAAGTTATACAAGTTATTGCAAAAAATAAATTTAGCTACAGTACAAGTATTTATTTGCTTATTTAATGGAAGAAATATTGTAATCGAATTATTCTGAAAATAATTCATACTTTAAATTACAAGAAATAGTAATCCGTAATTCAACTATGTATATATATACATATATTTATTTATTTATTATTTTATTTATTTATTTTTCATTATTTTATATATATATATAAATAATTTTTTTTTTAATTTATTTATTTATTATTTTATTTATTTATTTTTATTTTTTTCATTCCTGTCTTGTCCTTATTCTTACCTTGCTGCTTTGTATTCTTTGTTATTTATGTATCTGATCTTTTCTATACTGTTTTGTATATTGTTTTTTTTATCTATGCCATTCTGTATTCCATTTGTCATCTGTTTATCGGTCTGTTATTTTTGTCACATCTGTTTTTTTGTCACTTCTGGTATTTTGTTCATTATAGCCCTGAAGAAGACCTGCAACGCAGGTCGAAACGTTGGCACGTATTAAAGAATTCTTCTTTGACGTGGTGTACCTTTGACTGCATCCCTGACTATCTTCTTCTCCTATATATATATATTACATATAAGAATTACATTGTAATCATAATTCGAAACGAATTACGTGATTCGAACACTTGATTTGACACAAAATTACAAATCTTACAAATTATGAAGTTGGTTGAAAAAATTATGAAATTGATTAAAAAAAAATATGAAATTGGTTGGAAAAATTATGAATTTGATTGAAAAAATTATGAAATTGGTTGAAAAAATTATGAAATTGATTGAAAAAAATTATGAATTTGGTTGAAAAAAGCTATATATAACAACATGTGTTAGAATAATAAAAATATATATAATTACAGAATATAGAGGAGTATGAAGCTACTTACAATGTTACTGGTGGATATGGAATAGACTAACAATTCTAGTACACAACTAACCTTTTTGAATTGGTGGAATTTTGAACAGACAGTTACAAAGGTTTTGCGGGAATCCTTATTTCTTAAAAATTAAGTTAAAAGAACTAGGTGGTATTCCCAAAGACGCAGGTACAAAAATATTTCAGTGTAATATACTAATAATTGGAAGAATGATTTATATTATTGGTCTGAATGTATTAAGTTGGAATAAGAGGTGTTAAGATTTATAACGTCTGATTTTTTGTTTATTGCGCGATAGATCGTAGAATTGCATATGCAAATAGGAAATATCATTCTGGATGGATATGTACAGGATATGTACAGGACATGTGGATGGCGGAGAATTTGTACCTGCATCTTAGGGAATACCACCCAGTCCTTTTAACTTAATTTTTAAGAAATAGGGATTCCCCCACAACCTTTATAACTGTCTGTTTCAAGATTCCCCTAGATTGGTTGTGTACTAGAATTGTTGGTCTATTCCATATCCACTAGTAACATTGTAAGTAGCTTCATACTCCTCTATATTCTCTAATTACATATATTTTTATTATCCTACACATGTTATATACCTACCTGTACTGTAGCTAACTTTATGTTTTGAAATAACTTGTATAACTTATATAATTTTATTGTAACCTGTTTTTTCACTGTAGGGCATGATTATGAGAACAATATAGTCTCGAAACGTTGCCAAAATAGTTGTTTTTATTTATTGACTGGGCATCAAGAACCTTGCTAAACATATATGTATATGTATATGTATATATAAAACCTGTACCAGTACAACCCATAAAGGGTCTTCAGTACTTTTTAATGTTTTAAAAGGATGTACTGTTACTAGGCCAACGGTTGTGAAAGCAGGAATATTGGTTAGAATACTCGCTCAATCACCAGGGTTATCCCCAATTAAGGTTACCCTCTTTAACGAGCCTGGGTGTGCTCCAGGAGGATCTCCCAACCTAATATGTGTTATAAACTTCCCAGGATTCCCTCCGGAAACCTACTCGTCAACTCTTGGTTTCTTTTCCTTATCTTCAACCATTTTGACTATAGGTCTGTGGCATATGGTGGGTTGATAGGGTTGGGCGATAGTCGATAGTTTGCACTATCGATAGGCCAATACTTTCGGTTGAGAACTATCGATTGCTATTGAGGGTACGCCAAGACGCAGAGGAAAGGGCGGAGAAGTACGTGATGCTTTTGCTCTTCGACATCTCCTCCGCCTTTGACAGCGTGTGGTGGCCGGGCGTGCTCCAGCAATTGCAAAGGTTCAACGCCCCCAGCAACCTATACTCCCTCGTTAGTAGTTACCTGAGTACAAGGAGTGTAAAGATAAGGGGTAACTACTACGAGGTGGAGAGAGAGATAGAAAGAGGATGCCCACAGGGTTCGGTCCTCGGGCCGGCCCTGTGGAAGCTAGTCTTTGATGAGTTGTTGGGGGAGCTGCAGGAGAGAGGGTTCCTTGCCACGGCCTACGTCGATGACCTGGCAGTCATCGTGGCCGCAAATAGCAAAGCCAGAATCAAGACTGAAGCAGAGAGGTGCGCCAGTTTTGTGGAAGAATGGGTGTGTGAGGAAGAAGTTGAGTATAGCGGCAGCCAAGACGCAAGCCATACTCGTTAAGGGCTCCACGGATAGGGCTCACCCTATCACTATGAACATTGCGAATGAAAGAATAAGACCAGGTGAGGAGGTGACATACTTGGGTGTCAGATTCAGAAGGAAGTTTGACCCAACCCCTCACCTGGAGTACTTAAAGGATAGGGTGACCCTATCATTAAATGGACTAAGCAGGATAGGGGGTGCGTTCTGGGGCCTCAGGTACCCAGCAACGATGACCATTTATAAAGGTGTGGTCCTGGGTATACTGAGGTATGCATCCCCTGCGTGGAGCCGAAACCTCACACAACCGCAGAGAAGGAAACTGGCCACCATACAGCGACTGGCTCTGGTGCGTGTCACGAGGGCATACAGAACGGTGTCGCATGATGCGGTGCAGGTGCTGGCCGGAGCGATGCCCCTGGACCTCGTCCTTAGAGAGGACAGAGTGAAATTCGAAGTCAAGAGGCAGGGGCTCTAAGCGCTTCCGGAGGGACTCCAACAGCGTGTCGGCGAGACCCTAAATTTATGGAAGAAGATTCTCCGGGAGGACTCTATTGAGGAGTGGAATGGGCGGTGGGTGGCAAGTGAGAAAGGAGCAACACTAAGGAAGTTCTTCCCCACCGTCCAAAGAAGATTGGAAGCGAAATGGGTCCTCCCGGACTATTGGGTCTCGCAGATGTTAACAGGACACGGCGGGTTCCGGGGAAAGTTAAATGAACACGGAAAAGAAATCGACCCCCGGTGCCCGACTTGTGGAGTCCCAGAGACAGCGGAACACGTTGTGTTGTCCTGCACCGAGATGGAAGGACACCGTGCCAGGTTGTCGAGGAAAACAGGGATCTTCGCCCTCGTCGAAGCGGACTTCCCTCGACTCATGGAGGAAGACAACTATCCCTATTTTAGGGAATTTGTCTATGGATGGAGGGAAGTGGTGGGACCTACACATTTCACCCTAGGTAGGCCCATCCCCGCTGTCGGTGAGCCACCACCGGAAGAACTAGAAGAAGAGGAGGACCAGAGACTGTGAGGACGAGCAGGACCGGACGGATGCTGTGGACCAGGAGGGCTGGACCAGGCAGTCCGGACGGACGCAGTCCTCGAGAGTGCTGATCGGAGTGGACCGGACGGATGCGGCGGACCAGGAGGGCTGGACCGGGCTACCGTCTGGAAATAAGGAAATAAGGTGCGGTCGCTAAGGCGTGCTATGCATGGCCGGGCCACACCACAGGAAAAGTAAGAAGGTGCGGTCTGAAAGCAAATGCCAGGCCACACCACAGAATTGTGCCCCTGAAATAAATATAGCCTCAGAACATGATGTTAAAAAAATTGTAAATAAAGATTTTAATTGGCGGCAGCGGCATACATAAACCCCATATGTTGAACCCGCTGCCGCCAAAAACCCCGTATGCCTGAAAAGGTAGGAAGGGGGGAAAAAAGAAAAAAAAAAAAAAAAAAAAAAAAAAAAAAAAAAAAAAAAAAAAAGTTTTTCAATAGTTGCTTCCTTTTTTTTCAAATCTATTCACAAAAGAATTTCAACTAATTTAATTAAATTCAATTATCTACTTACCATTTGGAATTTGCAGGGTTATAAATTATAAGATTATATCATAAAGATGAGAGAAAAAACTAATTTATTTAAATTTTAAAAAAGTATTTATAATTTACATGGCTACAATAATAATGAACAAATCAAATCTCCAAAAAAGAAAAATAACGAAATAATTAATTTCAAGAGTCAAGTGTGCTCTTTGAGCCACATATTTCCCGATAGAAAAACTAGAATTTTTGCTTTCCTTTGTCTTAATCTTTGAGAGAACCCTTGAGCTCTAGGAAACGAACTCGACACTGGACAGAGACAGATCAGCATAATTCCGAGAGTTTCAAAACTTGAGAGTAAAAAACATCTTTAGATAGCCGACACTATCGATAGTGACCATCGTCCGGCATGACCTATCGATATATCGATAGTAACTGTCGACTATCGCCCAACCCTATGGGTTGACGGAGAGTAGGCTTGGTAGACTAATGAACTGTTTTATTAGGTGCATCGTATATTTAGGGTTCGAAAGGCCTCCCTCACATCACATCTGTATACAGAGTTAAAATTGGCTATATCCTCCATTCCGCAGAAATAACTTCCTAGCTTCCTTCCTCTTTCAAACCAATAATTCTCGGAATCCTTCCTACAACCTATAACATCTTCGAGTTCAGAACCTCAGTTTCCTCCCGCTCAACAAGATTTCGCTCCTCAGAACTGTATACTTTTTCTTATAAGAGTACCATCATTGGACCATTCCTTCATTTTCCGCACAACTTCCTTATGGAATTCACTACCCCATAATATCCGTAATGCTCCATCTCTGTCCACTTTTAAATCTCTTCTCTTTCAACACTTACTTTCTCTCCAGAATGAAAACTTAATTAGAACGAAGCATTTAGGAGATGTAGTTTTTATTTCTTCCTACAAGTTTGCATAATTTTTATTTCATCTTACTTGCAATATTGGAACTAGTTAATCTGATTGTTAATTTCTGTTTTTTTCATCTTAGGATAACAAGACTCTATAATCTTTATTCTTTGGGGACATCGTCCCAGAATATAGTTTATTTTCTATTCTCTCTCTCTCTCTCTCTCTCTCTCTCTCTCTCTCTCTCTATATATATATATATATATATATATATATATATATATATATACACTTATACATATTAGTAACACTCCGATAAAAGTACTATATGAGAAGGCCAAGAGGTCATCTTAATTTTCAGTTCAAACTAAACCAGGAACAAACAGGACATTGTCCGTTCGTATGACATGGGATGCTTGATGAAACACCTAAGGCAGTAAGAATGAAGTATTATGTAAAGTCAGTAGTTCAATGGAGCCAGAAAGGTCAACACTGTTTGTCTAATTCTAGTCATGTAAATGACCTTTCGTAATTGGATAGGTGGTGGAAATAATGTTGTATGACATTTTTACAAGAGAGCGGAAAAAAAAAAACAAACTAATATAGCATCTGCTTTCTTTCATTCGGTAGAGATGCTCTCGAAAGAGTTATATCTGTTTTTTTCCATTACCTCTGATACTTTTTGTATGTTTTGGTAGATCTCATTACTTCGCATTATCCACTTGTCTTCTTTTTGCGTTTTCACCCATTATTTTTCTAGCAATCCATCTTTCTAGAACTTATAGTTTATTCTTTTTATTTTCTTTCTTTCTTTTTTTTTTTTTTTTTTTCAGTTTATAGTTCCTTAATTCACTATATCATTTCACAAGAGTGTGGGAGTTTCCTTTGGGAAGGCACTTAACCAACTCCTGGATCCATTCAAGCGCATCTGCAGAAAGAAATAAAAATTGTATTTTTTTTTTAAAGTGTTAAGGGCTTGTGAACAGAATAGGATATAAATGAATATGTGAGACATTAGTTAATTCATTAATATTTATTATATTTCCTTCCTCTTGGAAAGCAGCACTAGTCCGCCGCTTGAATAAAATTCCCAATCCCGCCTCCCCTAGTGAGTTCCGTCCGATTTCCCTCCTCTCCAATCTATCCTATCGTTCAGTCCCAACTCTTCAGTTTTCCTCGAATAACGCTCCCTCCTTAGTCCATAACAATCCAGTTTCCGCCCTGAAAACTTCACCCAATCTGCCAATTATTCCGCAATTGATCGCCAAGAGATTACCATCCTTATCCTTATAGATTTTTTAAAAGCTTTCGATAATCTTGACCACAACATCCTTCTACCCAAACACCGAAACCTTTCCTTGTCTAAATCTGCCTTACTTTGAATCCTTCCTTTCCGACCGATCACAGTATGTAGTCATTCCAAATAAACCTCCGTCCAAGACCCTACCTCATTCCCGTGATGTTCCTCAGGGATCTTCACTTTCACCCACACTCTTTTCTGTATACATTAATGACCTTCCCCATGACCATCACTGCCGGTATCACCTTTACGCAGATGATCTCCAAATCTATTTATCCTTTCCCAATTCTGACCTACTGCAAGCTACTAGAAAAATCCAGGAAGACTTGGATCGAATCTATAACAATAACAAGTTGAATTTAGATCCTGAAAATACCAAAGCGCTTGTAATAGGTTCGAGTTACGTCCTGAAAACTATGCCTCCTATTCTCACCTTTTTCCTGAGCAGTGATCGAATCAAATTCTATCCCTCAGTCAAAAATCTCGGAGTCATTTTCGATCAAATGCTATCCTGAAAAACCACGTATCCGAAATTTCCCGTCGCACCATCCCAATCCTAAAACGTCTCAATGACGTTCTCCATCTTCTTCCTTTCGAAACCCGCAAATTATTAGTAACTTCCCTTATCTTCCCTCACTTCGACTATTGCTGTGCTTCGTATTGGGGTGTTTCTGGTGATCTGGAGGCCAGATTCAAACGACTGGGTAACTCCTGCATTTGTTTTATTTTTGGGATCCCCGGGAACGCCCATGTTTCACAATTTCACGCGGAGTTAAAGTGGCTCTTTCCTTCCTACCGTTGCCAGTATTTTCTGGCATCCTTTCTCTACCAAACAGTGAAATCTCAACGACCACTTTACATTTCTCAACTCCTTTAGTTCAAATCCTCTGTTCTTACCCGCCAAACCCGTTTCCGCCCATCAAATTTGTACAATCCTGCTCATTGCTCCGCTGCCTTCAACAGATCATTCCTAATCCGATCCTCGTCCCTATGGAACTCCATCTCTTACACCATTCGCCACTCAAACACCCTTTCCACTTTCAAATATCACTTCTTTAACCACCTACTATCCATCCAGATCCATGAAAGCTGTCAATAGCCACTTTTTAGTTATATAAAATGTAAAAGTTTATGTACACGAAATTTTATTGTTTTTACACAATTGGTTCACAAAATGAATCAAAATATTTACGTTTCATTTTGTCAATATTTTTAAGTTTAATCTTTATTTGTTATCATTATTAATTACTATTTTATTATATTTAATAATATTTCATAACCATCTTGAGGCTCCGAAGGCCCCTGATTGTACATTACTTTTTTATTCTTAAGGGACTTAATGTCCCAGAATAAATAAAGTACTTTTTTATTTATTTATTTATTATTTATATCGCAAATAAGTTTTCGTTTTCAATTTAAAATTCATAAAAGCTAATGGTAATGTAAAACAAATAAGTTCAAATTTTTTCTTGCCTTTTTTTTTTCAAATTAATTTTAAATCGTGCCTGGGTAAACTGTGGGAGGGGTGGGGAGGGGTGGGAGACTTGATTCAGTGGATTTATTAAATTTTTTATAGTCATAATTTTAATTTACCTGATCCCATATAAAATATTTAATAAAAACTGATCGCTGGGTACAATATCCCACATTTAGGGTATACAAATATTTTTAATAAATACACATTTTTTTACTCTGCTTATTCACATTCTGATTTTTTTTTTCCATAGCCTTTTATATATAAGTCCATCGACGTTATTTTACAATAATCTGTGGATCTACATTTTGTCTCTGTCCTTAAACCCAACCCGAGTGTTTGAACTTACTTCGTACGTGGTGGAAAGGGCACTAATGGTTTGGTCCTGGAGAAACAGGATGGATATTCTACATTTAGGCTATGCAAATATTCTTAAATATTTTCAATATTTATAATACATAAATAAAAGTAACTTTAAGAACTTTTTTTTAATTTCATATTTTTTACATATTTATCTGTTTTTTTTTTGTTGTTGTTTTTTTCGTTTTCACCCTCTTTGGGGTACGTTGAATCCATCACTTCACTGTGTGTTGTCCTTTCTTAAGTGCCCAGTACTTCTTCATTCTTTCTGATCTTATTTTTCTTTCTTCATCTGAGATAGAGGGTTTGGTTTTTAGAGTGGATTTATCTTGGAACCTAACATATTCATATTTATCTGTTTATTTTGTATTTTCTCATTTTTCTTCATATATATATTTTATTAATTATTTACATCCGTTAGATGACATAGAATACAGGCTAAAACCTCAGAACTCCATTGAAAGTTTTTTTAGTGTATCGTATTGGAGTATCGGGGGTGTTCATTATAAGGAATATTTTCCTGGATGAATCATCCGTTGCGAAGATGTATAAGTCCACATTCTGTGCTTTATTTGTCACTGTCCTTTAACGTACGTTTGACATTCAATGTATTCATATATTTTTATTATCTTATATTCTTATATATCTTCAATATTTATTTTATGAACTCATCCTACCACTGTCCTCACCAGTTATGCTGATGTTTATTATCAGTAAACAATAATCCCTTCATCGCCTCCCAAACACTCCAATCCCATATCCTAAACATTCAAGAATTGAGTCAAAAATGGAGGATCAAAATAAACCCAAACAAATCTCACCAAATAACCTTTACCTTTCGTCGTAAACCTACGACTTCCTGTTCAACAGTATCCTTTAATCCTTCAACATTTACTAGACAAACGATCAAACCTCCCAATTCATTACAAAAGACTTATTTACATGACTGTTATTAGATCTATTTGGACGTACAGAGTTGTTTTTTGGGGTTCTACTAAAGCATCTAATTCATCTCGAATCCAATCCTTACAATCCAAAATCCTTTGAAAAATCCTAAATGCCCCTTACTTTGTCACCAATAAGCTTATCCATAAAGACCTTAATGTTCCATATGCTGCTGAGTTAGCCCAAACCAGATACCTATCCTTTCATAGTAAGCTCCATAACCACTCAAATCCATTAGTTTCTCAACTTGCTTCCCACTCCATTCCCGATAATCCTCCGAGATGTCTGAAAAGACCTAGAGATCTTCTAGTGTAAAATTTTATTGAAGTGCTACTGATGAGTAGTTCATTTCAAGTTGTTACATGTCATTGTAATCGTTATCAGCTCATTTACTTGATGTACATATTTGTATAGTTGTAAATTTCAATAAATTGATACATATATAAAAAAATAAAAATAAATACAAGTGTGAGTAAATTCCTTTACTTTCACAGTATAATGTATATTGTTGTTATTTATAGCGTTAAAGAACAGTTACAATGTAGTTGGCACCTTCATGAAATGTTTTTTTTTTAACATGGATGTGTTTCATTTAACTTTTGACTGCTATCTTAGACTATTTTTTTAAATTATTTTATTTATTTATTTATTGATATTTACAACTGAATGCAATATATACATTAAGTAAATATGTGGAAATATGCTAATGATTCGTTTGGAAGCTAATTATTAGTAGAACTTAAATATAATCGAAATTAGAAGGTTCATAAGTCTTCTTTTTTTTTTTTAGACTCCTCAGAGGAATGGAGTGGAAAGAAATTTGGGTATTAATGGATTTGAATAGTTACGTAGTTAACTATGGTAGGATAGCTCTGGTTTGGGTAAATACAGCTACATATAGGATATTTAGATCATTATCGATGCGTTTTTTCCTGACAAATGAAGAAGCATTGAGGGTTTTGTATTTCAAGGATTGGATAAGTAAAGAATTGGATGGTTTAGTAGAGCCTCAAAAACTCAACTTCGAATGTCCAAATGTTTCTCTTGTAATTTATTGGAAGATTTAAAGGCCTGTCTTGAATATGTAGGATTAGTCTAAGATCTAATTCAAAAAAATCTAGTAATTTAAAAATCGACTTTGAATTGATTGTCGATAGAAGTTGGTTTCCAGAATTGACTTTTGGAACAAACACATTGTTTTTATTGTAGGATAAGGAGCTTATAACAAACAATATATATAAATATATTTAACTATCTGGATCTGATGATTTTTGGCGGCTGAAGGATATTCTTGGCCACTCTCCTTCCCAACAAATTAGGTTTCGTCTCTTTTTTTAGAGTTTTTTAGAATTCGTCCATATTAATACTATTATAAGATGGCGGAAAGGCATCCTTCGCCACATATAGATTAGTTTTCTTCCTTAAAGATACTATTTTGAAATACTGCAGGATGTAACGGTTTTTAAGTTATCTGAAGGAAATTCCACCATTGTTATTCTTTAAGTTTATATTAATAAGGATACTATTTTTGGAATCTTTTTATTATTAGCTTTCGTCCTTAAGAATACTATTTTAAGATAGCGGAAGGAGATTCTTGACCACTTATATACTAGTTTTGTGATTAAGGATACTATTTTAAGATCCAGGATTACAAAAAAATAAATAATAATAATGTAAATGTAGTTGTAGTTAACGACTAATATATTGAAGTTAAATTCTTATCTTTATTTATGTAATTGCAATTTGTTTTTTATTGATTTCACACCCTCTGGAAATTGAAAGGATTTCTCATACGCTCTCGGTTTGTCGATGAAGCAGGCACAACACAAGAGGTTTGTTCTAATGAGAACCAGCTGCCAGAGCGAGAGATTAAGTTTGACTTTGATTCAGATCCTAGGATTGGGGGAATAGGCCCTCGGCTAAGAAGGCTTTTGTAACTTTAGGCTGGAAATTGTAACCTCATTTACTGACAAGTTTCGTCATTGCGTTACATCGCCTTTGTTCGGAGCCTTCTTGTTACACCGCCCCTGGCTCACGTCTTCCCTTACACTTCCTACTCAGCTCTAACTTGGCAACTTCTATCGATTTGTATGTAACGGATTTTTTATAGTGGGCTGTTTCACATGAAATGTCCGTTTTCAAGGTATAGGGATTTTAGTAAAAATACAATATGAAAACAATATAATTTTATTCGAAGTATTTACCTTCTTTTTGTACACATTTTTCCCAACGTGACAACAACTTTTTTATCCCGGATTTGAAAAACTCTGAGCTTTGAAGTGAAACAAAATCTGAAAACGCACTTTTGATTTCAGCATCATTTGCAAAAATTTTTCCTCTGCAGAAGTTGTCTAAATTCCTGAAAAGGTGATAATCTGTTGGAGACAAGTCGGGAGAATATGGTGGGTGCGGAAGAACTTCGTACCCCAGCTCTTTCGATTTATGCATGGTAAGTTTTGAAACGTGGGGTCTAGCGTTGTCGTGTAGGGGTATAGGGCCCTTCCGATTTACCAATCCAGGTTGTTTTTTCAATCATTTTTCGTGCATTTGGCCAATTTCATTGCAGTAGGTTGTAGAGGTAATGGTCTCACCTCTAGGCAAAAAGGAATAATGTATGATTCCAGCCATGGACCACCATACTGTAACCATCAATTTTTTCGGGTGCAAATTTGGTTTTGGCATTTGTCCTGGGCTTTCGTCGATGTCTAACCACTGCCCTGACCGACGCTGATTGTCATAAGCAATCCATTTTTCGTCGCAAGTTATTATTCTTTCAAGGAAAGGGTCGGTTTTTTGCCTAGCAAGCAACGAAACGCAGGTCTCAAGACGTTTCAATTGCTGTCGCTCAGTGAGATCGTGAGGTACCCATGTATCGAGCTTTTTCAACAACAGAGACTCGCAAAATCCTCTATGTATTTCAAATATTATAAAATCGGACATTTCAAGTGAAACAACCCAATATATGATTGACTCTAAAAAATAGCCCTGTTAGGATTTTTTTTTTATTCAGGCTGTTTCCAAGAATATTTGCCATAGCAGTTCTGGTAAAAAAAGAATAATTCTGACATGACCCCGCTATCCATTAGAAAAATTACAGTCACAAGGGAAACAAAATAACTACTCGTTTACCTTAATAATAAATGTAGATATCAAACTGTATTTGCTTTAACTCTCTAACTTTAATAATAATTGTAGCGGCGGCTAAGGGTTCTTGTTGAACTCAGCCGAAACCGTCCTTTTTTTTGTGAAGCTGGTAGTTTAATATAATATAACTATATAAACAATTTTCCTGGAACTATATTTCATTATTAACAAAATCAATTCAAATAACATGCAGCCTCCCTTTCTTATTTTATAAACAAGTAAATCTTATAAGCTATAATGACAATATTTAACAATTATAACATAATAATAATTTAACGTTACATACAATTCAATTTTCTTCTTATAAACAAATAACCATTATTACATAATCAAAATAAAGTTCAATAGAGTATGGCCTAACTATGGCTTAACCTTGCGTCCAAATATATAGTAATAAATACCGTTAACAGGCTCGTAGTAAGTAACGAAGCTATATAGTCCCTTACTATCAAAGCTGGAAATGTCGGGCCTTGCGCTCCGAGTGCAAAACATGTAGTGAGAGAGCTTTCTCGTCTGCCATAACCTTATTTCATTGGAGGTAGACTCTTGCCTTGACTGTCTTGTGGCACACACTGATGTCTCCGGGCCTTGTAGCACGTCTCGTGACTCACGTAATTGCCCGAAGATCAACGAAGTTGCAAGATTCAGGCTAAATTTTTATTAGGCCATGTGATTAATACTACAATAAAAATAATTTGAAAAGTAACAAAGTTAAGTCTAAACTAAATCTATACTAAATACTAAAGTGTCGGCCTCGACAATAATCCATAGAAGATCTTTGGTTCCGTACTTGTTAAAGGTTTGCTCTATTTCGACTAGTGGATTTGCATAGACATGGTGAAGCCAGGATAATTTGCAACCACTATGTTTTCCCAATTAAGGATACCCACTTTTTATTTGCAGGGTGTGCCCTCGAAGATTTTACTTATAACAAATATTCACAGGGAACAACAATTTTCTCTGAGTTAAAATTTAAAAGAATTAATTTACGTTATCAAAGAAAATACTTCCGAAGTTATAAAGGGTAAATATAGAGGATAACTGACCGAGCGCCGTATTCATAATTCTAAAGCATTTGAGCAATATGATTAAAGTTTTTCCTTGCAATCCTTTTGCTATGTCCGTCTCTGTTTGAGTCCGGATCAGCATTAATCTAATTATCGGGATGCTAGCCAGGACTTAATCTCCTGACAAATAATAAATTGATTTAATTAATTCTTCTCCAGAAGGTGATCGTGGGGCCAGATAATTGTGTATGTTAATTATAAATAAGGGTAAACAAATATATTAATTAATGAGTGGCATGCAAATGGTGAATAAATGACGGTTGAACTAAAACAATATATATTCCATTATGGGTTGACATATAAAAATGACAGTTAGGAAAAGGAATCATTCTTAAGTTTAAACTTATATTGTAACAAATAACTTAATCTAGACTTATCTTCTTAATGATGCTATGATGGGTGATGCTAAGTGTGGGTTCATAGTGGTAAGCCGGGAGCTCCCAAGCTCCGAAGGATCCAGGAACTACATAGCTCAGAAGGGACCAGACCAGACATCTAGACTCTCTCAAATACTCTCCTCGACCGCTCGGCTGATCGACTTCAACTCCTCTCAAAAACTGACTTTGAAAATATTTTGCCGG